>JARKIE010000302.1:0-111453 GCA_029378255.1 Mycena rosella | reverse complement strand
GCATGACTAACCATTCGTAAAGGCCCAGCAGTGTACTGATGGCCGTGTACTAAATTGAATCGGGACAATTCGTGTTTGAAAAAAACTATCTGTGAAATCTATTGTTGTTGATCACATGTGGCCCTTGCCACAGTCGGCCAGAACATCGTCGACGAGAGGTAAGGGGAAGACATCGCCTATAGTGTTCGCATTAGTCTAGCGGAAATCGTTGACCCATCGGGGCAGTATGATCTTGTCCGCTTCCGGAATCAAAAAGCCGGTGAAGCGTAAGGGGAATTAGAGGGACGAATACACCCGGCATTAAGGTGTTTCTGAATTAAAGTCTGTCACGTGTCTTTGTATTTTCGAGGGCTCTGATATGTGCGCGTTGAAAGGGGCTTGTAAGCCTCCTTCATCTTGATTTCGCATAGAACATCTGTTGGTAAATTATCTACGTGTGGGATCAGTTCGAAGATGGGAAAGTACTTGCTCTTGAGCTTGTCCGCAAGCTTCTGGTAACGCTCCCATTCCACAAGTACTTCGATGCGCTCATGCACAGCGGCTACAATGTCCACCTCCTTGATGTGCTCATAAAGGCCTGCAGTGGTGATAAGCCGGCCCTGTGACCAGCGGTGAAATCTTTCAATTTTGCTGTTCTAAGCAGGAGCTTCGTATAGAATAAAGGCTATATCACTTACTATGAGCTAAGATGAGGTCCGAGTTGCTAGCTAAGGATGTACACATGTGTGAATGACTTTATTACTTACTTGGGGATGACGGCCACCACAATGGGTCAGATTTGCGAAGCTAAGAACTAGACTATAAGCTAAAGGTGTTCTTACCATCCTTAATCAAGGGATTGGGAAAGACCTGCATGTATCCTATCAAGGACATACCAATGCACTCCATTCAGACTATGGGACTTACCAGAGGCATGCACAAGGGATTTAATAAGGTTGCGGGACGGTTCTAGATAATAGAACCGTGCACAGCTCAATAGTCCGAGCAATTCCGAAGGTCCGATGATGTTGATCACGGAGATCACTGATCTGAGCGCAGAACAGAGATCCGACATCGGAGATAGTACCAAGCCCTTAGTCCGTGATGCCAGGACTCGCTTTGACCAGGGTTGAAGGGTTGACTAATTGGGCGACTTAAGGGTTGATGGACCAGGGCTTGGTGGAGCTGGCACATGGATTGATCGCCCAGGGCACCTACATGTTATGGCGCAATTCCCCTTCCAGTCTCCCAGATTATCTACTAAAATATGCTATTTAATCGGAACTAATTACCAACAGGGTTATTTCTTGAGCTAATACTGCTCATCGCCCCGATATATCTGTATTCCGTTCATCTGTTTGTACTAAAAGTCGGTTTCAGAATCATTTCCCTATTTAGAATGCCAGTTTGTATAAATACCCATACACTGCGTTCAGCCGGCCCTTAGACCACGTTCGGGTCTAAGCGGCTGGGCAGACTGCCGCGGAGTTATGCCCAGCTAGATGCCCACGTGTGTCTAGATCAATCAGACCGCATGTGCCACTGCCGGCAAGTGCCATGACCGTGGGTTCATGGCATTTGATTGGCGGAGGACCGACACTTGCCATGGCGTTGGCCAGGCATTGCACAAATTTCTTTGTTCCTTTGTCCGCGTGGGAAGGCCCAGTGTTCTGGTTTGAATGGCACCTTAATTTCTTGTCTTGTCTTATCCACAACTCAATGGCTGTTGTCTTACCACAAATAAGATCAGGGAAGCATGGGGCCCCCAAGGTAAAATTTACAGGTCTTTCTCTCCCCTACCCCCTGCTGTACGATGAAATTGTTTCAAGTGTGGCTTGAGCCCTGGAGCCCGGAAATTGGCTGCCCCTCATGGAGTGGTAAGAAAAATCAATAACAACCTAGAGCCTTTTTCCGATTAAGCTACGGGAAGAACAACATCATTTCTGACCTGGCGATTGCAAAAAACAACGGAAATTTGAGGATGCGAAGGTCGAAATGATCGCCGATTGATTACCGATATCAAGCTGTGTAAGTTCCCACGCTGACAAAGGAACAAAGAAGTTCGTGCGATGCCTGGCCAACGCCATGGCAAGTGTCGGTCCTCCGCCAATCAAATGCCATGAACCCACGGTCATGGCACTTGCCCACAGTGTACCGAGCCGCTTTTAGCCGGCCATAGCTGGCCCCATCCGTCTCGATGCCTGGCGTCTATATCCATGCTGCCTACATAGCTGCCTCGAAACACAGAATTTTATCTAGAGAGCACCCAAATCACAAAGCTTAATCATCGGTGAGAGCATAAATTAGCCGAGAACAAATGTGCAGGGTCGTACAGTATTAATAATTACGTGCATTGGCAGTGAAGAGGCCATGGGGTACAGAGATATTGATGGGGTATATAGATGTTGAAAGGATGCAGAAGAGCTAAAGGGTGCTCCCTCGATGCGCACGCGGCTAGTCAGTAAAGCATACATAGACGAGTCGGTCAAGGAAGGCTTGGCCGGTGTGCGTGCCGCTAGCCGACATCAGGTCTCGGCGGCGCCTAGATGGCCCAGACCATCATGATCTGGCCTGCTAAACCGAAATAGAACTTGATAGCCGACTCTGCGTGCTGCTAGAACAGGCCGGGTCTAAGGCCCGGCTGAACGCAGTGATAGAAAATAGAGGAACACCAGTAGATCCTACCCTTCCTCTTCAGTGAGCATGAGCGCGAGCTTAAGCACACAGGGGATGTCTAGCATCTATTTGGAGCACCTCCAGAAAGCTTATAAATTTTCCTTTAGTTGTTTCTGTTGCAATATATAAAAGTGTTGGATATTTGTGGAGTGATATAAGACAGGAACAGACCAGACCAGACAGGACAGGACAGGACTGGACTGGACTTGCTTCGTTAAAAATCACATAAGCATTTGAAGGTGCTTGGCTTTGTGCAGTAGTCAAACTACCAAACTCCAGCTGATACATTGGTTGTTGGAAATATGTTGTTGGAATAAAACTCTTGATCTACGGATCACCCCTTGGACTCAGTTTCAAGTCTTGTACTTAAAACCCAAACTTTCCTTACCTTCTACTAGAGCTGTTTTGAGCGCCTAGAACGGTTTTGGTTGTCCCAAAGTCACCTTGAGCTATAAGCTACTGCACTTGTCTGTAAAACCCAAATTGCCACTGCCTAATACCTGGTAGGAACCCCAAAATTCGCATGTTTGATAGTTGGATTTGTTGGTTGTTGTTGGTGTTGTTGGTTGTTCACTTAAGTGTTCATCTTGCACACTTAATTTCACCAGTGGTTCTATAGTCAGTGTTTCAGCAGCCATCTTGTGTTGGCGCTTAGTGCAAATTTCTTTAAGCTCAGCCGCCAGTCACTCATGATCGGCCTTCGTTTTCTTCAGACAATCACGCAGCTTAATCAATGGCGCCTTCGGCGGCGTCGGCAGAGGTGGGCTCAAAAGAGCACAGTTACAATGTTTATCTATTACGGTACGTGTGCATGGTCAATTACAATTTTGTTACACAATAACCATGGCAGTCAGAGTATGAGAGGTGCGCAAAGTCCGGGAGCGATAAGGGCGCGAACAACATTACTTCCCCAAGCAAGATCTTGGGACAGGCATTTCAGTTTAACAAATTCAGAGAGTTTGGTGCATACTTTGCGACCATCATCCATGGCCACCCCAACGACTTCACACTTGTGCAAGGAGAATTGGCAAAGAGCAAGTTTATCAACAAGATCGGGGTGGATTAAGACTACATGACAGCTATTGTCAATAAGGCCGTGCACGGGAATAGGGAGGTTGGACATTGAGCCTTCCATAAGGAAGTCCCAGAAAAGGTGAGGGAGCTTATAAGGAAAACTCACGTAGTTTGACATGTCGCCATCAATTGTCCCACTATCGTTCGGGTCCTCGATGTCAGGGAGGATCACGGTGACAGTGCTGAGGTCGGCGACATGAGCAGTGGGGTGGAAGCAGGCCTGAGCATCGTTGGAGAGAACCTTGAAAGCCGCGTTGATCATGTTCACGGTGGGATGCGGACCACGGCGCTACGGTGTGAAATAGATGGTATTCGGGGTGTAGCTCGTTCGGCCACTAGGGTGTTTACACAATGGAAAGCCGGTAGCAGGGTGTGCTTTAGAGCAGGATGCGGGGTGTCCTTGATTGCGTGGGTGTATCCAGTGGTGTCTCGGAAAGATGAGATGTGTCAGCAAACTGTGTGGCAAAAGAGTGTGAATACTTCGGCAGGTCCGAGGCTAGTGCACCGTGGTGAAAGGTACGAGGATGGATAAGAGCAAGCCTGAAGTCGAAGGCTGCAGCAAGAGAGTGTGTGAAACGAGTGTACTGGCAGCAAGGGAGCAGAGATATGAGGGGAATTGTGTGGGGAGGGAATTGATTGTGGGGGATTTTCTATGGGAATTCCATTGTGGGGGATAGGTATCTATCTACAGTGCTAGAACAGTGTTCCTTTTATACCTTTGGCTTGCACAGCCCTCAGGTCACGGTACCATGTGGTCCCTCACATCGTGAGTCACAGGAGACCCGCTTGAATTGGCGAAATCGTGTGATTTTGGTGTTGCAGAGTCAGGAAATCAAGTGATTTGTGCTGGAAAGAGCAGGCAACTGTCCCCATGTTTCAGGCTCAGCCCAAATGGAGGCAGAACGTCCTGTGGTGCGTCGGCAGCCTCGGGTCTGGGGTCCATAGGGAAGGCGATGGACGGGCAATGATGCCTGCACTCCAAAACAGGTGTCCGATGCTAGAAAATCGAGTGATTTTACAGGCACAATCGTTAGAGTCGCTTATTGTTTGGTGAGAATCGAGCGATTTCTGGTGACCAGGGGGCTTCTTGGTGCAGTGTCGCATGGATGAGGAATGCTGCTGGTGCTGGGGTGTTTAGTGCACATCGAAGGATTTTGGCCGGGCTGGGGAGTGGACAGAAAATCATGTGATTTTGGACCAGGAGTCAGGCCGAAAGGCTCGGTGGGGCTCGAATCGATGGTGTCTGCAGTGGATTATTGGTCGTAGTTCATGTCCCAGTCAATGCCCTAGGTCGAGGAGTGTGTTTGTGGGAAGTCCGAATGTGGTTTCCAGGTGTGTCCTGATTTGGCAATCTAGCTGCGTTGTGCTTCTTCATCCCCGTTGTGCCAATGGTGCTATGCGAGGGCATATGCAGAGCATATACAGCCCTCACAACGGTGACAGGCACATAGGGGGTGACGGCACTGGGGAAGTTGCAAACCTTGTTGGAGCCCTTGTGTCCGACAAAGGGTTTGCAGCACTTGTGACACCCCGAGTTCACGTCGAGAAGGGTACACTCAGCATCGGTGAGGGCGGGGACATGGCAAGTGTTGTCAGAGGTGCTCGAGGAGGCATGCAAGGACAGGGGGATGTTCTGGTTGTTGCTCCACTTGGAGTGACGATCGTCGGCCTCGTGGTTAGCCTTGCGCTTGTGAACAAGCTTGTGTTCATGCTCCTCAGCTGCAAGTCTGATGTATTTGATGTGGCAGCGGCAGGCATTGTCAACGCACTTCATGGCGGTGAGTCACTTCGAAAACACAGTCTCGGCCTTGGCAGTGGCGTCGCTATCATAGTCCGCCTGGAGGTCGCTGCACATGACAACCTCGAGGATGACACAGAGGTGTTCATCGCTGTGGTGCAACATGGTGCCGATGAGGAGCGAGTTCTGAGTGCAGATGGCTGTTGCGAAGGCAGAGAAGGGCTTGTTGGGGCCCTGGCAACGGTTGAGAATGGCCATGTGCAACGAGCACTCCCAGTTGTGGGGGAGGAGCAGCTCGCACAACTCCTTCATGAAGGCAGGGAACGTGCCAGTGAGCACATGGTCACATTCCTCGGCGACAGAGAGTAAGTCGGTAACGAGGTCGTGATGAAAACACCCAATGGTGTTCTCCATAACGCTCTTGGGATCAACAATCTTCTTGGTCATGATGTAGTTGATGAAGGCAAGTTCAAAGTTGCGAAGCAGGGATGGGTCGCAGTCGCCACTGCTGAGGACAGGGTGTTTGCCCGAGGGAGCATCAAGAGTAACTGCGGACGACATGTGGTGGATTGTGGCAGTGGGGATTCGAGGGGGCAAGGGGTTCGAGTCTGAAGAGGAATCCGATGTGGAGCGATCAGGTGTGGGGGGCGGTGACAGAGACTTCTCCTTATGTAGAGGCATGTGAGGTGGTGACAGTGTCCGTGACAGCGGAATCAGGGTCAACAGCAAGGGTAAAAATGAGTCTGAAGTGTTGTGGACCCGAGACTGGCCACAGGTAACAAGCGAGGTGGGGGTTGGCAGTCGGCAAGAGGACGATGCCAGCATGTGTGACGTGTCAAGTGGCGGTGTGTGAGTATGCGGTTTGGAGACCTGCAGTGAGGTCGTCAGACTCATTTCCACGGTGGGGTAGACGAGTTAAGCAGTGGGGGCAAGCCAGGGAGGGATGTGGGGTGATGAGCACACACTGGGGACAATAAGCAATATACGGAGCCTGTATATCCTCAGTATTTTACAAAAATCCCCAGAATATACCCCCAATATACAGGGTCTGTATATGCTCAGTATTTTTGAAACATACTAAAGATATCCTTACAATATCCCGAGGTCTGATGGTTACCATATATTGACTCAGGATATGCTCAGTATTTTGTAATACAACATGTACAAACAATGTCCAAAATAGAAATAAAAAACCTGCCTTGTAAGGAGAGGCTCAGCTGAGGGCAATTAAGAAAATTAAAGGTAGGGTTAGGGTTTCTTATAAGGAAATAGATAAGATAAGATATACCTTATAAGGGAACCCTAACCCTAGCAGCAAGTTCCTAATTTCACCTCAGCTGAGCCTTCTCCTTACAAGGAAGGTCTTTTATTTCTATTTTTGGACATTGTTTGTACATGTTGTGTTTCTAAATACTGAGCATATCCCGAGTCCATATATGGTAGCCATCAGACCTCAGGATATTGTAAGGATATCCTCAGTATGTTTCAAAAATACTGAGCATATACAGACCCTGTATATTGGGGGTATATTCTGGGGATTTTTGTAAAATACTGAGGATATACTGAGGATATACAGGCCCCTTGTATTGCTTATTGTCCCCAGTGACACCCAGATCCTCTATTGATTGTTATCGATGGGAATTGTATGACGACGAAAGAGTATGGTATTTGTCAAAAAGTGGAAACCTGGAAGTACCAGGAAACACCAGAATCAGGCAAGAGACAAATAAGACCCTTTCGGGCTTCCAAGAGAGTAGAGCAACAATACAGAAGATATGGTACCAAGAAGAAAGTGATGGTGAGAGCAGAAAGAGAGAGCATAACCCTCATGTCATGATCATGGTGAGTAAGGCTGTGTGAGTAATCAAGCAACGGGTTTACATGCACCTGGAAACTAGGTGCATCTGAGGCATGTGGTCCACAGGTGGGATCAACCAAGCAATGAGTCTTTTGATGGACTTGTGATCCAGATGAACAAAGCAAAATGTATTATGTGTTTAGATAGCAGAAATAGATAGTGTTATTTGCAAATCCTTATTGTCCTCTTTCACCAGGCCGACTGTGTTGAGACATCATACACTGAGACTTTGTTCTGGTGAGCTGCAAAACAGCTGCACCGAAGGTCCAACTTCCAGCTGAGAAAAAAAAATAGACCCTTGGTGCAGCTGTCTTGTGGCTCATCAGACCAGACTCTCAGTGTATGGTGTTTCGACGTAGTCTGTGGTAAAAGAGGACAATAAGTACTTATAAATAACACTATCACTATCTCTGCCATCTGGTTCCATAATATACATTACTTTGTTAGTCCGGATCACAAGTCCATCAAATTACTCTTTGTTTGGTTGATCCCACCTGCGGACCACATGCCTCAGATGCACCTGGTTTCCAGGTGTGTCGGCTTTTGCCCCCAGTGTTTATTCTACTTGATTCTCTACTCACGAACATGGCAGCCACTCTAAACTGTTGCCGATTTTCGTGACCCATAATCTTTATGCTTTTTAGACTGCAGATTGTGGCAATAGAACCAACCAAGCTGAGGAACAGATCAAATATGAGCTCTTCAAAAAGGTTGCTCACTGTGACTGAATCCATTAAGATGATTGAAACATACAAAGGTGCACAAGCCCAAGGTAAGGGTTACATTAGGGTACATTAGAATTTGGTGGGTAAAGGGTAGTATGGGCGAGGAAGTTGCAGGACTGGCCGGAGGACCGACCTTATGTATGGGACCTCAGTAATCATTTTATGTAATGCTTACTAGCATAACACTGTGAATAAAATTCATGGCACCTTCCAGCCCATGTTTCCAGTGCATGGTGTATTTCCACGTGCACTCTATAGAAGTAGTAAGGCACCCTACTTTTGCAACTGTCTGGTGCTTGCTCCAAGTTCCAACTGTATGGGGCTTTTCCAAGTGAGTTTTCCAATTGTCTGGTGTTCATTCCAAATCAGTTTCATACATGGTGCTTTTTCCAAGTCCTCCAGGCAACCCCTGGTGCCTCCCTCCATCTGTACATAGAAACTGACAAATAAATGACCTGAAGCTTATAAATGGCCCCCTCGCAAGTCTCGTCCGGACTCGTGCCTCGGCCAACTTGCCTCCCTTGCCGGCCCGATGCTGGACATCAGATTATAAATAAAGTGGAATACAACTGCTCGTCCCAAAGGTGGAGCCTGGAATTGACAGCGGACGACCTGCACCTTAAAACATATAGTTAGTTAATTGATTATTCCTCGGACGGGAATGATCTGAAGCCAATCAATTATTTTCTAACTATTTTATCTTCGGACCGGTGAACCGTCATGATGGGTCAAGATCGGAGAAGTGCTATACCAAGGCCCCTGTACCGAGAACTAAATAAATAGCCTCGAGTCTGCAGTGGCCCACTCGCCTCCCTCGCTGCCGAGCCGGACATGGGTTCTCTTGCGCTATTCAATTTAATTACTCAACATATACCTCTTCATTGCACTTGATTCCTGTGAGGGCTGTGCTAGATGTGCAGAACAGGAGAGGAAATAGTTTATTTTATTTATTTACTAGCGTAACCCCGTGAATAAAATTCACAGCACCTTCCAGCCCATGCTTCCAATGTATGGTGCATTTCCAAGGGCACTCTGTAGTAATAGTAAGACACCCTAGTTTTCTAAGTGTCTGGTGCTTACTCCGAGTTCCAAGGGTATGGGGCTTTTCCAAGTGCACTATGAGTTTTCCAATTGTCTGTTGTTCATTCCAAGTTCCCCGTGATTTTTCCACATACATGATGCTTGTTCCAAGTGCCCTCTTCCTTGTTTCAAATGAAAGTGAATGTGTAACTTCAAGTGCATGGCTTGTTCCAAGTACAGGTTTTTTGGTAACTGCTGGGTTTCTGGCCTTCCCTTCCTCAGATACTGGTGCTTGTTCTAAGTGTTTTTTCCAAGTGCTTGATGGTTGTTCCAGGGCATTTTCCAGGTGTGTCCGCATTACAGGTGAAATCCCACGGTTCGGAGGGACCGTGGAAAATCGGACAAGCGCTCCTGGCGGCTAGAGAAGATTTATCCGGGCCGGTGATCGCGGTAAGATCGTAAAAAAGTACACTATGGATTTGAGACCTGGAACCTAAATTGGTACCAGGAATTTTGAAAAATATAGAAGTGTATATGTAACTCCAAAGTGTGTGATGCTTGTCCCAAGTGCAGGCTTTTTCTAAGGGTGGGGCATATTCCAGGTGTCCCTTTCCCCAGATACTGGTGCTTATTCTTAGTGTTTTTTTCAACTGCTTGATGCTTGTTCCAGAGGGGGCATTGTCCAGGTGTGTGTCCGCATTACGGGGGACCGTGGAAAGGCGGATGAGCGGCGGCTTCCGGATTCCCGTGACGTCGAGGGGCATGACCGCGAGATGGAACATCTTAGAATGTTCTTTATACTCCCTAATATAGAAGAATCAACGACAATGATTGCTGCCCCGAATTTTATTTCAAATTTTCGATGAGTAAGCTCGGGATTTTTGTGGTTATTCTTGGGTTATTCCGATGTAGAACGATGTATAGAGGCTCATTCTAGGTGGCTGGATTGGGAAGCTGTCTATCAGGTGGCGGTGAAGCCGCACATGACTCGGAGGCACGGCCCGGGCTTAGGGGGTGCGAATTACCTGCTTATATGGAAGGACCGGGGGGAGGGGGTCCTGAGGAGGGTCGAAAAAAAACTTTTCGACCCTATATCCGTTTTTCGAATCCCGATTCCCCCTTGAATAGTACCAGTCTGCCTATGGCAAAGTGCTTGCCACATTTTTGCCAGTTGTAGGCAGACTGGTTACGAGTCTAGCTTACAGCTTCATCAACAACGGTCGCTGCGACTTTTTTCACGCTCGGAACGCGCTCGACAAGGTGATTGACCCGGCCGTCAACGCAGTTAGCAGACAATCTGAAGGCCATCGGTGTGAGCCCCACCCCATCTATGAAGGGTTACGCGCTATAGCATCGGCAATGTGCAAGACATCGCCGACGCAGTCACCTCGCCATACAGCGAGAGCAAGGTCATCGCGGCGCGCGCGGAGGTGGACAGCGCGTGTATACGCTGGTGACAACAAGCGCCCGAACTGTCAAGAACGCGACTATTTGATTCCATATGTTGGTTGCTATGAACACCGCCGACTTGAAGCGTCTTTCCAGCGCTTAATATTGAAGGACAGTCTCCATCCTCCATTCCATGCCTCGATTGACCCACCGGCGGTCCTCAGACAGCATACGTAGCTGGTGGTCGGACAGCAACTCCCAGGGCCCCACTATCAACCTGCATGCTGCCACAAAACCATTGATGCGTGTTCTGTATCGCCGGCAGGCACTAGCCTTCCTCGCCAGGAATCGAGATACACCCCTTTCAACGGATACGATGGAAATCTACTCGAGCTATCTAACGTCCGGGGTTTCGCATTTCCTCAGAATTTCGCTGACCGACCCTGTAGGCTCAAATATTTATCGGGCTCTACGAAGGCGGCGGTGTTAAGTCACCTTTGTTCGAGAGTGCTTCGGGAGGACGAAGCACACATTGCGGTGTTAGATTTGGCACTATTGCCCACTGCTACAGAGCTGCTTACGTCGCGCGACACCAACGTCCGGGTATTGACTTGTTCGATGCTTCGACATTTAGCGCAGCACGAGACGACAGCGGCCGCGGTGTTGGCCATAAATCCCTGCACACAGCTAGAGTCTCTGCTGCGGTGGGTTAAATTCTTTGTTCCTTGAACCACTGGCTAATTTGAGCAGCGATGATAATCACGCCGTTGTAGAGGGTGCGGCAAATGCACTCTTTTGGATCGCCCACTCTCCCGAAGGTCCGCAAAACCCTCATGTGGTAGACTGCGTATCCCGTCTGCGCCGCCAGCGCCCAGCGAGCATACATAGCTGGTGGTCTGACAGCAACCCTACCGGTCCCAACATCAACCTACATGCTGCCACGAAGCCATTGATGAAGGCAATGTATCACTGGCAAGCATTGAGTTTCATTAGCAACGGTGGTGATACACCCCTTTCAAGAGAAACGATGGAGATTTATGCGAGCTACCTAATGTCTGGTCCTTCATATTCCACTGGTTCTCCGCTCACCGATGCCATAGATTTAAACATATATCTCCCTGGACGAAAGCGGCGGTTCTGGATCACCTTTGTACGAGAGTCCTGAATGTGGACGACGCCCGCGTCGTGGTGTTGGATTCGGTGCTATTGTCTACTGTTCAAGGATTACTTGGGTCGCTGGACTTAGATGTACGGATATCGACTTGTTTACTGCTGGCACGATTAGCGCGGCACGAATCAACGAGTGCGGCAGTCTTGGCAGTCAAGCCTTGTAGACAACTCGCGTCCCTATTGTGGTACGTTCCACCCCGTGTGTTTACATAGGTCGTTAAATCTGCAGCAGGGATGATCAGCGCGCTGTCGTGGAGAGTGCAGAGAAGGCTCTGTTTTCAATTACCCACTCAATCGAAGGCTCGCAAGACCTGGATGCGCTGGAATGCGTCGCCGAACTGCTCGAATCACAGAACGCCCAAGTCATTAGATCGACCTGCGAGCTATTCGTCCGGCTGTCGAGTCAAGAAACTACAGCGGTTTCTGTCTTGCAAGTGAACCCCTGCCCGCAACTCATATCCCTCCTGCAGTAGGTCTCTATTCTCCTTATTATTGGGTGCAGTGCTCATTCACAATCAGCGACGAGAATCAGGCGGTTTTACTGAGTGCGAGCGAGGCGCTCTATTGGATCGCGAAATCACCTGAAGGTGCTCAGGCCGCTGTGAACGCGCATTTTTTAGACTCGGTTGCAGAGCTCTATCAGTCCCCGATAGTCGACCTCCGGAGATGGACATGTAAGATACACGGAGAACTGGTCCGCCATGAGACGTTGGCGGCCGCCGTCTTCTGTGCACGATATTCCACCCGGCTCGTGGCCCTCTTGCGGTGAGTCTCCACGCGTGTCTTTTGCACCGGACGTTGAACTTGCTGCAGGGACAAGGCTCGAATAGTTGTCCGTAGTGCGGCCCAGGCGCTGTGTTGGATGATCGCGTCCCCAGAAGGGGCACAGGCTGCCCTGAAGGCAAATGTGCTACAGTATATACCGGAGATGCTTGGCACACCAGAGCCCGTAATCCGGGCAAGAGCATGCACTATTCTCTGCGAACTGGCGAGCCACCAGATGATGCTGTCCCCGGTCCTCGCTATTAGGCCCTGTCACCTACTGGTAGCACTTTTTCGGTGGGTCTTCATTATTCAAGATTAATTCAATTTAATTGTGGGTCAGGGATGCGAATCTGAACATCGTGGTCACAGAATGGGCCTTATACGCTCTCTCTCAGATCGCCACAGTTCCTGAAGGCGCTGAGACTGCCCTGAACGCCGGGGTCCTCGACTACATAGCCGATTTCTTTGAATCCCCAAAGGCCCAGGTTCGGAGATGGGCATGTAAGACACTGGGGAAACTAGCCTATCACAAGTCAATAGCTACATCAGTCTTGGGGTCGCAACTTGTGTCACTTTTGCAGTGAGTCGTAATTATGTTTCATAACCTGCTGTTAACGGAGAACTAGTGACGACACTGTCGAGGTCGTAGAGTGCGCTCTATACGCGCTATATGGCATCATCGCTTCCACGGAAGGTGTGCAGGCTGCACTGGATGGGGACGTCCTAGTCTCCGTGTTCGGCCTCATGGAATCACCGAACGTCGGGGTGCGAAGACGTGCGTGCGAGATCCTGGGACGCCTGGTGCAGCACAAATTTATCGCCAGAGAAATCTTGAATTCGAGGCTCTACACACAACTCCCACCACTCTTGCGGTAAATTTGACTTATCTTGCGCTTTACGAGATGTATTAATATCACCTCAGGGGCCAACATTCCGAAGTCCTCGAGAGTGCCGCATATGCTCTGAATCGCATCGTCGCATCTGCCGACGGCGCCCAGGCTGTCATGGACGCACGCGTGGTAGCATCCGCATTCGAGCTCCTGAACTCACCGAGCCCCAATATAAGGAGATGGGCCCGTCAGATGCTGCGGTGTCTGTTAAAGCAGGAGTCTATGTTTATCGCCATCTTGGGTTCCCTCCTTTACGAGCAGTTGGTATCTACTTTGCAGTGAGTCTTGAATATGTTTGATAAGGAACACGAATTGAGCCCTAGCTCAATTCTGGCGGATCTTCTTGTAATCTTCAGCTGGAAACTTCTCGAAACTGGCGGGAGCTGGCGGAGAGCCCATCAGATGTGCCAGATGTGCCAGCTGTGCCGGTCAAGTGCCAACTCGGCCAGTACCAAAAATATTTTCCTGATGAAAATTGAAGAGATGTTGCTATTTATGCAGGGGGACGGCGTGCTTGGCCAAATTTGATGCTCGCGAGGGCGGCGTGAAATCTAACCCGAAGCACAAGACGATGAGGTTTTCGAAAACTAGTCATTTTATGTCCGATTTTATGTTTGTACTGAATTCACCTAGGTTAGGGTTAGGATTTGAAGCCCTTTTAAGCTTCATCTATTGGTGACTTTTACTGGCAGTGCATTTCTGATGTAATACTAATTTCCTCCGCTTACTGCTAGCCGCTTAGGTTCGAACCTCAAATTTTTCTTGTCTATCTGGTAGTATAGTTTTGGTGTGAAACACATTTTGCTCTACTTTCTGCAGATTCTCTATTGGTGGCGTCCCGGGTGATGTCATTAAAGAAAGAGCTGCTCATCAGCGCCGCTGATGGACATGTTTTGAATTTCAGACCCTTAAGGTCGTTTAGGTACTTAGAGGTCGCGAACACTCCGAATTTCTGTGAGGTGAGTGTCCTCGTTATGAAACTCCCACCCTCAGAAGGAATTGAGTAAAAGGACTCTTTGGGGCACTCACAATTGAATTTTGTTCGCACCGTTAGTTGGCTCCGCAGTGAGTCGTGGAGCGGGGTTTTTCCTGACCCTGAGTAAGAATATCAACATCTGGGAGGTTCAAGTCGCATGGATGAGGCCAATTGATTACTGTACCCCCGTGTATGGAGGCAACCGTAACGCGTAACGCGGGCCCAAAAAGTTGCCTAAATGGTGCCCGTAACGCCCCAAAATCGACTTTGGCGGCCCATTTAGGCAATTATTCGGCCCTGCGGAGCCGTGAATTGTCTATTTGGGAAGGTCCGGACCCAAATAAGGCAACCGGTTGCTAACTTGTCGAAGTTACGTCAGCGTAACGCCTCCCCAGCAGTTGCCTCCATACACGGGGGTACAGTATTTTGGAGTGTTTCGCTCTCTCGTGATTTGACCAAATTTGGCCGTCCAGATAAATCGCTCTCGTTCTCCACCAAATCAAGACGGAATCACACAAATCTTCGTTCCAGATGGCAGCCCGGAAGTTGCTCTCCAACTTATAGCAGCAACTTAGGGATCTATCGCCCACCAAACGGCAACCTTTGTTGTGTTTCGTTAGGGGGTTTGTCACTAGTTTTTTTTCAACCCTGCCCCGGTTTACTTCCCACTTAGCATAATGTTTCTAGTACATGTACGGTCAACGAGCATTTAAACAGTAACTTCACATTTGGTTGCACTGCAACGATGGCCTTGGTAGGGAAGTTGAATATGCATTGTCATGCAAGGGGAGATCAGGATTCAAATTTCGGATATGGGGTCAGGGGTCGGGGGGTCGGGGGGTCCCAGCCAAGGCTGAAAAAAAACTTTTTACTATATGTTTTGCACAACATAATACATATGTTGAGAGAGTGCAGGCATCACAGAATGAGTGGTACAAAGTGGTACAAGACCCTCCACGGCGAAAAGTCGGCCAAAACATCCTAAGACCTGGGTTTAAAGACTCCAGGAAGGGAAAATTAGACTCATAATGCACATAAGAGTGACAAAATTGAAGACAGAACACATTGTGGCTGCACAGGAATGTCGAAGAGGTTAGTTCCGCGAGGTCCGCGATAACCCGAGCTGGATTGGGAAGCTGTCTATCAGGTGGCGATGAAGCGACACGTGACTCGGAATGGCGGCCCGGGCCTGGGAGTGCGAACCACCTTCCCTATATGGAAGGACCCGGGGGTAGGCTGGTCCCGCGGAGGGCTGAAAAAACTTTTCGACTCTATATCTGTTTTTCGAATCCCGATTTTCCCTTGTTGTCATGATCTTAGAGCTCGAGGACAGACTTGCTTTAACCCCGCCCGGGATTTCCACTCGCACTTATGGACTTTTGTTTCTTTTTTTTCTTTCTATGTTAATCATTTTCTATTGCGCAATAATTTATACCAGCCAAAAGCGCTGCATCCCATTTTACTTGCAGCTGGTTTGAACCTAGACAATCAAGAATGTGTATTGGATGTTGCCAAAGTGTACTGTCAATAACCAGGTACGCGGCCACCTCCTCTTGTTGCTTTAATATCAGAAATTTTACCCATTAGATCATGTCGCAGGGTGTCCTAAATGAAGGCCTGCATCCTAAAAATCAGCCGCACACATTTGGCAGAATTTACAAGAAGTTTGGATGCTTGCCTAAATATTTTCCTACCAAAACCAGGTAGTCGGCCACCAGGCTATGTAAACATTTCCTTCCAGGTCGTATTTGAGGCGGTGGTGTATCTGGGTAGGAGTATAAGATGTAAGGAGACAACTTCATGTGCAGATATATCAGAATTCCGAGCTATGGGAGCGAAATGAATATTGGTTTCTGGACTCCACTTATATAGGCAGGATCGAGATCCCGGATCATGAACAAGTAGTACATGGCTGTAACGGATATGCCTACGTTCGGCATCTCGGCTGCATCCGAGATACCTCGTGACCTATTGTTCAGTTTACTTTATTTGTCATCATTCATAAGTACAATGTAGTGTAGCTTTTTGGAACAAGGTCGCCGCTGCGGACCTTGGTTCCTTTATTTGGCATCTTTCATAAGTACAAGGTAGCATAGCTTTTTAGTTATATTTACAAAGACACCAGAATATTATTTAGGTAGACAGTTGGTAGGCAGTTCCTCAATTTTTCTGGAATCCAACACCTCACCCACTCCACTTCTGTGTGATCTATTTGGTTTCTGGATGAATCACGTGGGGTCCCTACCCTTTGGATTATTGAGACCTCACAAGGCAGACAGAGGACATGGAAGGCCAAGGTATGATAGGGTTACCTTCATGTCAAGGCCACACAAATATCTGAGCCCAAATGACACCAGCTTGGTACCCAGAACTCCTTCAAAAAATATTGATTTGCAGACAACAAAAATCAGCTGGTTTGGAGTATTGAATGACACTAAGAGAGGAATAGAAGGCAGATACTATTTACGTACTGCTGGAACATTAGTATAAACGATCCCTTCGTCCATGGCAAGTTTCAGACCCGCAGGGTGTGCAGGTCGTTTCGTGTGCGAGCTGCAAGATTGCCTATTGATTTCGGATTGTAACTCTTGTCAGAAGCCCTGGAGAGCCAGATCGCCAGTTTTTAAGGATAACTCAGAGCCACCCCCAAAAGCCGTGGATGGACAAAGAAAGAACTTGGACCAGTTACTTGGTGGAGAAATGGGCGGGACGGCCATTCGGGGTTAACCGAATGATGTTCTCATCCTTCGGCCCGGAATCAAACGCGCCATAGCCATCGATCAACCCATCAGTCTCCCTCTAACTTTGGCATGGACCAACGTCGAAGGTCGTAATTCCTTCCTCAAGCCCAAGTTCTGAAGGTATTCAACAACAGACACATATTAAACTAACAGTGATACAGTAGTATCTGCCCCGGTGCGATGCCTTGGAGTAGATTCATAATGAGTTAAAGGCCAACGAATGTGATGGGAAATTTAATTTCGGGGCGCACGTACCATTCTTTGCTATAGGTATTAAATAGTGCGAATTCAGTCATTTTAACATGATATCTGCTCTATCTGCCTTCTTATACTGGTAGCCACATTGAGGAATAATTTTTATGCGAGAATTATGACACCCGGCATATGCCGTGATTGTGCACGTCGGCGATCAATAAATTCCGAGAGCAAGACTTACCTTCTATTGTCACACCGATGGTGCAGCTCACACAGAGAGAGATTGGCTGGACTTAAATAGTGTGAATTCAGCTATTTGAATGTGATGTGGAGGACAAAGAAGAATATATATATATATATATAATTGAGAGATTTTGACTGCTTTTATCCCTGATGAACCCATGGACTAAATGGGTTCAATGATTAAAGTCACATTAAAGAACATCGGAGACTGCATGGGATAAAGGTAACCAGCACCCCTGGTCTCTGAGTAAATCAGAGATCACCGGACCTTGCTAAAGGTCGAGGGTTCAAACCCCGGTGAAGCCGTCCCAGGAGGGTTCTAGTGGGTATTACCAATTTAGTTTGGTCGAGTCCCACACTGTTCGACATCTGCCGTTCGTGCGTAAAAGCATTCCCACCTTTGGGAGTAGGGTCACATGTCCCCTACGTTCTTTGCAGACCCGAGGGGCTAATCCATTATTAGTTGCCGAAGGTCATAACAAACGCACCTCTAAAAATAAATAAAAAACACCTTAAAGAACATCTGCACAAATTGTTAGAGACTACATCGAGATCTGCAACTACCAAAAAAACATGAACCAGCCAAGCGTAAACACCGTGAGAAAGATGCATGTGTCCACGACAGATTTTGGCCGGTATTGACTTGAACGCACGGTACATGGCCGGACAATGGCCTGGGCCAGTTTGGGGTAGGCATTTAGATGTGATAAAAAAAAAATGGCAGGCTGTCCTGATTTAAGTTGACATTGAGAATCTGAAAGGGTGGAGGGCCGCAGGGAAATCCGCCGAGACCAAACAGATGGACACAGCCACCTAGACTTCAATGCAAACCAGAAGGTACAGGTCGATTTGAACACTGAAAATTGTATGGGAGCAAAAAGAAAGCATTTCTGAAATGATGTGCTCACCAAGAACTGCTCAAATGTGCAAGAGAGGCAAAGATGTAAAATTGTAAAAAAGAAAGGCACCTAGTGGTATTCGAACGCGGCCCACGTAATTACAAAGCATGAACACAGCCACTATTTATTCACAAGATATGAAGCCGATTTAAGGGACAGCCACTATTTCTCATTCAACACAGCCACTGAAAACAATAGCACAGCCCCTATTTTCATTTGCAATCTTAGATTAGGACATTTTTTCACCACACCTTGAAAACCTCATGTCGGTTGATCATAAACGATTACATAAGTACTCGTAATAATCCCCCAAAAATTTGACGAACAACGCGCTCTAACCTTCATTTCTATGTCCGAGAAATTCAAGATTATATAATAAGGCTGACCTCCAATCAACTGATCAAGGCACTCAACAGACTACAACATGCGAGGTATGAGCATCTTTTGTTGTAGTGTCTGTCTACGAGAGACTACCCTACCACAGTGGCGCTTCACATGATCAGTTCGTTCTTTTAACCTTGCTCTGAGTCTGTATTACTAAGGCAGTGATAGCGCTCACAGATTAAGGAGCGGGTGGTTCAGTCATGCACACAACTTGAGTATTAGTGGTAGGAGATTCGTCAAACACATCCACCACGCAGCGGCGCCCGCTGGGACCCCTGGTAAGCCTCCAGGGTATTTATTGCGCCCAAGTTCACGTGCGGGGATAGATTTCAAGGTGATCCCGGTGGGAGACCTGGATCTACGTCGTGGAATACGGTTGAACACTACAACTGGTGTGGTGGATCGCCGAATGCACGCTGCTCGGATTCATGGCTCTAAATCTAAGATGACCGTGGCCATTTACGAGGGAGGCAACGCCAAGGAGGTGTGTTTAAATGTTTCGTTGGCTGAATTCATGGTGATTCGTCTTCACAGAACTGGCGGGAGGCTGTTTCCTGATATTCCAACTTTCGGTAGGGAGAATGAGTGTGTCGTTACTCTGCATGTTGATACACTCATGCAGGCATCCCAGTCTGATTCAGCCCTTTGGAATAGCAAGGTCCCCGAGAATACATGCCGCAATCTTCCATGACGGTCAGTACCTCCCCAAGGTAAGCTGGCATACTTCTCAATAATTACTTTAGAATTGATTCCTGCTCGACAAATACTTAAGCAGAGCCGTGTCTCCCCTGTGTACTATTATTTCATGGTATGAGTAAACCAGGGACACGTAGCCTTCATCATTAATTCGGTTTCAGGGATCCAACTTCTGAGTGAAGATATCTCGAAACCGATGTTCGGGCTCACTGAGCCTCATCTGATTTTAGGACGCATTTGAGACGGTTTCTCTGCTCATACCGGTGATGGACTCATTCCATGATAAATTTGTATCTTATTTTTCTCTAGGAACAGGGAGAGTGTACCCTCTGGATATGATCGTCAACTCAGAGTCTCTGCATTGACTTGAGATCCGACGGTGACTACTCTGCCATTGAGTTCCCTTTAAAAGGCATAATATCCGATCCAACCTCTCAAAATTTCTTTTTGAGTCTCAAAAATCATTGCGTCAATTGCATTTGAGGATTATCACCACATCTGCTACGTTGAACTCCGACGATCGGGTCCTCAGGGGTTCAAAATGTCGCAACACTCATCCGTGAAACTGGGGGCAGTCAGACACTTTCCTGGGCCTGACTACGAAAACTCAATTGAAATGGCATTTCTCCCTGACTTTCCAGTTGAGGATTGTGGTTGTCAATGGCGTAGTTATGGCGAAAGAGCAGAGATTATTCTGGAAAATGGCTGGACTCGGTATGTTCCGCTCGCGATTTTTCTGATTGAATGCATCTTCAATACCTGTGAAACCGAAAGGTAACCTCGGCCGAAGTCAAAGTTTAATATTATCGCGCAATGTCCTGTGATGCCCTGCTACCGCTCGTGTGGCTGAGTCGGGCGAACCATGCTTTCAAAAGCTTCAAAATAACCTCCAATTACGAGAATTATGGTGTGTAGGGGGTCCACACTGCCATACTCTTGACATTTCACCTACGGTTTTCTTCAGCCCTTGTAGAATTTGTGCAGTATCGACTGACGCTTATTGGACCACTCGATAGTGCGCCAGTCGGGTATCTCTTTCTATACCCCGTGCTCGATCTGCAGTCGCATGAACCCATTCGGCTTGGATATCCGGACTTCCCCGCCTACTGGTCCCTCGACCCATCTGGAGCTCAACGACTTAGCACAGAGAAGGCTGAAAACATTGGGTTTCCGTCGATCGCGTTGGAAATGGAGGCCTGGGGATGTTCCTGGGATGCCAATGGTTATGAGGGGCTCCGTCAATTCCATGAAGGCAAAGGGTTTGACCCTTACAGCCAGGATGTTGCCTTACACCTGGGGTCCAGTTGTCGGAGGGGTTGGAAGCTTCATTCGCTCACGGTGAGAATGTATATAATGTAGGACCTTGAATCAACTACTAATATTGAATAGTCCACGAAATCGAAAGCGAAGACGAGCTCGACAGCGAAGGCGAAGACCATGGCATGAGCGATGAATTTCCACGGGTATTCCTTTTCCGCTTCATTTGCGGCTTCGTCGATACTTACAACGCCCGTAGCGCCAGACGGTTTTTGGGTCGAGATTATGCAGCCACCGAATCTCGACTCCAGTCTACCAGGTAAGTATCTTTTTCAGCCTTGCAGCGATGACTATTGAGGACGGAGCCAGTGCGCGACACGATCCTTCGGACATCGACTCGGCAACTTTCATGGCGCCGCCCGGCGCAGGGACGGAGCCATACCCCACACTCCCGACCCTCCCCCGTTCCGAATTTGACACTTTATTCGGATCGCACTGGGGCAGCGGTGATACGGACATCAACGACGCTACACCCGCGTTTGCACCTCCCTCCCCAATCCTGTCATCCAACGCATCAACAGCTGTGAGTGCAGGACAGGAAAACACGGAAGACACTGCAGCCTCCGGGTTCGGAGCTCCGACGGCGAGAAAGCGCGAGGCGGAGGAACAGATTTCAGACCTGCCGCAAAAGATGACAAGGTAAGGTCCATCAAGTAGATTGTTCTGTGGATCCTGAATCCTGCTATCTGTATGCTTAAATCAGACCTCTGCTTGGCGGCTGCCATTCCACCGCCGACCTCGGGGTGTGCCTGATATTACCCCTTCCGAATTTGACACTTTATTCGGCTCTCATTGGGGCTTTAATCCGGACATCGGTAGCGCTGGGCCGCAGTTCCCAATAGCCCCCCCAATCTTTCGCCCATCACCTCCCCCAATTTCTTAGGGAATCCATCCGGCTCCACATCGAGGAAGCGCGACACGGAAGAACAGCTGTCGGAACAGCGTGAAAATAAGTCGCAGTACGTTCATCACTGCGCGCTGGTCTCCGAAACTTACTCACTGATATAGACTTGGTTAAACAATTAATACGACGTCTTACTTTTTTGCATTATATTCCAACATAGAAATATTCTAGATATTTCTTTGCGTCACCGCGAGCAGCTGTCAAATCAACGGCACCAAAGGTACAAGAAATATCTACGAAATCTGTAGAGGGTACCCCCTCTACAGATTATTTTTGAATAACTGTTTTGGGTGCACGGCTACTCCTCGCCACTTGTGAACCATCGAGTCTCTGATTCACATTAGAAATTCATACCTTCTGTTACCATCGGAGTTCATTCCGGCCTTGCTCAAGCATGAAGACCATTCATGTTTTTATTCTTTCTTATGGAACGCAAGCCGTTATCACACGATCGAATTTCCTCTTGATGCCATCACTGCACTTCAACTAAGCTTAGAAATACCCGGATTAGTTTATGCTATGGAATCACCATTAGCGTAGTGGTATAACAATTCATCTGCGTAGTCTTCTCGTGTGAATTCCCAAAGTTGCTATATGCTCAAGCATTGAAATTTCGTATGAATGGTACTACGCAGCGGAGGCCTCGAAAATTTCACCCAGAATCGATTATGGCTTTCGTGGAAACGATCGACTACATGCACTCGGGGAAGCGGGTTGAACATGCCCGAGATGCCCGGCTGCAAAGCGATGGGTAAATGCTGAATGTAATAGGCAAAGAATGTTCTTCGACGGGCGACTGACTTGGGTAGGGATTCACTTGAAGCAGAGTTGTTAAGATGTACGGAGGGCCTAATGAAAATCTCGGGAATAGTAATAAGTACTGTATTTTTTCATTCAATCCGACCAGGGGGGTGACGTGTGACTCAAATTATCGATTCGACCATTCGACCACGGGTGAAATTTCGCGTGACACAAGCAAAAAATTCGACCACCGCAACAAATTTTTCGACTTTACACGTTGTGGATGCAAATTTGGAGGGGGCGTGACAAAATGGCATTCGACCAATGACTGGGTTACGCGTGACAAGATACCGAGATTCGCCATCAGGGGGTGAGTGACGCGTGACGGTTGAATTGAATGTAAAAGTATGCGGTTCACGGTTGGATAGTATATACATTGCCTCCTTCGAGGGCAATGGAATTTAAATTCTCCGAGTTCCGGATGTCATAATATGCGTCTCGGCTGCTACGGTACCCTCCGAATTTTTCTATTCGCAAGCGGGAAAGATGGCGGTGTTTGTCTGCGCCCTCTGATGGCCGACCTCGGCAGCCCTATCGATGATACCATCATGTCCTCCACCGCGTCCCTCTTACCAGACTCGTCGACACAGGCCTCGACGCCGCCGCGGCGCACGCTCGAAGACGTGCGCGACCAAGTCGCCTTTGAGCTCGCTATCCGCGCCATCAGCACCGCCGAGACCCTCGACGGCGTGCGCTTCGGGGTGATCCTCACCCTCCCAAAGTCTGACGACGAATCGTTCCTGCAGCGCATCGCTGCGGTCCTCGGCCACAACCTCCTGCTGAGCCCCCACCTCTTTGCGCTCGCCTCGCCCGCACACCTGCTGCTGACGGGCTCACCGCCGGCCCACGTGCAGCGCGCGCTGCTGCTCGCCACTGCGGCGCTCCCCGCGCGCATCCGCGCGTCGCGCACCGCGCCGGACGGAAGCAGCTTCGCAGCGGAGGTGCGCGATATCACGCCCGCGGACGAGCCGGTCTTGTGGCGGGCGCTGCGGCAGAGCCTCGCGCGCGACGAGCGCGTGCCGCCGCCGGGCGCGAAGAGCACGGCGCAGATGCTTGCGGACGCGCGGCGCGGTGTGCGGCGGCTGACGCCGCGCGAAGCATTCGATGCGGTGCAAGGCAAATCGGACGACGCGCTCGGCGGGGGGCCGACCTTCCTCGTCGACATCCGCGCGGCGCCGCGGCGCGGCGGCATCACCGGCTCGCTCATCATCGACCGCAACGATCTTGAGTGGGCGTTTGATCCGCGGCTGGCGCACGCGCCGTTGTTCTCGGGATCCACCGCGTCTTCGTCTTCGTCTGCCGCGCCTGCACCCACTCCTCCTGCCCCCCCGGCTGCTCCTGTGGACGCCGCGCCCGAGTCCGAGCTCGAAGTAGCGCTGCGCGCCGAGCAGGAATATGAAGCGCTCCACCCGCGCCCGCCCCTCCTCATCGCGTCGTCCTACGCCCTCCGCCCCATCCTCATCTGCGCAGACGGCCGCGCGTCCTCGCTCGCCGCCGCGTCCCTGCACGCGCTCGGGCTGTACAACGCGACGGACGTCGTAGGCGGCTTTCGCGCGTGGCGCGCGGCGGGACTTGACGTGGCGGACGGGGGCGAGGAGGATGGGGATAGCCTCGGGGAGTATTGAGGCGGTTACCGGACTGATTGATGTTATATAGCTACTGCATTCATGGGATAACTCTCCACCGCGTCCCGACTTGCTCCCGTCCCGTCAAAAGACTTTCAACGCTCGCCCCATGACTGACTTGAGCCGCGTTGAATGAACTGGCATCTCATTTCTCGATGTGCATTCTCCACGTTTTACGTTATTGATCCAGCCTCCCTGGCGCCGCTACATCTTCATAGACTCCCTACGGAATTCAACAAATGTGGCGAGCACTGTCGCCGTAGGCAGACCGATTTCCGCTCAACCAACGAGAGCCGCTGGATCCTCCACGGGCCCAATCCAATCCTGGACCACTCGCTGGAGCTACTAGCACTGCTTCAAAATGTACGAACATATGACGTTCACCGCTGTCACCACACCAGATGCAGCTTCCTCTTGACTCGACGGCGCAGCCGCACTGCCATTGACAATGCCTCGACGTCTGTGCCGCTGAGATATTTGGTGCGCATCACGATACATGTGAACTGGGAGTGCATCAATTCTCTAACCGTCCCTCCTTCTGAATATATTACATGTGATCCTCGTCGAGTCGTAAAAATGAAAAAGGGAAATCACCGCCCGTCCCCTGTGGCCGGAGGAGGATACGGCTGTACCAAAATCAACGCGTCAGGCGGCGCCTCTGCGGGCTCCTCATCGAATAGCTGTAACGGGCGCTCGATCCCCTGGGGCGTCCCCTCGGGCGTTCCGACGCTCTCTGACTCATCGCGGTCGGAGCCGGGACACTTCTCGAACTTCCGGCGCTTTCGCGGGCGCTTGTGGCCCTCCCCGCCCGTGAAGTCGAGCTCCCAGTAGCAGCCCTTGCCCAGCTGCGTCGCGTCGCGCGGGATCTTGCGGAAGACCTTGTTCAGCGACAAGTTGTGCCGCACCGAGTTCTTGTGGATGCAAGGATCATTCATTTGTGGGGCGGCGCGGAGACGGAGGGGGGCCTGACCTTCCATGCGTCGTCTTGGCGGTGCTCGTGGAACCACGTGAAGCGCGCGACGAGCGCGTCGCAGATGCCCTGGAGCGTGAGCCGCTTGTGCGGGCTGCCGTGGATTGCGAGCTTGACGAGCGTGGGGAGGGAGGCGAACGGCTTTTGGCCGTCTGGGGGATCCGCGATTGCCCAGAGGTCGACGGGAATCCCCGGGAGGAGACAGAGCTGCCGCCGCAGGTAGTCGGCCGCGTCGTCGTTCGGCGGCTGGGGCGGGGCCGCTGGGCCACGTCGTCTGTGTCCCGACGACTGCGGATCCTTCGACGACGAACTGGAAGGTTCAAGCTCCGGTTCGCTGTCCTGCATATCGGGTGAGCCGGCAAGGTATACGCAGCGGGGTGTACGCACAGAGTTCAGGATGTTCCGCAAGTAATGGGGGCCGGTGAGCCTTCTCCGCGTCTGGGAGGGCATCCGCGGCATGCCGGGCTGAACCCCGAGATTCGAACCAAGCCGGTATCGGTCAGGTGACGGATGGTGGTGAACGTGGTTGGAATGCGGTTCGTCGCGCATTTGGGGGCGACAGTAGGTGGCGAGCGCAAGGGCCTCAGCAGATAGTGGTGACTCGCAGAGACACGAATGATGCGCATCACACAGCTCGGTGATCGTCAATCGGGTTAATGATGCGGATGCAGATCCCGATGCGCGCTGACCAACCTGTGCCTATGCCTCATCCGTCAGCATAAGCTAGGAAGGCGGGCTAGTATCCATACTGACGTGCCCATTTTTTTCTTTCGCGCGTGATTAAAAGAACTCGCGGCGGGGAGGAACGCAACAAAAAGCGGGCCCCAAAGCTGTACGGCGTGCAAGACTGATTGCCGAACGCCGAGCGCGGATTAATTATCAATCCCGAGCCGTAAGAAGAGCTGCAAAGAGCTACGTATACGTACATATACGTCCTTACAATGAAACTCAGTTGAAACTCAGTAGAATTTTAGAATTTCTTTGCAACCGAAAAGACGGTCCAAAAATAGTCGACGGACGCGGAATAATCTTCAAGTGCCACACTACTTAAGCTTACTACTATTCCTTTGTTCCGACGCCGGTGATTGACTACATGCGAAGGCGACGGTTTCAGGCCTCAAGTTGACCTCAGTTGAGTTCAGATTCCAGCAACAGGCTTCAGTAGGTCCGTTGTAGGTCCGTTAAGTCACCTCCGAACAAATTGGGCAGATGTATACTTATTGGATTGGCAATACTTATTGCTCTGAAGATCTGCGACGGTCCACACGCTTCCAATGTTCGGATCACAGACGGCGTGCCGCTGCGATGTGGTAACAACAGATGAGAATCCCGAGCTTGCCGACGCACAGCCCAAGGAAACCTGAAACAACCCATTTTGAAACGAGAAATACAGTGCAAATGTTCGTTTCACCGAAGTGTGGTCCGTGGGCCCAAGCCGCATTTTTTTTTTTTTGCTGGATCCTCAGACTCGCAGATCGGGAAGGATCGGAAAGGTTGATCCGATACACGTGAATGACTCCCACGCCGACGGTCACTCAGCACACTGCCCTTCATTACTACGACGCGCAACCAGGCGCAACCGCGTCGCCGGCAGACCCTATCATAATCCTACAGCTCAACCGGTCGACATACTCGCTTGGTCTCCCGACACCTCAAACATCTCACATGTGTTGCGGACTCTAGCAACGGCGCCGCCAGCGCGCGCATCTCGAGCGAAAGCGGAAATGGCGTGCTCAAAAAGTGGCAAGAAATGGTACAACCTACACGTTTGTGGTTCCCTCAATCCCTGGAAGTACGCTGAGGCGCCTCAAAAGAATCCCCGTGTAATTCTGACCCTATCCGCTGAGAGTATCGCACGTTGAACGCCCAAAGTATCGCGGATTCCGCACTTGGTCAAAATGATGCGTTTCAGAAGATTCGCGTGCCTACCTACGCTCGTGCTGAATATCCAACGGGTTCCTAGACTCATTTTGATAAGGCCAACCATCTCCCGGTCCCGACGTCGCCGAAGATTGAAAGAGATTGGAATGGGTATCCGAGTCTCCCGTGATGTATGTGCGGTAGGTAGGTAGGTGAAGGCTTTATTATGGACCGGAGCGACCCATGCGCATGCAAATCCCGACTCTTCTGTCATGGCCTCGACTTCAAGGGCGTCTCCCGACAATGGCAAGCTTCAACGCGGACAAGCATGTTTTAACTGTCGAAGGCGGAAAAGAGTATGCTCGTTCGTCACCTCTCGCGTTCATACTTGCTTAACATCACTCAGAAGTGCGACGGTAATCTGCCGTGCAGCCAATGCACCCGTCTGGATATCGAGGATGATTGTGAATACACCGATAGCGGAAAGCGCGCCATGTCCCACATCTTGGAGGAGGATATTTTCCGACTACAAAACCGCATCCACGACCTTGAAAATCCTCAACGGCCCAAGTTGAAGCGCGACGTCTCACTTCACCGGCCGTATTGTGGCTCCAGCGACTTGAATCGGGTCGCCACTCCTCGCCCTACGCGTGCGTTTAATTTTTTCCCTTCCGAGTATTGTTAGTCGCTTACATGAGTCTAGAATCATGGGTAGCCACCAGCGAGCCTCCGACGGACATGATACAGCAGCTGTGCGTTCCCCACTAAACTAACTTCCTGGCCCTTCTAATATATCCCCAGCGTCGACTACTTCCTCGCCTACTCCTCAGAATTCGGATTTTTTCTCAACCCCGCGCGTTTCCGACAATCTGCTCTACTGCCATTTCCAGCTGGCCACCAGTCCCGCCCGTCGCCCGCGCTCCTATCGACGGTCTATCTCTGGGGCCTGCGGCTGTCGAACCAGCCCAATTTGTTGGCGCAGGAATCGGCTTTCCTGACGCGTGCGGTACATCTCACCGGCCAAGGCTTGTCCGATACCCATCCACAGCGCGTTATGCATACACTTCAGGCTGAGATCCTGCTCGCATATTTCTTCTTCGCGTCCGGCCGCGCATTGGAGGGGAAATATCATACGGCGGCCGCCATTTCACTCAGCCTGAGTAGCTCGCTTCATCTGATTCGGTCGGAAACCCATTCGTCTCCGGGGATTCTGCCGCCTGCGAGAGACGCCACCGAAGAGGGGGAGCGCATCCATGCGTGGTGGACGGTAATGATCTTGGATAAATGTTGGGCGGTTGGGCTCAGCGAAGAGCCAGGGTTCGCGCACCGAGATAACTTGGCCATTGTGGATACGCCATGGCCTCTCGAAGTGGACGACTACCCGAAGGTGAGGCTCAGTGTGCGGATTATGAGCCTGAAAACTGAACGGATTCTTTAGGGAAATCTCCCACCCAGTACCCGCTTCAGCCATACGATACAAAACTTTGTCAGCGGCACGCCGACGTCGGACACGGCTATGTCCACGCTCGCCATGCTGGCCAAAGCATCGTTCCTGTGGCAGCGCGCGGACGAGCTCGCGCGGACGTGGAAGCCCGGTAAGTCCCCCCACCCCACGCAAAATTCATATTAACTCGCATCCCGATGCACCAGAAATGGCGGTCGAGCAGGTCTCAGGATTCCGCCGCAGTTTCACGCGTCTGGACGCGCTGATCGACGCCTTCCGCGACGCGCTGGTGCCCCCGAACCGAATAGCGCAGCCGACGCCGGCGATGACGCGCGCCCTCGTCGTCGCGCACAGCATCGCACATGCTGCGGCCGTGCGCCTGCACAGCATCTTTGCGCGGACGGACGCGCTGGCGAAGCGTAAGCGCCTCGCTGCGGCGCGCTCGGTGCTCGGGATCATCGCGGCCGTGCCTTTGCGCCATTTCAGATACATTAACCCGATCATGGGGGTGCGCGTCACCTGGTCCGATTCTTAACTTGCGCTTATACAACGATGCAGATCGTGTGGGTGGCCGCCTGCGGCGTGTTTCTCGAGGAGATCAGCGCGCTCAGAGTGCAGCGACCGGCGGCTCCCCGAGAAGAGGAGGGCAACCTGTGCGCGTTCCTCGCGCGTGCTGGGGGCGCGATCGCGGCCTTTGAGTTGGCGTGTCCACTTCTGCGTATGTGCACCTGCGGATCCTATTTTCTGTTGTATCTCATTCATAGACTCTGACCAGAATCTCAAATCTCACCAATGCTGGAAAGTTGTGCTCGTATTGGGATTAATATAGCTGTCATCTAATCTAATTCTTACATTCTGTCCCCCGTGGCGTCATGTTAATATAGGTCTGACGCCACGATTATTCTCTGCAACTGCCCCCTCATCCCTAGCTTAAGGAGACACAGCCGAACAAGCACACTTCATTTGGTTAACGGGTACTACCTCTGTTTCTCTGCCGCCTGCTCCCAGTGTACTCAGGCGAGGTTGAACTTCAAAATGTTCCATGTTTCCCTCGTATGGCTAACGTCTCACCTTCGGAGCTAAAATTATCGCTCGACATCGACATGTTTAGAAATGGTAGATCATGGCGACGGTCAGTGGTGTACCTGCATGACGCAATTCAATTATTTATGACCCGTTCGGCATATTTTCGCCGCGCGCACTGAGCTCGGCATGACGAACTTGAAGCAATAAATCAAAGCGCTGTGAATACTTTACGGCGCTAACTTCTTTTATTTTGAGCTTAAGGATAGGAATATTTAACTCGAACGTTTGCTCTCCGCAGCTGGAGCGAATTATGGGCGCGCTCAGGTTCTTAATTAGCTGACTGCTCGCCAAACTTTGCCCTACTATACGCTCTCAATCATTTAGTGCGCATAGTTCAATGCGGGCGGGACGGGTGCTCTAAGTCATCTTGCTTGCTCTCGCGCTTTATTTGAGACCGCCATTCCCCTCATTCGTGCATGGTGATTTTTTCGCGGGACAGCTTCCACACAGGGAATGCTGTTTTCGCTTCAAGGTATGTAACATGTACAGGTGAGAATACTACTTTGTTCAGCCCAGATTGCACAAGTTTTTTTTGTCCAAGATGACTATCCCACTGGCAGCGTCGCAACAAAGAAAACCAGACGTCTCGTCATTTCCTCTCTACAACCTCTGGACGTGTGTAGCTAACATGCTCTACGTAGGTTCTGGGCGCAACCATCAGCCCACATCCCGTTCGACGTTCGCCGCGGCAACTGTCTATCGGCCGAAGCAATGAATCAAAGCGTTGTATAGCGCGTCGCATCCCCGTTTAGGAACTTCAAGTTACGATACCGATTTTAATCAATCGACTTTGTTGCTCCAGGCGGAAGATCTTTGAGACGCCGAACGGGGGCCCGGATCTAAACTGTTTCCTCCCATGCTGTGCGCGCTCAGTCAAGTTGAAGCTGATAGAAATCCTTGTGCGGCTGAGATTTTTCATCCTTGTGCGGCTGAAATTTTAGAGCCAGTGATCTTTAGTTTACATAAACGTTCGTCGAGTGACGGCGTGCGTTTTCAGATTTCAAGTTAATGAATTCATCGAAGCTGTTTCCGCAGTACGTGGTTGGGGACACGAAATGTAATGACACGATCTCCAAACGCATCCCGATGGCATTGTGCGCTCCCAAGAAAATATTCACCGGTATGCAGAGCAACGGACACTTTTCGGGTTCCAATATCAAGGATGGATGGTGGCTTTCTAGAGGTCGAAGCTCGTGATAGTGTCCCCAAGTTGAAACTATTACCGTGCGGTCATTTAGTTCATCTATCTCACTTGCTCACGCCAAAATGGCGCCCCTGGAGAGCCGTCGGGAGTTTACTTCTCCATCCAAACGGTCAGCGGCCGTAAATTCACGCGAAAATTGTGGCTCCCGAAACAGGTACACGCGCTGCACATTTCAGCATCGCTGCGCCCCAAACTACCGGGCGCTTCAATATTTCCTCATCAAACGGGCAGATGTCGCGGTTCAAACGCGCCTTACGTGCCAACGTCGCGGGCAGATTAATATTCATCTGACCTCGAATATCCATCCCAGCTGGTATAAAGCCGTCGCAGGTTCGCCTCAATTGCCCAGCAATCCAGCTCTTCCTCAGCTACCAGTCAATTTCCTCAGCTACCAGTCAATTCCTTAGCCTTCCCATTCTCAAATGCGTTTCACATCTGCCACCATTGCGGCGCTCGTCACCGTCTTCACGCTCTCCTCGACGGCCATCGCCGGGGATGCGGAGGCAGACTATAAGGCACGCTTTTTGCCTGATTAACTGAAAGTTCTGACCACGGTTTAATTTTCTAACCAGCGATGCAGTCCCTGCCTCACCGATAAATCGTGCGTGAAGGGCAGGTGCACCGAGCGGCGCTACTGTCCCGAAGGTCACAGTCTCAAGAACGACCTCTGCTGCCCGATCATCCTCCCCCGCGGCGGTGGCGACAAGGGAGGGGAGAAGGGCGGCGATCACGACCACGGCAAGGGAGATCATGGCAAGGGCGATCACGGAAAAGGCGGCGGCGATCACGGGAAGGGGGGCCACGGCCACGACAACTATCCGCGCGGGGGCGAAGGAGGAAAGGACGCCGGCAAAGGGGATCACGGCAACGGCGGCGACCATAACCACGGCAAGGGCGGCGATGGCAAGGGCGACCACGGCAAAGGCGGCGGCGATCACGGGAAGGGGGGGAAGGGCCATGACAACTATCCGCGTGGGGGAGAAGGAGGAAAGGAAGACGGCAAGGGGGATCACGGAAAGGGCGGCGACCACGACCACGGCAAGGGCGACCAGGGCAAGGGTGACCACGGCAAAGGCGGCGGCGATCACGGGAAGGGGGGGAAGGGCCATGACTATCCGCGTGGGGGAGAAGGAGGAAAGGAAGACGGCAAAGGGGATCACGGAAAGGGCGGTGACCACGACCACGGCAAGGGCGACCAGGGAAAGGGTGACCACGGCAAAGGCGGCGGAGATCAAGGGAAGGGGGGACAGGGCTACGACAACTATCCGCGCGGGGGTGAAGGAGGATATGGCGGAGGGAAGGACAACGGCAAGGGAAACGACCACGGCCACGACGGGAAGGGTTCCCACGGCAAAGGCGAGGGCGATCACGGGAAGGGGGGACATGGCCATGATAACTATCCGCGCGGGGGCGAAGGAGGACACGGCGGAGGAAAGGACAACGGCAAAGGGGATCATGGCAAGGGCGGCGATCACGGCAAGGGCAATGACCACGGCGAGGGAAAGGACCACGGCCACGGAAAGAGTGGACATGGGTGGTAAATGCTTCCTACAATTCCAAGTCGCAGTCTACCAGCCGCCGATTTCCCTGCCAAACACTCGAGTTACATATCTTTTAACGATCCTAATCTAATTATTGTACCTGTACTTGTATCTGAATCTGAATCTTTGACGCGTCTAAAAGGCTTGCACTGAGTTCACAATGACTTGAGACTTGTGCAAAATTGAACCAAAAGCACGTGATCGAACTCGATCAACTTATAGTAATACCCGATTACAGTCGAGACCATTATAAAGGAAATCCTTGAAGCTACAACGGAAAAGATACATATACGGCTTGGTAGCTGGTATGGAAACGACGCATCGTAGAGCAGGTCATCATGGTCCAGTCCGCGAGTCGTGTCCAGTTTCTTATAGCGGCGACGGTTGGCAGAGGATGCGCGGCGATCCGAAATCCAAACCCTAGCAATTAACAGGATACCGAGGACGAGGAACCTATTCATGGAGCGCTAATAGCACGTGCAGCGGCATTGTGCTGCCGCTGGTATCAGCGCTCGATGCAGCTGCCCCAGATACAGCTAATGCCGAATCGCCACCTGACAGAACGGCGCCCACTGGGATCGACCCGATTGATCCTTTCCCTATCGCAACAGACTGTGGACAGACGCTTAAACCAGAAGTGAGGCTGTCGCTCTGAGGGGCGGGCTTAGTATCCAATATCACAACGCAGAGATGTAAACACACCGCTGATCCGACGCGCTGGTCAGATTTGAACCTGCGCTGTGTGTTTGTAAAAACGAGACGTTTACCCTGGTTCAAGTTAGTTATGTGAGATTAAAGTGGGTGAGCAGGCACGTTGAGTTGCTAGATGACTGTACTCGGTTGACGGACCTCCATAAGCATGCCATGAAAGTCTGATTTTCCTGTCCAGCGACGAATCAGCGCGAGGAGCCGAAACCACAGATAATATGAATTACCGCGTCGTAGGTGTATTGTGTGACATCCAATAAGCACATATAATGGTCGGACTCGCACCTTCCCGCCGGTTAGAGGATACCTAGTAATGTCGGCTGGTGGGCACGTAAAGTTAGTTCTAAATATTTCCTGGTCAGCACGTACCGGCCAACAAAACTGAGTCCAAGCGGTTAGATTGACGCCGGCCGAATTAACGGTGACTGGGCAATAATAATACGCGATGGGGCGTTGAAGTGGGCCGTCCTTGACCATAGGTAAATCAGAATTAAAACACCCTGGGCTGATTTAGTACCTATGAACTGTGAGTACTTGCAGTTGGTTTGAGCGTCAGCGCAGCACCATCGTTGGAGCAAAAATAATATGTTAAGGTTCCATCGAAAGTCGCACATAGAAAGTCGTAAAACCTGCAAGTTCCGATAAGTTCATTCATTCCAGAGAACGGAGATAACGGACGCGACTACTGAAAGTACCGTACTTGAAGAACCATACAAAATTACCGGTGGGATCGATGAAAGGAACGGAAGTGTTTAACGCAGCGCCCTTTTTGTCGTGTGTCTGGAATGAGGGCTGATAGGACGACACCATTCGAGATTACCATCGTCAGGAGGAGGCCTGGCGACATCCCATACATGCTCGAGGAGACGAGGTGAAAGTGGACGAACTATTATCGAGAGGCCTAGGCCTGTGACGTTTCAACCTCGAAAAGCCTTTTAATTTTCTATTGAGCGTTTCAATGTGTTGTGTCTATATCAACGGCATTGTACAAAACTGAAGTTTGAGGGAAAGAACCTGAATAAAACCAATGTATCCAAGTGTATCGAGGCGGCCAATGCAAGGCCAATGCAAGGGGGAACCGGGATTCGAAAAACGGATATAGGGTCGAAAGGTTTTTCTCGGTCCTCCCCAGGACTCCCCTCCCCTGGTCCTTCCATATACTATAGGGCAGGTAATTCGCCCCTCAAAGCCCGGGCCGTGCCTCCGAGTCATGTGCGGCTGCAGCGCCACCTGATAGACAGCTTCCCAAGGTCATCAGGTCATCGCGACCTCGCGCAACTTTCTCTTCAACAGTACGTACAATGGCCTCTAACTACAAATTTCATTCCTTACCTGCCTATTTCTGACCTAAATTTGTGATTCTTGGAGGCTTCAAACCGCAGTCCGAAGCCCCTACGGAGGGTCGTTTACCACTCGTTCTATGGTTCCTGCATCTTCCAGCACGTTCCATACCCCGGGTTCCTCCAAATATAAAATGTATTATGAAAAAAAAATTAAGCCTTGCCTGGAACCCCCCGACCCCCGACCCCATATCCGAAATGTTAATCCCGATCCCCCCTTGGGCCGACTTGCAGATGACAGCTATTTCCGGAGTCGTTGGAGAGTACACACTGGCAGTGCGTGCTTGGCCCCACGAATCTAATAACCACCTAAATAATAATGATGCGACCTCGATATTCTCTGCTGCCCACCTCGGACGAGGATTATACTCGAGGGCCGACATCTCCCAGTGGTCCCACCTTCTTCGAGGACGAAGATGAAGAAGGAATGCTCACCAGAGCCCCACCGATCGTCTACCCGCCAGACCCGCGATTCGACATGCCGACGCCTCCCGCATGGCAGCGTCTGGGCCTCATTCTCATCATCCTGATCTCCATTGGACTCGCTCTCTGGCTGCAGAATGGCTTCTGGATTGGGGCTATTATTTAGATGTATGTTCCAATTTAAATTGTGCCTCCTTGACGCTCATACCTGGATTTTTGCAGGGAATTTTACGATCTTACGGACTCGATTACACAGCGCCTCACTTTCTGTCTATCTCCGCTTGGGTTCCTCCACCATTTGTAGGAGTTTACGATTGTTGTAGGACAGACGGCGCATTGGAACTACCCGTTTTCCTCGCCCCCAGTGGCACTTCTGTACTGTGAGCCGGTGACCGACCCTGCGCGTTTTTTGTGTGGAATTTGAGCGCTACTGTTCGCTACTCAGCCCTGAGATAACCATACCTGGATAAATTGCAACCAGTGAGTCCGAGCCCGAGGATGCCGCCCGATATTTTACTGGACCTCGCGCCCGAGCTGACTTTACCAGCAGAATCTCCGCTAGCAATCAATCACAGCGCATATTTATATCTCAAGACCGCCACACGGCGCTGGCTGCGGAGTCAATGTCAGCGTCGCGAGCCTGAGCCTACCGCGTCCTGTAAGTATGACGGGCACGTGAACTTCTTAAATTGCTTGGCCGGCCATCTCAGTAAAGTCTTACTGCCTTGAACTTAAAGCCGGCAACGTCCTCTGTGCAGTTATCTTAACAGTCCGAACAACTCATGGTCTTGAGTTCCCTGCACGCGGGTATGGCATCGGGAACCCCATTTTGGACATCAGCGCTCTGCCCGAGGTATGACAGCTGTCTAACGAGCCTAATTTCCGACCAATCTAATTGCACTTTTAGGATGGATGCATTAGTTTGGCATACATTCTCCGTCAATGAAACACTTTCAAACTTGAATATTCCCTATTCAATCGCAAGGCGGCGCTCCCACTTTCCAGAGCTCTGGTGCAAAATTATGGCAAGCTGACTGTAATGAGACAGAACAGCCTCCCATCTGACCATATGCGCGGGCGGGCGTGTTTCACGCTTGGTGCCTCCCAATTTATCCCTATATAACCCAGGCGAAACTGTATAAAACGGACGGGTATTTCTCCTTTTTCTTCCAACCCATCAGTTCATCCAACTCACCATGCGATTCACCTCTTCCACTGCAGCGGCCGTCTGTGTCTTTTTCTCCCTCTCGTCCGCCGTGCTCGGCCAATCCGAGCTCGATGCACGGGACGGCGGCGACGATGGCCAACACCGCGTACGTCTTTCTTTACCTCTGGATGCCGATAGGCGCTGATTCTCTCGATGCGTACAGGATGATAAGTGCATTCCATTCAAGATCGAAAACTCGTGTGTACGGGGGCGCTGCAATGAGCTACGCAAATGCGAGCTTGGGTTCGAGCTCGACCCGCTGCGGTTGTGTTGTGTGCGTGAGTACCACCGCCGCGGGGGCGATGGGTACGGAGGAGATGGAAAGGGCGACGGACAGGGCGACGGAAAGGGCGATGGGAAGGGCGATGGGAAGGGCGACGGAAAGGGCGATGGGAAGGGCGATGGAAAGGGCGACGGGAAGGGCGATGGAAAGGGCGATGGAAAGGGCGACGGGAAGGGCGATGGAAAGGGCGACGGAAAGGGCGATGGAAAGGGCAACGGCAAGGGCGATGGGAAAGGCAACGGCTATGGTGGGGGGAAGGGCGGGCATGATGATGGGGGTCATAACGGGGGAGGCTATGGAGGCGGGAAAGACGACGGTGGCCACCAGGATGGGAGGGGTGGATATGGTAGAGGATTTGGAGGCGGGAACGACCACGACGGCGGCCACAACCAAGGAGGCCATAACGGAGGAGGTTATGGAGGTGGGAAAGACCACGACGGCGGGCATCACGATGGGGCCACAATGGGGGAGGATACGGAGGCGGGGACGACGGCAAGGGAAACAACGGTCATGGCAAGGGTGGATCTGGGTACTAGCAGTTTTTCGCAGGCCTCAAGCTCTCTTTCCAATCTTTCTAGTCTTCACATAATTCTTACATACCGATATACTACTAGTAATGCAAATTTCAAGGCCTGTGATATGGGATGTTGAACTTGGATTTCATATGAGTGTCCTGAGTCATGGTTCTAAAATTCGCAGCGGAGGAGGAAAATGCATAATACATAAACAGCAAACGATTCAAGAAGCAGGCATTCTTTACAAACTCCTATACCTGGCTGGCCGTCTCCCGCACCTCTCGCAAGCCCACTGTGTTTCCGAAACGCCTCGAATCCTCCCAAACCTCGGGAAGCCGCTCCTCTCCAAACCATTGCTCCAACGTGTCGACCTCGATGACGCTGGTCTGTGGATTACGCATGACGAGCCACCCGAACGCACACTCGCCGAACGCGACCTGTGCGTGGAAACCGCTCAACGGGCGTGGAAGGTTGCGAGCGCGGTCGGCATGGACGGCGGCCAAACCCTCCAAAGTCATTCCCGGGCTCCCTGAGCGGGACGCTGCGCTGAGCAAGTTCTCGAGCAATGCGAGGTCGGGAGTGTACGATGGAATGCCGGAAGGATGCACGAGGGACGCGTGGTGGGCAATTTTGCTCCACCCGCGCGCGGAGAGGTCCGCTAGATTGAGTTTCCAAGACATCGTGTGTAGAGAGAATTTGGCGCATGTCGCGTAACCAGCCAATGTGAGGAGGAAGGCGAGGGGGAAGGCTGAGATTGTAGACGTCTTTCACGGCGTGCAGGAGGTGCGAGAAGGTTATTTCGGTTCCGCTCCGCGGTCTACCATGATGGTTAATAGAGGGACAGGAGGAGAAAACGAGGAGCGCACATGTGGCCGTGATTTACTAGAGCGTTGAGAGCAAGACATGGAGATCGTTTCTCGAAGTTCGCTTCAGGGACGAAAGAATGATCCTGGGCCCCGAATTCCAATATAATATTCATTCCGGCTAGTATAAAGGCACCGCCGTTTCGCCGTAATGTCCAGGACTCCAACTCTTCCTCAGCTACTCAAATCCCAACCTCCTCATTCTTGAATGTGTTTTACCTCTGCTATCGTTACGGCGGTCGTCGCCGTCTTCGCACTCTCCTCGACGGCTCTCGCCGGGGATGCGGAGGCAGTTAGCAAGGTATGTTCCGAGGCCGAGGATGTATAGTTTGCTTACGATTATTCAATTTTAACTAGCGATGCAGCGCCCCCCTCGTTAGGCGGTCGTGCGTGCAAGGGCGGTGCAGCGAAGTGACCCACTGCTTCGACGGCCAGAGTCTTGAGAACGACCTTTGCTGCTCGATCGTCCTACCCCGCACCGATAATGGCCAAGCCGAGGTTGACGCACATAAGGCCAAGCACCACCATCACCACCACGCTCCCCGCGCGGACGAGGTCGACGCCACTGGCGAGGCTGACGAGCACAAGGCCAAGCACCACCAACACCATCGTCACGCTCCCCGCGCGGACGAGGTCGATGCCACCGGCGAGACTGAGGCTGGCGAGGTTGACGCGCACAAGGCCAAGCATCACTACCATCACCACCACGCTCCCCGAGCAGACGAGGTCGATGCCGCCGACGAGACTGAGGCTAGCAATTTTGACGCGCACAATGCCAAGCACCACCACCACCATGCTCCCCGCGCGGAGGAGGTCGATGCCGCTGGCGAGGTTCACAAGAAAGCGCACCACCACCACGGCCACCATGGTAGACATAAGTTGTGAACTGCCGCTAACTACTCAAATTCGCCTAGCACTCGAATAGTCTGTTACTATTTTTGATCTCTTCGATGTACTTGTAGTTGTATCTTAATTCATGCCGCGTTTATGTAAAATCGGGGGAATGTCTTGAACCAGGAAGAAGAAAGGTTCACAAACCCATCGAAACATTATGATCCTCGTGTTCAATACGACGGATTTTAAAACTCCCGTGTAATATTCATGACCTTTTCAGCTGATCTCTGCCCATTGGACGCCTCGCTAACCACAGATGGTTGAGAAACCCGAGATTGAACCAAAGGCACGTGATCGAATTCAATCACTACGTTCCGGCATCGCCTAAACTTAGCGGGCTAGACTCTGTCTAGCAACGATCGATCAACTAGACAGATCAATAAACACTTCTAAACAGACCTAAAAGTGTGTCTAGTTGATCGATCGTTGCTAGACAGAGTCTAGCCCGCTAAGTTTAGGCGATGCCGGAACGTAGTGAATCCCATCAATTGTCCTTGCAGAGAAATATCCTAAATTTGAACGTTCGAATAGCATCAAAGTCCTATAATATGCAATACCGCTTCATTTGTTTACTTGTTTAGGAATTAAATCGATCTCGAGCGTGGGACGAATACAGAAGGAGGTTCTCGAATAGATCCCAACAACCGAACGGCCACGTACGGCTTAGTAGCTGGAGACACTGACGCATATGTAGAGTAGCGCTTGGTTTGGGCCAGTTCGCGAGCGCGAGATCGGTAGAAGACGTGCGGCGATCTGAGATCCAGACCCCAGCGCTTATATTCGTGGCGAGGAAAGAGTCTGGGCTGCGGCATTTTGCGCCGGCATTTAATGTAGTTGCCCTGACCCGTGGATCGCGGACATACGCCTCAACAAGAAATGAGGTCGCCGTTCTGAGAGGCGGATTTGATCGAAAGCAGACAGGTTTCGTCGGGTTGAGCCGCTACATATAGAACCTGACTCTGTGCTCGATGATATGGAACTGGGTCGTCGGATGCGCGGGTATGGAGGCCCTTGGTTGGTCGCGAATTTTTGTGGGAAAGCTAACCCACGCTGCGCAATTCGTGCCGGATGTCCTGCGGCTGTCGCGGCTTTGGCGGGATCAACATACAGAGGCAGCAGAACCTGCGTTGGCTTTCAGATGTACATACGTGTGGGAGTGGGATGCTTGAAAGAAACGCACTTTGAGGGTGCGGGTACCTTGCACGACAAGCTGGGCAATGGTGGTCCCATATAAGGGACTAAAACGAGAGAGCACCCTGGAACCAAAAATTGGCCGCGGAGAACAAATGATACCAGACCGGTGACTCCGTTCGAGTCAAAAACCCGAAGAACCTCACCTTGAAGGAGGTTTTCAGAATGTATAATAATATAATGATAGCTGATACAGCGGCGCTGCACAAATTTATCCTTTCACGCTCTTTTTCAACTTCAAGTTCTTGCGTTTCAGCGGAACGAAAACGACTCCACTCCCGAGAGGAACGGTCGGAAAATGAGCTTATTCGTGGAAAAGGATTAAACACAGCCAAAGAGTAAAGAAGAGCCGCGCTCTAAGTTCCGCAAGAGGCTAAAATCACCGGCTTCACGTTGTATGCGGCCTCGATGGAGGATTAGTCTCTAGTATCAAATGTATCATACGGCATTGCGTCGGCTAAGAAACCTCACACGACACTGAGATTACTGAATAGGTGGGAAGGCTTAAGAATTCCTGGCGAAATTTTGTCTCGGGTCTTCGGGAGAGTTACATCGAAGCGCTGAACAGCGCTAAACTCGCCGCTAGTTGGACGATGAGCGCTGAGCATTTTACATGTAATGTTACATTGATGAATTCTTTAAATAAATGGCGAGTCAGGAAACGACATCATTGGGCTGAACATTGGCTAATAAACTTCTGAGCCTGGCCCGCCACACTCCTCGCCTGCCACAGGCCCACTGGACTCCGAGGTCGCCTAAATTTCTCCCACCACCCTTTTGGAAGCCGCTCTTCCCCGAACCATTGCGCCAACGTGTCGAGTTCAACCACACCAGTCTGTACATTGCGCATGACAAGCCATCCCAGCGCACACTCGCCGAGAGCAATTTGATCGTGGAATCCGCTCAATGGGCGCGGAAGGCTGCGTTTGCGTTCGGCATGGACGGCTGCTAATCCCTCTAGCGTCATTCCTGTCTCCACCTGAGGTCCCGGGTGGTCCGCTGCGCTGAGCAGATTCTCGAGCAACGCGGGGTCCGGAGTGTGCGATGGGATACCGGAAGGATGCACCAGGGATGCGTCGTGTGCGATTTTGTCCCATCCACGCACGGAGAGGTCCGCTAAATCGAGCGTCCAAGAAACGTGTTTTAGGGAGAATGTGGCACATGTTGCGTATCCGGCCAGAGTGAGGAGGAAGGCGAGGGGGAAACTGAGATTATACACATTTTTCACGGCCTGAAGGACGTCCCAGAATCTGATCCCGGTTCCGCTCCGCGGGCTGTGAAGATTCATTCATCATCCATATCTGGCTGAAGCATGCTAAAACGCACATGTAGCCATGGTTGGCGAGAGTGTTGAGAGCAGGACATGGAGATCGTCGGTCAGAGGTAGTTGCAGGGATGAAAGAATGATCCCCGGCCGCGTATTGGGTATTGGAAAGTGAAGACATGTTCGGTGATGGGGGGAACGCACGAAGTCACTCCTTTTATAAAGTTGTCGGGCTAGGCTGTGTGTAAATCCAGGGAATCTCTGGGGTAACCATGCAGGCAGCTCCGTGATTTGCGTGATTTTCAGACCTTGCGGAGATCTTCATCAACCACTTCTTTCGACGGCCGTTCCTTTCGCCCCAGCCTGTTGACAACAACAACCTTCGGATGGTGCAGAGCTAAGCTCATCACTGGCAGTGCCCTCTAGACTCTCTGATCATCCGGCGAGCCAGTGCCTTCCTCGATGTTGGTCGGTAAGAGACCCTCCGGTCAATCTCGACAAGGCTGTGTGTCGGTAGATCACCGAAGAAGAGCGAAAGGAGCAAACGAGTGATGACGTCAATTGTCAAATGATGGCCGCTCAGTCAATGATGGCCGCTGAGTGCACGCCTTCGCTGGCGCTTGCGCCTTCGAAGTTCGTCCGGGTGCGCACTGCGATGTATCATCTTTGCAGTAGAACTGGCAAAGATGTTGCTTGCCACATCTTTACTACTCATAGGCAGACTGGATACGAGTTTACTATTTGAATGCGACTGTGGATCCAGCAATTGCAAGTTCATAATTTTCTCCAGATAATACATTAATATTCGCCACAGTCGTAAGCTAGGGAAGAGATAAATAGCAAAACTTCAAGAAAATTACGAGCTTTCATAGTTTACAAACTCCTGGACCTGGCCCGCAGTCTTCCGCGCCTGCCTTAACCCCACAGGAGTTCTGGGCCTCGGCTCTTCCCACCACCCCGTCGGAAGCCGCTCCTCCCCGAACCACTGCGCCAACGCGTCACGTTCGACGACGCCGGTCGTTGGATTGCGCAGGACGAGCCACGTCAGCGCACACTCGCCGAACGCAATCTGCCCGTGCAGGCCGTCCAGCGGACGCGCCAGATCGCGCTCGCGGGCGGCATGCACGGCGGCCAAGCCCTTCAGGGTCATGCCCGCGTCCGCCGCGCCGAGGAGGTTTGCGAGCAACGCCGGGTCGGGCGCGTGCGACGGGATGCCGGACGGGTGCACGAGGGACGCGTCGTGTGCGATTTTGTTCCATCCGCGAGCGGAGAGGTCCGCGAGGGTTAGGGTCCAGGACATCGTGTGGAGGGAGAATGTGCCGCAGGTGGCGTAGCCGACGACGGTGAGGAGGAGTGCGAGGGGAAGGCTGAGGTTGTACACGGCTTTCACGGCGTGTAGGAGCTGCGAAAATGGGATCTCAGTTCCGTTGCGTGGGCTGTCAATGGTCAGGAATTGATGTACTGGAGATGGTGGCAGGTGGATGAAAACGCACATATAGCCGTGATTGGCAAGAGCGTTGAGCGCAGGGCACGGAGACCGCTGCGTGTCGGCGTTGACTGCGGGGATAAAGAAATAATTCTCGGCGGCATATTTCGTCTTGGGAAGGCTTGTGGAAGACATGCTGGGTGGAGGGAGAGAACGAGCAGGAAATGCACCTTTTATGTAGGCCGGTGTGGGCGCTTGCCCTTGTCTTACATCGGACGTCAGATCCCCGGTATCCGCACGGCGCAGAGATCTGCGTGATAAAAGCAGTACCTTGTTCCCTATTAATATGTGCAGCTTCATATGGTGATTCCGGTTTCTAAGCCGATGTTCAGCTCCAATGGAGGCTCGAATTTTTCGTTTCCTTGATATCTGGCAGACTAGAGTAGGAGTAATCGAGGTTGAGCGTGCTGTGCCCCATATGCTGGAACTTGAACGCAAAGAAGACGAGTAGGCTTGTATGTGGGCGAGTGTGGGCGGAGGCCCAAGTACGTTTCACATCGGCCTGAGCCCGGCTACAATTCCAACCGGTCGCCGAAGAGATCCTTTCGGTAATAGCAGCATCGTTAGCTCAGGTTCTGCCCCTGTCGGGATCTTGCGCTAAATGTTCAAGCAAAGCGATGCTTTGTTTCCTGCGTATCTGCCAGCGTAAAGGCTAAAGTGCGTTTAGCAATCGAGGGTCGGCCTGGTTGGGTTGGCTCGCGCATGTGCTGAAACGTGCGGGTCCGTAGCATAGGTGCAATCTGTTTCGGCGCGTTGAAAATTCCGACACCGCGCCGCCGGCGGGGACGGATGATAGATTGAGTACCTCGTCCGAGCATGCCCGTGCCCTTGCGGCATCCTACCGCACGTTACGCGAGGATCTGCTCAGCGCGGGCGACGTGGTCAAGAGCCAGGTCAAAGCCAGGTGATGAAACACCGAATCACGAATCACGAATCAGCCGAATCGATCCGAATCGATCCGATCACGGAGAAACCCGTGCAGTGCTGTTCAACTCAAATTTCATTTTACAGACACGCGCGGTATCCCATTAATGCAAATGTATATTCATACATCATCCGACTCTTATTAAAATGCCAGTGTGGGTACTAAGTTTACTTTCAAAAGTAACAAATAATTCGACGTTCGGCCTATCTCTTTATAGTTATCGTTCTAACTGTTCCTACGATCATTCGGCCCACGCAGCGCGCTGGATTTGAAAGGCCTCGCACCTCGCACCTCGCACACAGCACGGCACACATTCTCCCAACCCCGGTGTCCTTGCATAAAGGGTTTGACCACCGTGCTGCCCGCGAACCCGCTGGACGGTCTGCACGGACAGACTAGTGGCACCGCAAAGACGGGCGCCACGGGCATTGCGCTGACACCGCGACCTTGGCGCAGCGGTTTGGAGAGAAGCGGCTTGTCGCGGCGGCAGGTGCGGAGTACAGGGTTTCAGTAAGTAAGCCATTAGTATTAATAGTAAGGCTGAGGCGTCTTCGTGTGCGGGATGGTCCTCTTAGAACGCTGCGCACGAGATTAGAGGAGTGAGATGAAAGGTATATCGGATAGTCGGACCCAGAACTTCCCGTGGCTCGTATGACTCGTGTCCTTCTCCCATGGGACGCGTATAGGAAGATTACGACAGTATCAGACCGCGCGGTCAACAGTCTCTCAACCTCATGTCGTTCTCATACACTTTCGATTCGATGCTGTGAATTCAGAATCTTGAATTGCTAGCCCATGGGTCGATAGCTGGCGTGCAAGGATAGAGCGCCTCTTTCAAGCTTGTTTCGACCAGGGAACAAGCTGCGTAGACGTAATAGCGTCAGACGCTGGACCAGTCTAAGTTGAACCGGGACTGGCTGTGCCGCAGATCTAGAACGCCCAGGGTTGTAGACCGGCTTGCAGTAGGCGTTCGGGTGCTTGCTCCCGATGCGACCTTCGTCGAGCGCAGGGAACGGAGAGTGGGGGCTGCTGGGACGACGGGACAAGTGATATTCCCGGCGCTCGCGTAAGTGTATTTCGTGGTAGGAGGGTTGGTGAGGACGTCGCTGAATGGGCGAGGCGAATACAGCGAAAAACAATTTGCGGGGCACCCACGAACCAGTCAGTCTGAGGATATCACTATGTTCAGCCGTCCCGTAGCCACAGCAGGCACTAGACGAACCCAGCCGGCCAGTGTGGCGAGCCGCCTGGAGCCGCCTGCCTAGCCGCGGATCGCCGGCTCGACAGAGCTCGGCAAATCATGCGGGCCGGGCTATTTATACCTACCATCACCTAGCAACTGCCAACAGGGTCTAGCCGCAGGCTCGCTGAATCTCGGCAGGGTCCGTCTAGATGCCTTAGTGAAGCCGGCAAGCCGCATATAGACTGCATATAGACGCAACTCGCCCACGCTCCACAGGGCTGCGGCTATTGGGCCGCTGAATGCAGTGTATGATGGGCGTGACGGCGACACCGAAATAGTCTTTTGGTTACCGCGCCTGATAACCGGTATCCTGCGTTATTATGTAAGCTTCCTTTTTGGGCGACGCGTCGAGACGCGTTTCCCTTCTTCTCTTAGCTGGAATTGTGCTGTTGATGCTCGGAGACATGTGGACCCACTATAATAGCGATTATGTATGGTCAAGTCCCCGTGCCAGGCTCAATATGATGTTTTCTGGGAGGAGGGACATAAATTGGACAAAAATATTTACGCCAGGACTTCAACAGCGCGGGGCATGCTGAAAAAGACTAGGTGAGCAGTGGAGGTACTATAGTCCAACTTTGCGTCATCAGAATTCTTGCCAGTTTTCAGTCTGCGCCTCGGCGCGTTGAAGTCGCGTCTCCGGCGCGTCGCCCGAAATGGAAGCTTACATAATCACGCAGGATACCGGGTATCAAGGCGCGGTAACCAACAGACTTTATCAAGCGAGGAACGAGCTGGGTATGATAAAGCGTCTGTCGAGAGAGACTAACACCGAAACGGGTTTCGGGTTGCCGAAGATCTTGCAGAGCCCGGGCGTACGTCGAGTGCAAGATGTTGAGGGCCGAGGCTCTCCGTAGAGATTTTTGCGGTAACAGCAGCACAATCAGCACATTTGCAGCTCCACACGTTGTCGCTTTCCAGGCCAATCTTGAAAGCCAACCCAGCCTCGGATTGTTTATTTCCTCCAGACTAGAACAGGAAGAATGGAGATTGAGCCTGAGGGGATTCGCCCGTGCACTGAAGCGTGAACGTCAAGTATGGGTCCGGGTAGCTGCCAGCTGTTTCGGCCGTGTCTTTAAATGCCCACACCGGGTGCGACGGACGGGTATACGGAAATGGCGGAGGTCGAAAACAAGGAGGTTTTTGAGGCCATTTGTTCTGTGCGCAGAAGAAATGAGCCCTGGCAGTGCCATCACCGAGCAATTAGGCAGTGTATAATCGGAAGTAAGTACCCGCGGTGTCTTGAACAATGCCACACCGGCGACCGCGTCGCCGATCCCGACCGCCGGCGGGGACGGATAAGAAATTGCGTCGTCCAGATCTTGCAGACAGAGCCCGGGCATCAAGTTGTTTTAGATACGAGTGAATCACCCCCCGACGTTGGCTAGGTCACATTAGTCTGTCATAGACAGATACACCCAATGATGCTCGTATGTCTCAGGTCGCAAGGTTACAGTCACATCGGCCTGAGGGTCTCCGCAAAGAGATTTACGGCAATAGCAGGACATTTAGCTCATTTTCAGCGTCGATCTTGCGCTTTCCGAGCAATCAGAGCCTGCATATCCGGGAGACTACTTACAGTAGGGATTGAGCAGTGGTATTCGTGCATGCACTGAAACATGAACGCCAACGTGAAGTATGCGTCTGGAGGTAGGTCCTTAATTTCCTGAAAATGCCCACCCCACGCCGCCGCCGGCGACGCATCCAGGCGGAAAATTGGGTCTGCGGACACGGCGGAGGAGGTCAAACACAGGTTGTGCCGAGTCGGCAATCGCTCGGTGATGGATTGAAAGTGATCCGTCCTGTGGATTCCGCAGGCACCTTTATGCCTTCCGAGTCATGTCGCAGCTCACCGCCCACCACTCGCTGCCCAATGAGCTGCTCTTCAAGATTCTCGCCCATGTCCTAGGTCCGCTTCACCCTCTCTGGCTCCCTTTCCTCGTCCCTGACCCTTTCTGCAGCACACAGCGTGCACGCAGTCATCGTGTCGTCGGAGGACTTTGAATGGCACCTCCGTGTGCACCACACCCTCTCCGCCGTCTGCTTTTCCTTCCGCGAGATCATGAAGGGCATCTCGTCCAAAGCGTTCCAGTTCCCCGAGGATGAGGGGTGCGTTTGCGTGGCCTCAATCGAATTGCCGCTGACCCAAAGCAGGCTCGCGCAACACGTCCACCGCCAGCTCACCTCGCTCCGTGCCCTCGGCGGAGCGATCCGCGCTCCCGCCACGCCCGAGAGCTTCTCCATCGAGGACCTCGACGCGTCCGCGCCGCAGCTCGTCCAGGGCTACTCCCTCTACATCGCGACCGTGTACCTCCGCACGCAGGCCGTGCGCAGCACGCCCGAGATCTACCGGAGCACGAGCGCGACCATGGTCGGCGCGGTACTCGCGTTCTCCAAGGCGCTCTTCGGCCGCATCGTCCCGCGCGAGGCCGCCGCGCTGCTCAGGGCCGCGACAGAGGACGAGGCCGTGTTGGCGCACATCGGCGTGCGTGTGGTGAAGCACTGCGTGCGCCTCGACGCGCTGCTCGCGGACGAGGAGGCGGACGAGGAGGCGGAGCCCGCGCAAACAGAGCAAGCGAGCGACGCGGAGCCCGCGCGCACCAAGGCACAAACCGTGACGGAACAGGCGATCGCCGCCATCGCCGCCGCGGACGTCCAGTTCCGCGCGCTCTGGGACACGGCGCCGCTGCCGTGCTGCCCGTCCACCTGGCTCGCGCGCCTGCCCGACGTGTACGCGACGCTCGCGCGCGTCGAGAAGGCGCCGGCCCTGCTGAGCGAGGACGCGCGCGTGTGCTTGAGGGAGCTCGTCGAGCGCTGGGCGCCGTCTGAGGAGTCGGGGACGAGTGCGGGTGTGGACGCCCAATCTTTAGCAGCAGGCTGACCCTCCCTACACCTATTCACCCACGCACACACCTTTCGCTCTGATCCCTGCTCTGCTCTGCTTTCGCTGTCCTCGGCCTATCATAGAAAACCTTCCTCCCATTCTTAGGACTCAGCTTGTACTCAGAATTTGCATCTATATATTTGCATCTGTCTGCGGCCCGATGAAGACACTTGGGGGACGACTTCAGCAACGAGCAAGACACTGGCTTGAACCCGCTTTCGGTCCGCTCTCCTCTGCTCGTGAGGATGCGAGCGGCGCAGTGTCTCGTTAGACGTTGCCTTCAACGCGCCGGCGACTCCAGCTCGGACGAGTTTCTTCCGTCCCGCTCGTCTGCCCACCCGCCCTTACACTGATCCTTCTGATTTGAGCAGAACTGGATTTCGTATTCGGACGCGCAGGGGACTTGATTCGTCATACACGCACTCGTGACTCTGCCATTTCCACGTCCACGACTCTATGTAGGGCCTACATACATACTTCCTTGGTTCAGGACAAGAAAATGAATCGACCGAGATGACGGTACGGCGTGCATACGAAATAAAAAACTCATCTCCGCCCGCTATGACTCGAGCCGGAATCGAACCGGGAGCTCCTGCTGGGAACAAGCCAATATGCCCATGAGGAGCAGGCGCGGACCGTCCGCCATCGAGTCGTTCTAAGCTCGGTTGTCCCCTCGATAGATGGTGTGGTTTGTGGGGGGCAAGGGAATTGAACCAAAACACACTCAACCCGCAAATAATAACTCGAGCCGGAGTCGAACCGGCACCTCCTGCTGGGGACGCAGACCACATGCCAACGAGGAGCAGGTGCGGACCGTCCTATCGAGTCGTTCTAAGCTCGGGTTGTCCCCTCGATAAATGGTGTGGTTTGTGGGGGTAAGAATTGAACAAAAAGAATTGTCTCCTTAATAAATTGCCTCGATGGTGGGGAAGCAAAGTGAACCGAGAGAACGGTACATTCGATGCATTCGCCTGCCGGAGAACGGACACCGGCTAATTCTGCGTAGCCCCCCACAGAAGAAAAGAAAAGAAAAGAAATGCTGTTCATAGAATGCCTCGAGCCGGAATCGAACCGGCACTTCCCGCTGGGACTGTCAGGAGGATTCCTACGAGGAGCAGGCGCGGACCGTCCGCCATCGAGTCGTTCCAACCTGTAGTTGTTCCCTCGCTAAATGGTATGGCATGTGGGGGTAGGGGAATTGAACCAAAAGAATTCCGCGGCAAATCAACATGACTCGAGCCGGAATTGAACCAGCCTCCTGCTAGGACTAAACCCACAGACCCACGAGGAGCAGGCGCGGACCGTCCGCCATCGAGTCGTTCTAAGCTCGGGTTGTCCCCTTGATAAATCACCGCGACTTTGTGTATAAGGTCAATGAACAGAGAAAACGGTAAATTCAACGCATTCCCCTGCCGGAGAACGGGAACCGCCTAATTCTGCGTAGCCCTCCCCCACAGAAGAAAAGAAAGAAAGGAAAATGCTGTTCATAGAATGCCAGTCAGGAAAATTCCCACGAGTAGGCAAGGGATGCCGAGGTACAGCCTCACAGAGAGGGTCCGGCGACTTCTTATTTCACTTTTTGGAATTTGGGCAGACCACTTTGAAAATGCATTTGGGAAGGGTTACAGAAAGTCGAGGTTTTTGGGTAACAGGTCGGAGGCTCCGAGGTTGAATTCAACTGTTGCCGGACAACATAGCTGATATTTGACTGCAGCCGCCATTTTTAAAGATTTTTTCCCCTGGGACAATCAAGGAGCTGTCGGGTTTTGAAATAAGGATATCGGGTCGAAAAGTTTTTTTTCGGCCCCTCCTGGGACCCCTCCTTCCGTACTCCTTCCATATAAGGAAGGAGGTTCCCACCCCTAGCGCCGGGCCGCAGAGCCGAGTCATGTGCAGGCACATCGCCACCTGATGGACACTGGACAGCGTCCAAACGTGGTTGATGCTATCACGACTGCGTTCCGCAAGCGTCAAATGCACCTCCAGCCAACCTCCAGCGTTGAATATAATACCATATGCTGCAATTCTGTGTTGCTTTTGGAATTTAAATTGTCTGTTGTAAGCTTCAAAGGCCCGGGTAGAAGGCTTTCGAGTTTCGGAGGGCCTTCCGAAGCTCTGATTTCAATCAATTTTCAAGCACTACGGGTTTCCCAGCCCACGTACGTATACTGTTTCTGGGGTGGTTGGACCCCATTTAAAATACGGGGCAAAAAGTTTTTTTCGGCCCTCTGGGGGACCTCCCCCCCTGACCCTATATCCGAAATTTTAATCCCGACAGCCCCTTGGGGACAATTGCCCGATTTGGTGCTTACATAACTCGGCTAACAGGGAGGGTGGGTCTGGCGGAGCCTTAATTCAGTTTTCCGACCCTGTATAGCAAATCTCAAGGGTGAGTACCTCTTGGGAGCAGACGTGGACTGCCTGTCATCATGTTGTTCTAAGCTCCTGTAATCCTGTCACAATGTGCACTGCTATTCCCCGGCATCCTGATCGTGGCAGGCTCTACTTTATCCCTGCATTAACCCTATGTGTCCCAGGACACCAAAATCCCTTATAATCCCTTGGCACTTCTATATAAACTGTGTATTATTCTACTACTCCTTTTATTATTCTGGTCTATGCTCCAGCTGCTTGTGTGATCCCTGCTCTCTGCTTTGCTTTTCCCTTGTCCAGTCACCTCAGTCACATTCCGAGAACCTGATGAGCCGCTGTGCTGACACACACACAGAACATTGATGTTTGGTAGGATGGTATTAATCTACAATAAAAACTCTGGCATAGAACGGGAGCTTATGGATCAGTGCCGGAGCATAGTGAAGGCACATCTTGTGTTTATATTAAATATTGGCGTCAAAGATGATTGGTGCCCGTAGCCAGCAGAATCACAAAAAAAATATCCTTATTACGCAACTCAGACAACCTTGGGGTCACCCAAGCTCCCTTCGAAATCCTCTCTCGTCACGGTTGCCCGAACTTGAAATTCCATTGGCGTGAGAACTCCCCTGCGAGCTGCGGGCATGGCGGTCTGCCTGGTGAGAGTGGTGCTCTTGTCCACATCGTCAGTGCTCACTCCCAATCCGACACGTACGATGATGAGCGTCGGTGCGATTGCCTGTTTTTGGCTACGATGAGCATATGATGACCAGTTTCGGTAATGCTTACGACTACGTGATAGCACACGGCAATGCATATTAAAACCGAAGTCGTCGATGTCATGGGCGATAAGAAAACCCCGATGCAAATGATCAGGACGGCCGGATATATCAGCCCGCTTTCGAGCCTGGAGGACGAAGAATTAACTCAATGAAAGCCAACCCTTGCAAAATGCTGACAGAATAGCCGACACATCCAGATATTTCTTTCGCGCGTTTCCGCCCAAAAGCCTGGCAATTCGGCGAGAAATCCACCAAATTCGTCCGGCTGAATCCAAGAGGCGTGTTAAGTAACCCGTGTGGTTCATTGTGATATGCATCATTTCCTCACCCGCTAAGGATGCAGCGAGGACATTCGTGCAGAATATTGTCACCATGCACACTGCTGTGGCCGCAATTTCAGACGTCCCGGAGAGTGGGATTAAACCAACGACGCCCCCGACTGGCATGGTCACAAGTTAGCGGCGACGACCAATATCACCGGAGGACACCCACTGCACGTGCAAGCATAAGCGAAAGCAGGGAAGACTACTGGCCTCCAATTGCGACCCCATATCACGTAGCATCGATAGATCTGTTGAAGTAACTCGTTAATCGCGCCAGTGAAGATATAGATACAACTCACGATGATGCCGTCTGCGATGGTACTTTGACGGTCAATGTCACCGTCCGTGAGGAAAATTATGTGGACTCACTTTGCCAGACTATACCTAATTTTGATTAGAATGCCGATTCGACGAACGATGGCGGGATCGTCAGGGCCGTACAACACCGGCAGGGGGTTTTTCAGGGAGAACAATTCATATATCGCGGTCTGCGCGCGATCTGTGATAAATGCCCATGTGTAGGCAAGTGCGATGTGGATCGTCGAGAGGAGGAAGAGGAGGATCATGCATGCCAGATGAAATTTGTAATTCGGTCCCCGACGCGAGCACAGCACTTGGACAGACTGGAAGAAGAGGACCGAATAGATCCCTGCAATAATTCAATAACATCGTTTAAACCCATGGAGAATGGGGCCTGACCGTATGTCAAAGAATCTATCTGTAAATCCCTGTCAGGCAATCATTGAGAGACAGCTACAGAACCCATACCACCAACGGGAAATATGTGATGAAATGGCTCAGTGACTGGAATTTATTTCAACACATGGCAAGTGAAGATTTGCATAGGACGGTCTATACCATGCTTGTGCGGGATCAAGGGGGAGCGCGGGACGGTCAAGCGCCGCCCCATCCTTTGTAAGCGTTATTTCGAGCGGTATCTCCGAAGTTCATCGCACACAACTGTCATAAGGAACTCACAATCAACCGGATGCTCAATGGCTAATAACAATAGGGACTGGCCGTGCTGCCGCTCCACTCTGGTTACAGGGAAGTTCCGAGATACAGCGAGTCTGATTGATTCGGAAATCCGGGTACGAGGCCTTCCCGAAACCATCTGGCAGCCTTCTTTGATCATTGCCCTCGACCGGTTTCTTTGACAGCCTTCGAGATAGACCGCGTGAGTGAGGTGGACCTCCCAGTTTGCAAACTTTTAGGGAAATAGTAAGGCTCAAGACTCTGTGACACTCTGAGTGCCAGTGGTACGATGAGTGGCTACTTCATTGTTCAAGGGCTCGGTTCAAGCTGAGTTATAGGTTTAAGAATACAAGCAGCCTTCGAAAGATTGCCCTGGCCCCTCGATTCTTTGACAGCGTGACAGAGCGTGTGGGCTGGGTGGACAGACTTCTGATCGTGCGTAAGAGCTTCCGAAGGTCAAAGGCTTAAATTTAACGGCCTTCAACACGAGGAGCACCGAGTCGTTCTAATCTTTAGTTGTCCTTTCTCACTAAATCGCCGCGAATCTGGGTGTGAAGAAAAGTGAATCAAAACAGAGGAATGTATCCGTCAGGGCTCGAGCCGGAATCGGACCGACACCTCCTGTTGAAGTATACAATATCCAAGATCATGTGCGGACCTTCCGCCATCGAGTCGTTGAAACCCTTACTTGTCTCCTCAATAAATCACCTTAAATCGGGGTGGGTAAGGAAATTGAGCCAAGAGAAATTCAATGCTCGAGTCGGAATTAATCTCCTGCGGGAGCATTGTATCACCTACCTATCGGAAGGGTGGACAACATCGAGCCGGTACATCCGCTCATTATTCTTTTGATAGACGCACCATACTCGGGTTTCTAGCCAATGGGAATTGCCGCCCCGGGTTAATTCTCACTCAGCATAGCATTCCCTGTAACGTCCGTGCTATGTTCAAATTATTCGTGGCTTCGGTCTGCTCCCCGCAACAGCTCCGCTGTCCTTTTAGGCTCACAATGGCCGAACCAGCCGCGGGAACCGCCAGGCCGTTCCACCTGTGCCCGTTGCTAGAGGTAATCATAGCCTCTATTCATTCGTACCGCGGCCCAGTGCGCGTTTGCATTCCGCGCGCCAAAACCTACTCCTTGCTCTCCTCCCTCACCTCCTCGCCCTTCTCCCTCTCCTTCTCCTTCTCCCCATACTCCCCCTCCCCATCCAGCGCCGGCCGCCGATTCTCCACCGTGCGCCCCCCATTCTTCCGTGCCCCCCACACCCCGCCCGTGATCCCGCCCCTCTCGAATATCGCGTCGATCGCCTCGAGCTCGAGGCCCTTCGTCTCAGGGAAGAAGACGTACACGAGCGGCACCCAGCACGCGTTGAAGATCGCGAAGATGATGAAGACGCGCCAGGAGATGTTGGCGATCGCGGGGCTGCATGCGCGAATTATGTGGGCGATGTTGATTCTGAAATAGCAGAGGAGAGACACTCACGGTGTCATCTGCACGACGGCGAAGACGCACCTGGGGAGATGATCAGGGAAATGGAAAGGTGAGGTGGGATGAAACGCACATCCAGTTGAAGAAACTCGAGATGGCCGACCCGCGTGCGCGGATGCGCGTCGTGCTGATCTGCATCCGGCCCGTTAATAACGCGCCTTCGATGAACCACGGGGAAATTCACCTCAGCGGGATACAGCCACGGCTGAAAACCGACTTGAACACGCGACGGGAACGACAAAACAAACGACATACAATCGGCAAATACCCAATCCCCAAGAAGATCTGGAAGATGAACACCATCGCCGTCGCGCCAAACGCCGCGGGCTTCGTCCCCGTCGACAGCAGGATCGCCGCGAGGATGAAGCACAGCGAGAGCCCCGCGGCGGAGATCATGAGCAGCGGGCGCCGGCCGTAGCGGTCTACCGTCTGCGTCGTTTTATTTCGTGAGTTCATTTTCATATACGAGCGAAGGGAAACGAAAACGCACCCAGAGGGGGATGAAGGACGCGAACATGTACGTGATGGCGGTGCAGCCGCCCAGGATGAGGCTCAGGTCGCGCGAGAGGCCCATCGTGTTCTGGTACACCACCGGCGCGAGGTAGCTGGGTCGCAGTTAAGTAATCTCGATCTTAGTTCGAATCAGCAATTCCGCGAGGACACCCACTTGATCATGTTCGCGCCGGTAAACTGCTGCATGACGTTGATGCCCACGCACAGACAAATGCGCCGGAAGTTGCCCAGCGGCCCGCCCTGGAGGAGCTCCTTGTACTGAAACGGCCCTGCACAGTGAACACAATCAGCCGCGTCCACACGCTTTCTCACGGCGCACCGCCGGCAGATTCAACACTAAGCGAGTGCTCGATCTCCTTGCGCACGCGCACGACGTCCGGGTGGTCGATGCTCTCGTGGCCCTCGAGCATCGCGATGACGCGCGCGCCCTCGTCCGCGCGCCCGTGCGCGATGAGCCACCGCGGGCTGTCCGGCAGGACCTGCGGGCATTCAGCGGGGAGCGTGCAGGCGGAAATGCGCCTACGAGGCACTGCAGGAAGAGGCACAGCGCGAAGACGGCCTGGAAGCCGATCGGGAGGCGCCACTGCGCGGGCCCGGCGTGGAAGGACATGCCGTAGTCCAGCCTGCGTGCGTAGGCCGGTGTGTGAGGTATTAGGCAGGTTACTGGAAGGGGGAGGCGCACCAATATGCCTAGGTCACGGCGTCAGCGTCGATAACATTCGAACGAGAGAAAATTGTGTTGGACGCACGATGACGAGCCCGACGATCGTGACCGTCGAGTTCAAGCACACTAGCGCCCCGCGGATCTTGCCCGACACCGTCTCGCTCTGATACACCGGGATTGAGGACCTTTCGCAGCACGCAAAGTGAGTTTCCAACCAACCGCAAGAATTTCAGCCAACGCACGAATTGAACCCATTGCCGATGCCCTACGACGGTTAAATCGTTTGTGCGGAGGATAGTGAGTCCGCGCACCGTCACGATCCGCCCAACATACAGCTGCGCGATGGTCGTGCTGCTCGTCAAAATCGCCTGCAACCCAAACCAATTAATCAGTCCGCTGCAGCACTTGGGATATTTCAAAGCGGACCGACGCACCGTGCCAACAAGCATCGTCGCCGCCCCCGCCAGAATCATCCGCTTCCGCCCAATCGCCTCGCCGAAGAAAAAAACGACCAGGCTCCCCACCGCGCAGCCGATGTCCTGCGCGCGGCTAATTAGCTTGCACACTACTTCCGACATGGGTTGTGCGGATGGGCACGCACGTAGATCGCGACGATGGTCCCCTGCGTCGTCGGGTTCGGGTGCCCGAAGTCCCGCCCGAACTGGTTGTCTGCGCCGATCTGCATTGCGGGCGGGGGCGGTAAATTTAAATGCACGGGTCGGGAGGGAAGGGGAAGACGCACGATGCCGGACATGACGCCCTGGTCGTACCCCAGCAGCAAAAACCCTTCATGTCATATCGTATAAGTATGTGTGTAGTTCAACTGCAGAGCGCTGCGCACCTTGGCAACAGCACGCTGCGGCGCGCCCATGCTTATCAGCCTATGCGGCGGAGGCCGGGGGGAGAGCGCGCACCAGTGATCGCCCACACCATCGCCTTCCCGCGCAACGGCATAATCCACATCGTAAATGGCGCTTGATCGTAGAGCTTGGTGTAAAGAGGGGTAGCGCGTCGTAAAGAGCCGTATCACGGACAAAAATTAAGCAGACTCGCTGCCGGCGGGGCGCTATATATGAGCGACGGGCCGTGGGATCCTCTCCGGAATCGAAGGTTGAATTTGGCGTCAAGTGACGCGGCGCGCCGGTGCGGGCAGGTAGGCGGGACACGTAGTTCCCATGGGCGCCCACCTGATCCTGGTATACGTCACCTTTTGCTTCGCAGAGAATATAGGATTCGCTTCCTTCGGTGATGTTCGGCGGCCAGGAGCAGAGCCATCCGCTCTTCGTTTAGTTGGACATGAGGAAGTGAATCAAAGATCAAGGGAACCATGGAGGGTGGAACGAAGCAAGGGGATTAGGCCAGCGAGGAGCGTCAAGGGGGTAAAGGTCCAAATATCCTCTTTTCTTGAAGGGCGCGTTTCGCTGTCCTCCGAATTAGCGGGGAGAATTGGCACATATTGGCCGTCCAGTTCAAACACAGCAACGCAACAACGCCCAAATCTTCCCCGACACCGTGTCGATAGACTTTAGCCTGCATGCGCAAAGTCAGCTCAGGCTCCAACAAACCCAAAGGCAGGATCTAAACGCACTAAGAATTGCCTGCACCCAGTTCAACACGAATACCAGCAAATGCTGATGATTGGGAATTACAGTCAGATCGCCACATTTGTCCCCACACATCATTCTGCATATGGTAATTGCGGCACGTGACCTACCGAGGCGCCGGCAGACATCCGAAGGCGAAGAATTGCAAGGACAATTGCAAGGGAATGAAAGGCAAAATTACAGTTTTAAAGTCATTTTGAAGGAGGAATTCAATATATCAATCCTGGGAGAGATACAGCCAAAGTACACTGGTAGCTCTACACAATATAATACAAGTGGGTGGCACAGACACGCACTGTCGTTCACGTGTCAAGACGCGTCGGGAGGCAGAATAAATAAGTAGAAATGTGGTGGAAGGGGAGGTAGGGCTTCAAAAGCCATGCGGAATAAGGTGGCATGGGGAAAATTGTAGTGCAACTGCCAAATACACGACTCGGAGTCGCGGCGTCAAGATTCGAGGCCCGGGAAACATTGAGCGAGGGCCGGAGCGAGAAGAAAACATACTCTGAAGGAAGATTAATTGATAGGAGGAGGATGGATGGTCTCCCTGAGAGCTGGAGCATAGTGGGGTGGTGGTACGAGGGAAAGAGGCCGCCGAGTAAACAGTTACCATATACGGTTTGATGTGTGGGGACAAATCTCAAAAGCTATTACAGTCTGGGCCAATATCGATGCCATCAAAAGACACACAAAGCCAAATCGCAACTTTTTTTTCTATCCTCCTCCTTTGACCATGCTCGTCAACGCAATCCGGAGACAGGCGCGGATAGCCCTCGTCACCGCCGTAAAGCGGACAGCCGTTTCGTCGCTGGTGGCCCGTGTATCCCGGCCAACCCTCATCTCACTGCGCGCACTCTCGACAACGCCGGTGTGCCGCTTTGACGACCCCCAGGGCAGAACCTCAGAACACCCCCCCAGCCGGCAGCTCTTCATCGGGAACCTCGCCTTCGATGCGACCGAGGCAGACGTCCGTGACGCCCTGGCGGACTACGGCGAGCTCGAGAGCGTGCGCCTGAGTAAGTTTTTTTTTCTCTTGTGGATTTTTTTTCCAAGTTCTGATTTTTTGCAGTCCAAAACATGGACGGCTCGAGCCGGGGCTTCGGCTACGCGACCTTCATGGAGCAGCGCGACGCCACCGCCGCCTTCGGCGCGGCTATCGACGTCCTCGACCGGCCCCTGCGCATCGACTACACCGCCCCCCGGGACGCCTCTGCGGGCCCCGGCGGCGCGCGCGGTGCGGCACGCCCGCAGCGCCCCGCCGCGCCCCCCGGGCGCGTCATCTTCGCGGGCAACCTCCCCTTCGGCGCCGAGGAGCCCGAGATCCGCGAAAAGTTCGCGCCCTTCGGGCCCATCAAAAGCATCCGCATCGGCGTGCGGCCCACGGGCGAGTCGCGCGGCTTCGCGCACATCGAGTACCTCAACGAGGCGGACGCGATCGCCGCGTTCGAGAGCTTCGCGGAGGAGCCGCTGTACCTGCTCGACCGCAACGTGCGCGTCGACTACGCGCCGAGCCGCCAGCAGTCGTCCAACCCGCCGACGCACAAGCTCTACTTCTTCGACTTCCGCGGGAACGAGGAGGCGCTGCGCGCCGCGCTCATGGAGTTCGAGACGAGCATACAGACGATGCATTTCCGTGCGTCTCTCTCTTTCTGAATCTGCCCCGCATGCTGACCCCCGCGCAGTGCGCAACCCGCTGACCGGCGAGATGACCGGCTCGGGCTTCGTCGAGTTCATGTCCGTCGAGCGCGCGACGCAGGCGCTCGAGAAGAAGAACGGCACGATCACGTCGTACGGCCCGCTCAACCTCGAGTATTCGATCACCAAGCCGCCGCCCGGGGAGCGGCGGGGGGGCGGATACGGTGGCGGCGGCGGGGGTCGGGGCGGCTATGGCGGCGGTGGCGGTGGCGGTGGATACGGCGGGCGGGAAGGCGGGGGTGGATACGGTGGCGGGCGGGAAGGCGGAGGGTATAGCGGAGGCGGTGGCGGGTACAACGGCGGCGGGGGCGGACGGGGCGGGTACAGTGGCGGCGCCGGCGGAGGTGGAGGGCGGGGCGATGGAGGACGGGGTGGCGGATACGGCGGTGGAGGTGGAGGCCGTGGTGGCGGGTACAGTAGCGGCGGCGGGCGGGGCGGGTACGGCGGCGGCGGGGGGCGCGACTACTAGTCGTCTCCTACCCTTTCTCCTCGTCCATATCCCTTTCACTCCTCCCTCCCCCCCTCCCTACCTTATCCCTGCATTCTCAGCCCACCCACATATCATCGCATTATACTAATACTTAAAATCGTTGCGTGTAGCCTGCTACTACATAGAGCCAATGAACCGCCCACTCATCTGTAGCGAGCTGTCTAGAGGAGTCGCCCGCTTTTCTTTTTTTCTTGGTTTCTCTGAGCGCCTGCGCGAAAATTTCCGTAAGATGCTCTAACTGCATCGGAAAGGAATGAAGACATTGTATCGTATTGTGGTATTGTACCGTCCCGCGGAGAAAAAAACGAGCAAACGAGCGTAAAGGTCCGGTTTTGTGAGTGATACGTGGGTACGTGTGTAGGTGGCCAAGAGGAAGAGCAGTCGCAAGAGTTAACCAAAGACAGAAGAGAGGAATCCGAATCCGCGGTGTAAGTAGTGGAGGAATCAGTACTAACGGTATATCATGCAGGCGGTGGGCTTACGAGGCGTGTGGCGAGGACGCGCTACGCAAACATGTAGTCCTCCCCATCCCTGCGCGGCGTTTTGCGCGTGCACGTCGCCCAGCCGCTGCCCTGGCGCGAAACGCCGGCGCCTGCGGCTCGGGCACGCTCGCGACCAGCGGCTCGAACGGCGCCATGCTCTGCCGGTTCTTCTGCGGCCAGCTCCCCGCCTTGAGGTGGTGGTGCGGCCCGAGCGCGCGCAGCGGCGGGCTCCCCTGCTGCTGCTGCTGCTGCTGCTGCTGCACGCCCATCTCCGCGTCCTCGGTGTACTCCGGCACCTGGATCTGGCGCGTGTGGTCCGCGATCTGCCGCCCCCACGGCGCGCCGCGCGGCGCAGGCACCTCCATCCCCGCGTGCTCGCTAATGATGCTGCTCTTACGCGCCCACGTCCCCCCGCGCGGCGCCTCCGCGTGCGCCCCCATGTGCTGCATCGGCACCGGCACTGGCACCCCCCGCCGTCCTCCGCGCCCGCGCCGATCCACTCTCGAGCTCGATCCCGCTCCCGACCGACTCCGCGATGCTCCCCGCGTCCGCGAAGCTGCGCCGCTCCGCGAGGCTCGGCGTGTACCCCTTGCCACCGACGAACAGCCCGCTCCAGGCGGCGGTGCAGCACGCTCGCACGCTCGAACGCCAGGCTCGCCGCGCCGCCGAGTCCTCCGAGTGCGCGTCCGTGCCCTCGTCGGGCGACGCCAGCCCGGGTTGTCGTCCGCCGCGGGCGCGGGGCCCAGCGCGAGCGACACCGCGGGCTTCGGCGCGCGCGGCACGAGCTGCTGCTGCGGGTGCACGAGCCACGCCCAGCGCTTCGCCTCGAGCCCGTCGTGCTCGATCGCCAGCAGCGCGGTGCCCAGCGCCGCGAGCACGACCTCGAGCGCCTGCCCGCGCGAGAGCACCGCGGGGAGCCCCGCCCCGTCCGCGCCGGGCAGGCGCATCTTGACGTGCGGCCCCGTCATGCACGCGTCGAGCCCGCGGCGCGCGACGTGCAGCGCCGCATGCCGCTCCTTGAAGAAGCGCGCCCACGTCGGCGGCGCGCCGGGCCCCGCGGGGCGCACACGCAGCTCCGCGACGACGATGTCGCCGGCGCGCGCGACGGGGCGCTGGTCGTAGCCCGTGCAGTAGATCGTCGTGAGCAGGTCCGTGCGCCCGTGCGGCGCGCTGTCGAGCACGAAGTGCCCGCCGCCCGCGTACGCTTTGGGCGCGGATGGCGCGGGCGGCGGCGGCGGGGCGGCGGCGGTGCGCTTGCTCTTCTGGGGGAATGCGGGCTCGGGGTCGCCCAGCTCGTTGAGACGGAGCGCGAAGAAGTGGTGCGCGGCGGACTCGCGGCGCGGCGTGCGGGCGGGGTCGTACATGCCGCAGGCGCTCGAGACGGTGACGGTGTTGGCCAGTACGGACTTAGAGAGCACCGAGTTGGTCGCGGAGAGCGCGACGTTGCGCGATTGCTGGTCACGCGCCACGAAGACGTTCGCTGGGTTTATCGTCAGTTTTTCCGTTTGGAACGAAGAGAAAGAGGGACGCACTGTATCCCTTGGAACCGTTGAGCGTTGGCGTCGCGCTCATTGAGTCCCACCCGAGGCTGCGCGTCACCTCGACGTTCATGTTTTTCTTCCCGAACAAGTGCGCCTTGGTCTTCTTCTGGATCTTGTACGTCGGCCGGCCGCTCGACGAGTCGCTGCTCCGGTACGGGCGTCGATGCCGGATTCCTGCGTGCACAAAGATAAAGCGTGAGCGCCACGAACAGAAGAGAAAGAAGAGGTTGACGATGCACCTTCCCGCCCGGCTGGAGCGCGAGCTCGAGGTCAAAGACGTCGTACACATCTTCGGGGCCCAGCGGCTCAAAGTACGCCGCCCCGCTGGGGGCGGGGCGCGGGGGCGGGAGCCCGCCAGGCTGCAGGTGCCCGTTACCGTGAGCGCTGATCCCCTCCAACTCGAAATCCAGCTCGACGCTGGGCCTGCGCGAATGCGGCGTGGCCATGATGCTCTCCCGCGGCGGCCCATCCAGCTCAAGCGCCTGGTCCTCGGCGGGCGGGAGGTCTGCTGGGGCATACATGGTGGTGGTCGAGAACAAGATGGTACCAAGGTGCAGCGTCTGTCTAGGAGACGGGTGATCTGCACGGGAACACCTAGGAGGATATGCGCGGGAGCACCTAGGAGCTTAATTGAGGCGATCGGTGGCGCTAGGGGGTGTACCTTCATAATTATATTCGAGCGTCGTGCTAAATCGTACATGTCGCATATCGTAGCCCGCGATACATTCCTTTTGATACATCGCGTGATCAGTCGCTCAGGGCCGCCAGATAGCTCTGTGGGGGAGAAAGAAGAGGAAGCAAGTCAGGGAGGGGTGATCGAAAAAGAAGGCTCGGCGCGCGCACCTCCTTCTCCTGCAGGACTATTTTCGGTGCGAGGCGTTGAGTAGGGGGGAACGATCGCGAAGCGGGACGTACATTCTAGGTAAGTCAAGGCCGCTGCTATCCAGAAACTCGACTCGACGCCGAGCGCACGTTCCTCCGTTGGGTCGATCTCGATGAGCCCGGTGATTGACCGGACCATCATCACCGGCGTGCGGTCATGGAAGGCGAGGAGAGCGGGCACCGCGGGCGTGGCGGGCGTCGCCAGCGACGCGGTCGAATCCACGGGTGTTATGATCGGGGAGCTTGGTGAGGCGTACGGCAGGGCCGAGACGCGCGCGAGGCTGAACGAGTACGACGGCGCGCTGTGGCTCTTGATCACGGACAGCGCGCGCTGGAAGTAGGTCATCTGCTCCGGCTTGAGGACCTCGGCCGCGGCGGGCGCGAGGATGAACTGGGTGACCTGCGTCGGGGGCGGCTGGTGGCGCTGCTTTCCCTGCGCCTGCTCGAGCCGCGCCTGGACGGACGAGGGCGTGGGCGTCGGGGGCTGCACGACGACGGTCGCCGGGGGTGTCGGGGGATATGAGTGGACGGTGGACAGGCTCGGACGAGGCTCTGCGTCCGGGACGGTGGGTATATTCGTGCGGGAGGAGAAGAGTAGGGAGCCTGACGGATGCGACGCGTCGGGCAATGGCGGGATAAGTGGTATGAACGCGCCTGTGTCGCGAGTGTCAGTTAATCGAGTAAAAATAAACCGGTGACCGAACTGTCGATAGACAAACAGGGCGATCTGAGTTGTCTATCGACAGTATACGACAGACTGGTTTCCAGCCTGGAGCAAAAATAACGATACGAGAACGAATATGCTCACCAGGCGGAAACGACGGCGAACGTATGCGGATGTACCACCCGTTTCGGGGCCGGTGCATCGTCCAGCAGATTCTCCGCGATTCGTTTGTGCTGGTAAATAACACAGTCAGGTCTGGAAGAGACTCCGAAGACAGCATGCATACAACGAGGTGTTCGATGATTTCTTCGTCTTCGAGGAACCGCTCCTTGAACCCATAAAAACCAAGGCAAGGCAAGGCCACGCAAGCACCTACTTTGAACCAGATGACCTTGTCCGAGTTCTCCTCTGTTACATTTACCTTGAGAGCGTCCTCGAGCACATCGGAACTGAATATATGCATTATGTGAGCAAAGTGGAGATGGTAAGCGGGAGACGAGACCTTTGGACCACGTAGCGCGTTAGTTTGGGTGTCGACTGCCCCGCATGAATGGGGAGGCTCATGGGAGGATAACAACGGAGACGGAGGAAGCCAGGATGCGGACCCTGGTGGCGCAGTTCTCGGTTTACATCTATTGATTTCAGAGGGTTTCGGATCCTCAGCATCTTACCCACTCGGACTCACTGGAACGAGGCACGAGAGAGGAAGTTTTTCAAGAGAGACTACACTCGGACCACTAATATGCAGTGCGCACGCTTTCACTGGCTCTCTTGAAGTCTTCGCTCCTCCGCCAGAAATATTCCGCCACTGGTGAATCCCTTGGAAATGATACTTGGAGTCTTCAAGATTCTTCAAGTTCAACCTCATTGTAAACGTCTGCAACGCGGTCAAGGGTCATTTCAAGAATACCCGCATCTGAAATGAAATACTCCCCGCATCTGAAGATTCCACAAAAGGTTCTTGAGAAGTATTTGACGTTTTTTGTACTCATTTCAAGCTCCCCGCATCGGAAATGCAAGACCATCCGCTGTCAGAGCGCTCAAATTGCAGCGGTTGAAGAGTCCATCAAGGCGCGCACCAAATTCAGGGCTGATGTGCCCAGTCTAAGTATATCTGGTTCATCAGGGAAAACCTCCCTAGCAATTTTATGCAAATTTTTCGTAAATTTTTTCCTGGGTTTGAAATTTTGCAACTTTCAGTAAATTTTGTGAAAATATGTGGACAGTGTTCGTAAAATATCAGAATTGCGACAAGAGGTTGCACATTTTGGAAACGTCACACATAATTTTCCTCATTCCTCTCAAACTTTGTACCAGGCCTGCTCTGGGTAAATTTGTTTTCTATGTCTACACATGAACTCCAGGAGACCAAGTTACTAATTGGACTTAGACTTGGGGAGTTTTTTTTTTCTTTGCCAAAGCTCTTTATGGAGCCGGCCCTAAGGTCTAATGTTTCAACCGCGTGAGTCCATAGACAGGTGACCGTTCTGTCTACGACTGACATGTACTGACAGATGACTGACATGTACTGACAGATCGGTTACCGGTCTGGTGAGTCCGAAGATCGCCGCGCGCAATGGTCGTCAAGGCATTACAGCACGTGTCTTAAAAATATGGTTCATTTTGATCATGGGGCAACAATGGTAAACATCTTTCTTCCTTTCCCCTCATTCACTTGCTCTCGCGCCCATGCTCCCTCCCTTCTAGGTGGTCTCCCATAGTGCCTCCTTCTCATCTGTTATTTCCCACCCGTTCATGGCATACAGTTGTCGTCTCGTCTTGACCATCAGGTCGAGAACCTGGATCCAATCAGTGGCTGGTGGCTTCTCATGTGTGCGTGCCTTGCAGTTCTGTTCTGGGACGTCTCACTGACTGCATCGGCCGCGTACTCCTGACATACTCTTATACCTGTGAATGTCCCTCTTCGTTACACCGGCTCCTCCACTCATAGTGCTACAGTGCCCGTATCCCATGGCTGTTCTGCTGTGCACTGCATATAGCTCATCTCCCGGGAGATCTACTACTATACCCGCAGACATTGCCCACGCCACGTCACATGTCCGAGAAGGTGCGTGATTTATTACGCAGAACTACATGGGACTCATCTCCCGTGACATCTATATGCGCAGATATCGCCCATGCCGCGTCGCATGTCCGAGGAGGTGCGTGATTTATTGCACCATTACAGTTGGCCTGGCTACAAGGTATATAGTCTCCTTCGTTTTTTTCCCCATCGCTGATCCTTTCATAGTGCATGCTGACTCATCCTTCGAGGTCATCACCACCGATGCGCAGGTGCTGTAGCCGGCTGGTGCTTCTGCACTCACGCTTCTACATGCTCGTGCGTGACACCCTAGAATGGTTTGACGATGCGGCAGGGTCAGTTAAATATATTAGTTGCCTTGTATTTATGTATATCTGAATGTGATGAAATTATGCTTTCTTTCTTCTCCATGAGTGCCATATGTGAAACAATTGAGCCTAGTATTGATGCAAACCTGACCGAAACTTTGGCCAAAGTTTGCACAAAAGTACGTGAAATTCTGCAATTTTTTTCGGGGGTAACAAATTTTCTTGGAATTTTGTGCAATCGTGGAACTGAAGCAATTTTCTGAGTTTTTGCATGAAAATTGCGAAAAAATTTCTGAGGGGGGTTTCCCTGATGTATGAGGATGGAAATCATATGCTTGTGGGGGTCTGGATGTGGGAAAGCCAATGATTTTGGTACTCGGCGAGAAGAGGGGCTCTTTTTAGCCTCGCCAACTTCCAGGCATCACCTACAATGGAATTTCATCAACGAAGATGAATCTGAAACAATTGAAAAGCACCACTGATGCTGGCGGCGGTGGTATCTATACCAGGCTTTCCTGGACAAAACCCCCGTGTACCGAGTGGTGATGCGTGACGTTGGGTGGACACGCGTGAGTGCTCGTGGTCACGCGTGGCCATCGTTTTCACGCATCGCCACTTCACTTTCCACGCGTCGCACAGTTTCAAAATTTGTAAATGCATATTCACATCTTCTTCTCCATGCGTGGAGCATTTGTTCCCACGAATTCCCCACGAGTGGGGATCACTCAAGGCCACTGATGTTCCTACGAGTCTCCACTGGCATCCACTCGTGGCCATTCAAAATGCTACAGTTCAAATAGGGTATCTCCAAATTTCCCCTGAGTTTGTCCCCTAAATAGGTCGCCTGCCAAGCATCTCCTATTTCCACGGATGACTAGCAACCACCCACATCGAAACATTAGAGCAGTGTTAGGCCCTGGTCTCGCACTGGTGCCTCTCGTCGATTGCCGCCTACACCCATAATTGATGTCCCTTAGTGAAGCCTCTGGAAATAACATGAGTGGTATGCAGCCACTGCTATCTGGCACTTATCCTGACTCAAATGGTGAAGGTTCTTTTCCGCTCTCCCCTCCTAGGCATTTTCCAGCTCCCTTGCTGGGGAAACACGCACTCTTCCCAGCTTGAAGGACTGTGATGCAGCCTCCTTTCAAGCCAGTCTCTCCAGATTAAAAGAAGCTTGCGGCCAGGAATATATTCCGGCCATCGAACGAAAGCTGGCCACGAAACCTCCCAAGCTCAATTCAATTGAAGCTTTCAAAGTCCAGGAATTTAAATGTATGGTTCTCCTCTTCCTTTCCCCATCCCAATATTTAACTCTCAATGTCAGCGATCATCCCCCGCATAAAAACACCGTAAACTGTACAGTGTGGAGATAGATACCTAAAAAGACCAAGGAAATGGATATTGGCCCGATTAAGCCAATATCAAACCTAGAAACCATATCCGTCGGCCACTGATAGACCACGCGTGGGAACGATGGGCATGTTGTTTGGAAATATCAATCGAGGACAACACCCCACGCAAGGCCACGCAAGCTCACACGGCGCTCCACTGAGGCCCACGACCAGGAACGTGTGTGAAGTGAGTGGAAACGCGCCCCACGCGTGGGAACGCGTGCCCACGCACTCTCACTTGGGTTTTGTCCAGTAACGACCGCCATAGGTATCACCGCGGCATACGATGCTAGGCGCAAACGTGGGGATGCTGTTGCGTCTGAGTCCCAAGTTCTGGGGCCGGAAAAAAAAAGAAAAGAAATTACCCCAGCCGTGTTTTAACTTATCCTCGCTCAGAATATCCGCGCATCCGAACACCCAGTTCTACATCATCATCAATCCGGAAGATGGGCCGAGCTCTACGCCCGACGCAAACTACCAGGCATGCGTAGCGGGCCTCCCGTCCTCCACAAACCAGATCGTCCTCGGGTACATCGACACCACATCCGGAAATGTGCTCGCGGATGTAGATACGTACGCCGGATGGGACAGCGCCTCCCGCCCGACCGGAATCTACTTCGACGGTGTCTCGGCCAGCGCCAACACCCTGAGCACATCCCAAGGCTACGTGTCGCATGCAAAGTCTCAGGGGTTTACCTTTGTGCGTTAAAATGTATCTGGTTGACGTCCATAACCCATTGCGTTCGCAGATGGCTCTAGACACCGGGGAATCAACGGACTCATCCTACTTCTCGATAGCGGACCTAGTCAATACATACGAAGACGCGTATTCATCTTTCAGCTCCGCCTCGCTCTCCGGGACTCTGTCGAAGCAGTCCGTCACGCTCGTGAACGCACCGTCGACGGGGTCGTACAGCGGCGTGATATCGCAGCTCGAGAGTATGGGGGTCGCAGCAGTTTATATAACGAACGTGCCAGACAGCAGCTCCGACCTCCCCGCTCAGCTGACCGAGTTTGTGAGCGAGGTCTCGGGGGTGCGTGATTTTTTCCCCCTTCCGGTGCCAATGGAGCATTCTCACACGAAGAAAAGGGTTCAACATCCTCAGGATCTTCGTCTTCTGGATCCACGTCATCCGGTAGCTCGTCCGGAACCTCTTCCTCGGGAACTACATCCTCAGGGTCGACCTCTTCTGGATCTACAACGTCAGGATCCAGTTCTTCGGGGAAACAACCCTTCCAACCCTTCCAACCCTTCCGATCCCTCCAACCCTTCCAATCCCTCCAACTCTTCCAATCCCTCCAACCCAAACTCCTCTCCTTCCTCCAGCTCTTCATCCAAGACTGTCAGTCTTCTCTATGAGCGTAAAATCCGCTCTAATCTTGTCAATAGGGACCATCATCCTCCATCCCAAGAGCTCAGTCATCGACACTCCTCGGAAATTCATTACATTCAACTGCGCTTAAAGGTGTAGGTCGGGCCGCATTTTTTCCCGTTCAATAACCGATTTCGTTTCTAGAGCACAGCAACTTCATCCGCCCAGCCCTCACCCTCCGGCACATCGTCCGGCGTCCAACCAAATCAAGTACGCTAAATTCTCCCTCTTCAGAGCGCGCAATAACCTCCCCCAAGGCTGCCTCGGCCTCCCATAAGAAATCGCCCATAGCCGCCATTGTAGGTGCCATCCTAGGGACCCTCGTAGTCCTTTTCGCCATTCTCTCTGCGCTCATGTGCATGCGCAGACGCCATCCAGTAGGGCAGTCGACCTCTCAAACGCTCATCTGCTGTTCAACTGATGTGTACTTTACAGGCTCGCCCGAGTCCGCGGTGGCTCCGTTTGCCGCAGAGTACAACCCGCCGATTCCACGCTACTGCACGACGTCAAGGCCCCGGTCCGAGTCGCCGTGGATCCTGCCACGCAGGCGGGCACGAGCCTGACGTTCCCACACGAGGATTCGCCGTCCTGGAGAGCGTCTACGGGCCCACCCCCGTCGTATTCGGACAATTGAAGGATCATCATGGAATTAGTGTGTAGAACCTAATTTCATTAGACGCTCTACGCATTTTGGACTGCCTCTGTCGTTATCTACTCCTCATCGAATACGCTGCGCTCGAAATACGGAAGTGCTCGTAACTGAGCAACACTGTTACTGTAGAATATTGGTTGGGATCAAGTTCAAATCAAACACTGGCTTGATTGCATCATTCACCGATCGCCATTTGATCGCCATTTTTTGAAACTCTTGGCTTCCATCTAGTCTCTCTTGACAGACACTTTATTGTTTCTAGCTCGTTCCTCGCTCAATAAAGTCTAGTTACCGCACTTGATACCCAGTACTGTATAATTACATTCAATTCGACCGGGGGTGTGACACGTGACCCGAATTACCAGTTCAACCATTCGACCAGGGCCGAAATTTCGCGTGACAGAACCGAAATTTTCGACCACTGGAACGAAAATTTTCAAATTTATGCGCCACGGAGGAGATTTTGAGCAGTTTTGACACCTGCATGACGAAAATTACCAAGGGGTGGGTGATGCGTGACGAAACACCAATATTCACCATCAACCAAGGGGGGAGTGATGCGTGACAGTCGAATTGAATGTAATAATACAGTATCCTGCTTTATTATGTAATGATGGGAGATGCACAACCAAATAATTGATTAATTAGCACGCGAGCGGACATCTTTCGACGCGTTATCGGATCCCCCGACATGCCATTTCCTCTGTGCGATGCCTCCTGTTGGGTTTATTTCAGGAATCAGACGGAGTTTAGTGTGAGAGAATCCAATAATAAATTAGCGGTTGGCTGAGCTCTGCAAACGCTTGAGCAATACATAGGAAACTGAGCTACTTATATACTAAACTGTTCAATGTTACTAGAATGTTCCATAATAATCTCCTGTGTTCTCCTGTGTTCTACTTGACTCTGGCTGAGGCCCGGTTACGGTGTTTGTGGTTGCCCGAAGGAATTATGAATAAATGCGCCCAAAAAGGAAAGAGAAAGAAAGGGAGAGGAAGAGGTTTCAACTCTCAGATGTTGCCTCAGATTCAAGCACTGCAAAAAAAACATCGTGACAACAGTCGTGTTGCAGAGGCACATTCTGTCCCAGCCAATCAACTTTCTGTCAATGCTCCTGTCCTCACTGGTCTTAAGCAACCTGATGTGCCGGAACCTCAGATACATGCACCAACAATGTATCCAGCACAACACTTATTCCGAATGGATCATCATCCATCAGCTATTCTGCAGCCTGAAGTCAACATTTTCCCTGGCACGGGGCAGAACAACAGCCCGAATATTTTGACGGATTTAACAACCTCAGAGGAGCTCAATGGTCTTGTGCCTTTGATTGATGACAGCTTCGGAGATAGCACAATGCATTCATCAGGTGTTAATTTCACTCACCAGAGTGCGGGGAATTGGCCCAATGTTGTGGCAGCTTCATCTAGCGAGCTATCAAGCATGGACTCCCGAGATCCACAACCACATTTGTGGAATCAGCTTCCTCCCCTGGACTCTAGGTTCGAGAATCACTCCAGTACAATCTATTCGGGGAGATCTGGACCGTCTCAGTCTTCATATTATGGCCTCTCATCTGCAGCTGAGGTGGATGGGCTACTAGAATTCACCAACAACTTTGACGAAAGTAATTGGATTCCACCGGCAGAGATTGCAGGTCCTGTGATCCTCCCCACCCATGCTGAATCTTCAAGAACTGCAATGAAGCGGACACAGACCACTGCCGCAGCTTCATTTGATCCATCAGCCATCGAGGAAAGCCAAAACGTCGCAGAAAGATGTGCCGGAAGTGCAGACGTCCCGACTGTAATGGTGGTTACAATAGAGGGTCGTGCACAAACTCATGTGGGGACTGTGGAAATATGGCATGTGCAGGACGGGACAGTACACAGCCAGACGCCAAATGCAACCAGGCAGGCTTCACCATAGTCATGTAAATATATACTTGTGATATAATTATGGAGTTGTGAGAAACTTATGAAGGTCTATGACTGTGTTCAGATGAATATCGAATATGTAACACCAAGTACCAGGTTAAATTTCATGAAAGGATAAAGTATTGAGAGAGAACGAGTCGAAACAAGTGGGTGCCGATAACCGGGCAATGGTCGGATCAATCGGAATCGTGAGAACTACTTCCGAATCCGGTTGAGGTCAACCGGATTAGGTTGACACCCTTTATGGTAATTTCATCACCACAAACACCATAACCGCGCCCTGGCTGACTCTCGCCATGACTCGAACCTCGGCCATGATGCCGGGTTGCCTCTTCCGGCAATAACTCCAACACCTCCCTTGGACCCTTTTGTGTTTTATGCCTCCCTAGCACCTCATCCGACCCCTGCTCACCCGCCCCCTCGTCAACTGTTGCCTCCACCGCCTCCACCCACTCCCTCTACCCAGCCGAGGCTACGGGCAACGAAAAAGACACAATGGGAGAAGGCTGACACCATCATTAATCTAATAACCAAGGACTTTCGTTCTCTGGACGCTTTTCTGGAGGTCCTGTTTCATCACAGAGATGTTTCCGTTAATGATCCATGCACACCGAGCCACAAGCGCATGGTCACTTCTTTCTTGAACAAAGAATCCAACGTAGGAATGGGCGAGATCATAGATTTGATCTACCACCATCCACAGAGCAGACTGCCCAATGACAGTCCAGAAGCAAAATTGTATTTCTCACCCCCCGACGTTGCTGCTCCGACGAAAATTGCCTATGCAAGACCTTCCATGTCGACCTGGGCTCTCCAACTCGTGGGCCCGGAGATGCGCAGACAAATTGGAACGCTCACCGTGAATGACCCGGATGATCCTGACGACATAACTCAGTTGCGAGCCTCGACCAACAGATGCGCCAGATATATCCATTTGGCTACATGGGACCATCTCGGACGGGTCAGCATTCCCTGGATGGCCAGGAATTATAGAAGGCGTGCTTCAGGAGCATGGTATATTACCGAGTGTATGGGTGCACCAACATACAACGGCGCCATAGTGATTTGCCAGCGCTGCCTGCATCCTACGGTGTGTTAGAAATCTACTCTTATCGCCAATCATCCTGACATGTATTAGGTCCAAGTGGGGGTCATCAGCAGCCTCACGCTCTTGAGCATGCAAAGCTCATGTGGATGAGAAGCAAATAATGAGCCGCTTCGGCTTCACGGTGCATGACAGCACAGCGAGAGTTTGTCTTGATTCCTTGACCAACTCGAGCTTGGCAAAGCTTCGCGAGTCGGTTGCAGAGGATATTGCAGCTGGTATTATGCGCTGGCAGATTGTGCTCGATAATGTCCAGCAATACTGCCGCCAGCGCGATCATCGCATTGGACGTGAAGATGTACTTAAAATTGGTACAGCTGCAACGGCAATCCTACTCGAAAACTGTGCACCCGGAGCGTTCGATCTTCAAGATCATTTATATTGTGTCATGCGACAGGAACGGCGTGAGCTTACCACGGAGGCCCTATTCGAGGATATCGGCTGGTCATATATTCAAGAGTTGACCGCCCTCCACTGGGTTTGCATCCTTGTAACATTCATTCCCCAACTCGCCTACCTTCGCGCGGCAGTTTCTGCTGCATTCAAATCGGAAAAAATGAAGAAACTTTGTCTTCGCCACCACACCTCGGTCATGCAGCCCCTGGGAACCAATGCCGAGCGGGAGACCGAAACTGCGGGCATGATGCGCGCCATTCTTGACTTCGCAAAGCAGATGGGATTGGATGAGCAGGCCATGGAAAACTTTATTTTCATGGCCCGCGGAGACGGTGCATCTATTGCGGCCATGTGGTGAGTCAAAAAATTCTTGGCCGCCCATCCGAATAATTACAAGGCCATGCGGAACCTTGTCCCGCCGGGGTCCGAGATTTGGCATACTCGCTGGACACAGCTAAACACGATTGCTTCGAATTCGTATGGTCCGGTCTCCTCGGCGGACCCTTTGTCCCTTTCCAAAAGCGCGACCGCTGCTGGAGCAAAACGGCCATCGAATCTGAAGAAAGTTGAATTCTTCCCTAAGTCTCGCAGCATGAAATTGTTTTTTGAGGTGTGTGTCTTGGACTGCTGGCGGTAAGCGTGTATGTAGATTGGGCTTCGATCTCGACTTGACACATTCCAGGATCTTATTCGGAGCGGATGACATTATCAAATATTTCGAGACGCCCGACATGTCCCTCCTGGACCTTCACTCCCTTTGGGAATCAGCCCGCATCTTGGTTCGACGCTACACCTCCCACCTTTGTCGGCAGAAGATGGCACGGAAGCTGGGGTGGGGGATGCTGTGGGCATTTCGACTGTTGTGGGGAAGGAAATCAGGTCTAAGATGTAATAGACTCATTTGACACGTGTCGACACATGAAATTGCATCGAGCACCCGTGTTATGCGCAGGCTAATTACCCTGGTCGTGGGCACGTGAGTTCCCAAAAGGGATGCTTATATAATAACACAGGACATCAGTAAAACTGCAGATTTGTCTTTAGCATCCTGTGTCTTTAGAAGGCGTCTTTAAAGGTCTTTGTCTTTAGTGGGCCATCTTACGTCTTTCGAATGGCATCCTTGTTGTCTTCTGTCTTTCGCACTTCATCTTATGTCTTCCCAAGTTAGTCTTTGAAATGTTTAAATTATTCTATTCAGTTGGATGGAACTTTTAGTAAACACTGGCATGACCAAAACAACTGCGAAACTTGAGCATTGGAAAGGCTCGCAGCTGCAGGAGTTCGGCCCCCATCCGCCACTGGAATGCCAACTTAAGGTTGCCCGGGAATGATTTTTTTGGTGCAAACAAGTTTGAATTCATTCAGAATATTACTATCGGTGCTGCCTCGGTGCATTCAAATCGGACGCCGGCGCTGAGATCAAGTACGCGTTGAGTACGCGAATCATTTGATGAAAATTCGGACAAGTCATTCAAACTCCGCTGGAGGTCCGTGCACATCATGATCGCATCAAGTGGTTGATGGTTACCTGTCGTCTTCGTCTCTTCCTTTCTCCCCTCTCGTTCACCAGCCGCCCTCACTCCTGTCCTCCCCGTGCCTCAGCAAACTTGCCTTCGTCAACTCTCAAGCACCTTAGGCTATAAACCCCCAAGCTTGTCTGAACCCTTCAAGATTCCCCGAAGGCGCCCCAAACTGAGTCCCCCTCGAGCCACTTCAAATCCCTCAAACTTCATGTACCTCAAGCAAGCCTCAAGTCGGCCTCCCTCTGTTTCCTTTCCTGCCAATCGCTGCTCTTTTATCATGGCTTCCTTCGTGCTTACGTTGTGGCGCCACTTGCATTTCCCAACCGGCGGTGAGTGCCCTCGTCGTCATTCGCAGATCATACTTATATCAGACTGTCCCTACCAGGTCCGATTCCACCCGGGATCCGACGCGCATCATCTCTGCTCGTCATCCCCGAGCGGCTTGCATAGTCCTGCTCCCGGGTTGTTCTCCAGCGCGTGTCGGCGATGGGGCAGCGGTACACCGACGGCTGACGGTGCGGACGGCAGTCCGTCGAGGCTGACGCTCAGTTGCACTCCGTTGCCACCTTGTTTTTACGTGTACTCTTGTATTATATTACATTCCCGAATTTATTTGTTCTTTACACGCATCTTTAATGGCCCTTGAAGTACCATAACTGTCTTGAGGTGAGGCTTTGCTGAAGTCTTGGGAGGTCTTGGAGCGGCGGATGCATCTTTGACAAGAAAAGGGAATCTACTTTGGAAAGATGCCGTGTCTTGGCCTAAAATGTGTCTTTGAGGTCTTTGGCGTCTTGCCCAAGACGCCAAAGATGTCAAAGACGAAAGTGTAGTTTTACTGATGGATACCGGTTATCAGGTGCGGTAACCAAAGGACTAGTTTCCATCCACAACCTCTCAGTGTTCGCCCTAAGGCCTAAGGGCTTAAGACTGTTGGAAGTCGGCAGGTCACACGAGTGTGGGCGCGGAGCAAGGATATATATGCAGAAACGGTACGGGGGGGTACAGGTGCAACGGGGGATTAAGCTAGTGTATCTACGAGATGTAGGGGCGATATATGTGTGATCGAGAGTCCGCAGCAGATGATACGGAAAGGGGGGGAACGATGGCAACGGGGGAGGACGCGTGATAGGCCCCATTTCAACAAAGAGCTTTAAGGCCTTAATAGGGCCTTAAGCTAAGCCTTAGGGCTTGGGCCAGAATTTCCCCCCATCCCTTAAGGCCTTAAGACCTCGGCCCGACTTACCATGGAGCAGCGATATCACTGAGGGATCGCGTGCTTGATTGATGCTGACTGCACCTTCCAGCTCCAAGTGAAAGAAGAGGATGCTGGCCACTCTTTTCAGGGGTTCTGAAACTGCCCACGCTCCAGGTCTCACACAGGAGGAAATTGAGGTGGAGGCAATTCTCATGGTAGCGTTGGCGGATGCTGAACATCAGGCTGATGAAGAGGAGGACGCACAGCCTGACGATGGAGCGGTGGAGATTCCCTCAGATGAGGAATATGTTGGGTAGTGTACAATGCATATCCGCGACGCTTAAATGTGCTGTATCTTGTGACAGAGCAGTCTCCATATAGTGAAATCACAATATAATGGAAGCCGTAAGGCTAGCGGAGAAAATTGGCCCTTAAGGCCTTAAATGAGGCCTTAAGGTTAAGGCCTTAAGTCTTATGAGGCCTTAGGGATTTTGAAAACCTCATTTAAGGCCTTATGGGCGAACACTGCAACCTCGGGGGTGCCGCAATAAGGAATTTCCTTATTTGGATGGGTGGGTGGGGTCTCCCTCGAGCTCGAAAAAAAAGTGTATTATCAACTTTTAGATTTCGATTTCAGTGCTGTTCTTCTTTGGTTTCTGTGAGCAGGAGCAACATGTGGGTGCATACTTCACCCAATTATGTGTTTGTGATTGTTGAAGCCATCCGTTTGGTATCATTTGACGGGTTTGATGTGATTAGCCAGGATACGCACCAATGAATTTGCATTTTTTTGGTGTTACTCAACTGCCGAAAACAGAAATACAACAGAAATTTTGATAGCGGGTTGGGTTACCCCTATGCATGACTTGGCATCGGGAGATGCTCGCTGCTGCCGTCTGATTGTAATTTGGGCACGAATACTATTATTGGACATCTGAAGTGCTGAAAGCACCCATAATATCATTTACATAGAGTGTGCCAGAGTAGAAGGCAGGCACAAGGGCTCACAAAGGATGGTTGGTGACGCCGAGCAGCCGAATTTGAGCCGAGCTAGATTGCCGAGATCGTGAGAATTTGATGCACCTCAATATGGGCATATGACGTCATTGATGGGTGGGTGGAATCGGCCAGGCCCTTGAAATCGGAACTTCGGGGTGTAGTGCAGATTTCACGGATTGGTATCCCCTTGAACCTCTTATACTGGGCTTGCAAAGAGTTGAATTGAAACCCTCCAAATCCGGCTCCATTAAATCAACGTGCACTAGCAGTAACCTGTGTTACGCTATGGCGGATTGGCCACTGGATAGATCAGGAACTGGCTACCACTGATTGGTTGAATGGCTGAGTTCAATCCGCAGTGTCCTGTGCTATGCTACAGAGTGGTCCAGCCCACAAGAATAAAGAGGTGATGTACACAGGCAAGAGTTGTACATGTCTACTGCTGAAATTAACCACGCCGCTTGTCACCAACCTTTGGTTAGTTCCTTGTGGTGAAACGCTGACTATTGAACCACAGGTGAAATAAAGCATGTATGCTGAACACAAAAGTGAACAACCAACAACACCAACAACACACAACAACTCAAACTATCAAACGCGCAAGTTTGGGGTTCCTACCAGGTATTAGGCAGTGGCAATTTGGGACTTTACAACGCAAAAGCAGTTTTTAGCTAAAGGTGACTTTTGGGACAATGTTATATGCGTGCACACGGACTTCGGTCCGTCTCCGACTTCCGGCCTCCGACCTCCGGCCTCCGAATGTTTGGAGGTCGGAGACGGAAGATCATCGGGTTTTTATGCAATGAAGGTTTACTGAGTGTTTCCCGTTTATCCGTTTTTCCGTTCCTTCTTAACTTCTCGTTTATTGTCCTGCTTAGTCAGCATACTTCTTCACCCAAATTTGGACTCTCGCTTATTGTTATGTTTTGATTTACCATATTTGGGTTAACAATAACGGACTTAGTATAAATACACTTTAATATCCTCATGTACTTCAGTTTGATTATAAACATTGCTTTGCTCCTTGCTTTGCTTCCGAGTCTTCCTCTGGTGTCCCTTCGGACTCCGTCATCCTCTGTCTTATCCATCGGCCTAGGATAGTACGCACACCCTGACCTTCCTGTGGTGTTTGCGCTCACCTCCGATATCTCCTCCGACCTCCGACCTCCCCTCCGACCTCCGATATTCCAACCAGAGACCTTCGGCGATAGCCCTCTTCATCGGCACGGGATATAACAGTATAATCAAACTCACCTATCCTTTGGCTGGCTCATCATGTCTTTTCCCAATCCCAATAATCCTCCCGTCGGTCGTGACCGTCGGGATTCTCGACTCTTCTCTCAGATTGTTCCTTTGACTCCTCCAACCCACACGATGGCCGACATTCCGATGTCGTTTCAGGGTCCTTACCCTGCCCCTGCTCATGTTTCCATTCGTGGACGGTGTTCGGCCCCTTCCGCGCCGCTCACCATTCCGGTCAATGCTCCGGGGCTACTTTACAGCCCTCGGACCCCGGATAACCTGACCGTCTACCCAGTCTCTCCGTATCCCGGACGCCTGCGCTCATCCATAATTGAGTCTTCTTCTCCGATTCCTTACCCTGCTATCGTTGAAGTTCCTGAAGGCACCGGGGAAGGCGTTCCCATCCCGGATTTTCCGGATGTTGGACGTCCGAAGGATGAAGGCAGCAACAGAGGTGACGAGCATCCCTCGCACCATTCCGCTGATCCTGGTTCCCCTGGTGAACCTGACGGTCCTCCGACACCCTCCGATGCTGGCCCCCCTGGTGGAGCCCCCGGAGGTGGCGGAGGTGGTGGTGGTGGACATGGTGGTGGAGGAGGCAGTGGCCCTGGTGGTCCCCCGGGCGGTGGACCTCCTGGCGGTCCTCTGGGCGGCCCTCCGGGACCCGGACCCTAAGGCCCAGCCGCTCCTGCTCCCGAAACGCAGGATCAACTTCTAGAGAGCACATTCCGATTCTTTCGGGACGCCGCCCAGCATTACATCACTCAGGGCTCTGCCCCACCATGCTCATCTCGCTCGAATCTCCGAAATCCCGATCTTTTCGACGGCTCCGATACCGCCAAACTCCAGACCTTCCTCACCCAGTGCTATTTGCATTTTGCAGAACATCGGCAGGACTTTCCTACCGATGACGACAAAATCTATTACATGATGTCGTACCTCCGAGGCACCGCTCAGCAGTGGTTCGAACCGAACCTCTACGACACCTCCGGAGTTCTTCCGGCCTGGGACAGAAACTTTCCTCGCTTCATTCAGGAGCTGCAGGACAACTTTGGTCCGCATGACCCCATTGGGGATGTGGAGGATCTTATTCGGATGGTCCGGATGAAACACTCCGACCGCCTCGCCGTCTACATCGTGGAATTTGACCGACTCGCCGTTCTCACCCAGTGGGGCGACAACGCACTCCAGCACCAGTTTTATGAGGGTCTCCCTCGGCGCATCAAGGACGACATGGTTCATCACAACTATCCCAACACCTTGCTCGGCGTCAAAATGGTTGCTCGCCGGATTGAGGCCCGCTACTGGAAACGCGAGACGGAGAAGCAGCGGGAACGAGAGCGCGAGAAAGCCTCCGGTTCCGGTTCCGGTGCACAGGCCGGTACCTCCGGGGCCACCTCTGGTGGACAGAAGGGCGGGAACAAGGGGCCTCCGAAGGCTTCCTCTTCCTCTCCCTCCAATCAAGCGACTTCCGGTCAGAAGTCATCAGGCAACGCCAAACCCTCTGGCAATTCGAAACCTGCCACCGGTTCCCCTGCGGCAAAGGCGACTCCAAAGCCCTACGCCGACAAGCTCGACAGTTCAGGCAAGCTCAAGCAGGAGGAGCGGGATCGCCGAACTCGGTTGAACCTCTGCATGTTCTGCGGAGGCTCCGGCCACAAGGCCGAAGATTGTCGGAAGTGCCCCGGAAATGCTCAGGGCAAGGCCGCTTCGGCCGAGACCCCCTCCGAGTCAAAAAAATAGACGGCAGCTTGGATACCTCAGCACCTGGTCTTTCCCTTAATGCCCTTTACATTGACGTTTTTGCATCTACCTTCCGGCCGGACTTTATTGATACTATTACGGAGTCATGTTCAACCATACTCCAATCTCTTGTACAACGAATTGCCTCGGGATTCAACTCCCGCTTACGGACTCTGATCGACTCCGGTTCTTCGCATTGTTTTATATCCACGAAAATCTGCGAATTGAACGGTTTCACCACGTACGCGGTTGCTCCGGTTTGCCTCCGGTATCTCGACGGCTCTTCATCCATCATTAATCGGCAGCTCCGACTGCTCATCCGATTTCCCTCCGGCGATGTCCAATCTTTGGAATTCTACGTCACCCGTCTTGACTCTCCTTGCAACCTAGTGCTTGGATACAGCTGGCTCACCCGCATTAATCCATTGATTAACTGGTCCGACGCCACAATCTCCTTCCAGCCCGGTACTTCCGGAGTTTCTGTGTCGACACAACAGGCTTCTACGCCTGATCCTGTTTCGGTTGTTCCGATTACAGACGAGGTTCCTCCGGCTCCGGCAGCCCCGGCCGAGGCCCTTACACCAAACTCCCCGATGTCTTCGCCATCTCCTGGTCCTTCTATGGGCACCTCCGGTCCTTCAATGGATGCTCCGGAGGCCTCCGAGCCTCGTTCGTTCTCTGCCCCTCCCCTCGTTTCCCTCGTATCCGCCACGGCATATGCCTCCATCATCCGAGACAAGGACAACATCCAGTATACCTTGCGCACCACACCGACCGACACCGTTCATGGCTGCTCCGGTACCACCGAAGCTCTGGACCTCTCCGGACTTCCTCCGGAGTACCACAATTTCGCTGACGTCTTCTCCGAGGAGGAAGCCTACAGTCTTCCACCTCATCGAGAGTTCGATCTCAGAATTGAGACCGAAGACGGCGAAGTTCCACCCATCGGTCATGTCTATTCGCTTTCCCAGAACGAGCTGGTTGCTCTGCCGGAGTTCATCGACAAGAATCTGAAGTCGGGGTTCATTTACCCGTCTCGGTCGAGTCATGGAGCTCCGATTCTCTTCGCGAAGAAGAAGGACGGCACCCTTCGGCTTTGTGTTGACTACCACGGACTTAATCGGATCACGAAGACAGATTGTTATCCTCTTCCGCTGATCTCGGACCTCCTCGACGCACCTGGAAAGGCACGCATTTACACTAAACTTGATCTCCGGCATGCTTATCATCTTCTCCGAGTTGCCGAGGGCGACGAGCCCAAGACAGCATTCCGCACTCGCTACGGGTCCTACCAGTTCCGAGTCGTTCCGGAAGGCCTTACCAATGCTCCGGCGGCCTTTCAACGATTCCTGAACACCATCTTCGCCGACTTGCTCGATGTATACGTGGTCATCTACTTGGACGACATTCTAGTCTACTCCGACGACCCTGACAACCATACCGTGCATGTCCAAGAGGTGCTGGCGTGCCTCCGAAAGGCTGGACTCTACTGCAAACTTCCAAAGTGTGAATTCGGAGTTGACACCTGCGAGTACCTCGGGTATATTTTATCCCCGAGGGCTTCCGGATGTCTCCGGAGAAGATTGCCGCTATCACGGACTGGCCGACCCCTCGCAAGGTCAAGGACGTTCAATCGTTCCTCGGCTTCGCAACTTCTATCGACATTTCATCTTCGCTTACTCGGATCACCGTCCCGCTTACTCGGTTGACGCGTGCGAACATCGCATGGAATTGGTCGGAAGACTGTCAGCTCGCCTTTGACAGTCTTAAACGAGCCTTTACGGAAGCTCCGGTGCTGTCGCACTGGATACCGGACCACACAGATCACCGTCGAAACCGACGCTTCCGACTACGCCATCGCCTCTATCCTCTCGATCACCGGGGATGACGGCGATATTCACCCCGTTGCGTTCCGATCCCGTACTCTCGGACCTCGGAGCTCAACTACGACACCCACGACAAGGAGTTACTCGCAATCTTCGATGCCTTCACCACTTGGCGTCATTATCTCGAGGTTCCGGCACTCCGGTCGACGTCGTAACGGACCACAAGAACCTCGAATACTTTGCGACTTCGAAAATCCTCACTCGTCGCCAAGTCCGATGGTCCGAATACCTCTGCCATTTTAATATGGTAATCCGGTTCCGTCCGGGTAAACTCGGAGGCAAGCCCGACCCTACACCCCTCCGATGCCACCACCTATAAAGAAATTCTCAAATGGTCGAAATATACACCAGGGACGGCTTCTCGATCCAAGGACGTACCCCTGAAGCAGGGAACCATTGCTTCGGAGATTCCTTTAGATCAGTTGAAGGTTTCACCCCCTTCAACTAAAACAGTTGAAAGAAATACACCAGCGGCATGCCACCACCATTGACGACGGCATTTCGCTCGTCGACTACCTGTACGGCATGGGCGACAACGATCAGTTAGCTGCCACCGCAATTATGGTTCAGCAAGGGCTCGACATTGATGCCCACGAGCATCTCGATAACCACTGGTCTCCGCAGTGGAGCCGTAACTCTGGGAAATCTGCAAAAACCGCTGGGAGTATGAAGAGGATGTTTTTTTTTTTTGGTATGTTGTCCTTCACCACTTTGCAGCGGGATTTAATGCTCGACAGCCATGTGGTTATGATCATAATCGTAAAATTATTTTCCATATGTTCGTAATGACTTCAATTAAATTTCTCTCGTTTCTCAAGGACACTTTAAACTTCCAAAATACTTGCCACCGACCTGTACACTGGTGACGGAGGACAATGGGTCGTCGCACGCTCGGACGTCTAGCTGCCGAGAGTTTGCCGGAAGAAACGTGACCTTCCCAATCGGGTAGTAGCGTGAGTAGGCCGCGTTTCCAGGATGCGCACCCTGGTGGCGCAGTTCTCGGTTTACATCTGTTGATTTCAGAGGGTTTCGGATCCCCCCCCTTATATGTCACGTGCTACATCAACATGTGCAAACATATCAAACGCGCCTCCCTTTGTAGTGTTTTACATGCCTCTCGTGCGAAGGATTCTCCCGCACGTGTTTACGTGATTGCTCGATGTCCTTGTTGCGCTTCCTTTTCTCGGCTTGGTATTTCCGGCTGACCTCGCAACCCCTTTCACATGTATTGCATTCAATAAGAGTTACTCCGGCAGCAGAATTGGAGCTGGATTTGAGCTGGATTTGATCGGATTTAGAGTTGATTCTGTTTGGTTCAGGTAAACACAGTGATGTCCATCAGTAACCCGTGTTGCCAGCTCATCGTCGTGTCGGCGACGTCCCACTGTCCCGCCCCTTCCCGCCCCTTCCCGCCTCATCCGTGCTTGGAATTGGTGACTTTATTGCAGCAAACTAGCTGAGCAAAAGTACTGTACTATTTCGACCAAGTATTCAGTCACTGGTCACAGAGGCCGCTGAATTGAAGGCTTTTCAATTGTGTCACAGGTCACCAGGGCCATTGAATACTTGGCCGTTTCGTATTTTCATAGGGCCAAAACCCAATTTTTTCTCAGCCCAGCACGTTCCCCGGGAGAGTGCCCGCACTTTGCACTAAAAATGAAGACCATACACTGCAAAAAGAGTAACTTATGAGTATTTCGAGGGCCTGATACATTATTCAATCATTTCAATGCTCCTCCTTGCTGAAAAATCCAGAACTGTCGGGAGCCTTCCCAGGGGGAGTTGGGGTAGGCCGCAGGAGAGTGAAGTCCAGAAGAGTGTCTAAGGAGATGTGCAAGATCCGTGACACAATTGCGACAGGCCCAGTGAAGTCGGCCGTGCAAAAATATGGTCACATGGGGTGGGATATCCTTCCAGCCCTTGCTCTGAGAAACCTAGGCGGTTCGGTTGAATGCAGTCATGGTGCTCCGAGGATGGTCGCGTCGTGAAAAGCTTGGAAAGAAAATGCGAAAATGAAGGGCGATTGTCGGTCGTGATTGACTCATGGATTAATGTAAATTTCGGGCCGAATCCGACTCATTTGAGCTCAAAATCACGTCGATCTCCCGTACATGGCGGTCGCCAGGGTAAATCTCCTTTGAATACTTGAACAAATGAACACTTGAAATAGCGGTCACAGGTCCCAGCCAACTTTGAATTGATGGCATTTAAATACTTGCGGTCACTGGTCACAACCCTTGAATACTTGGTCGAAATAGTACAGTACTGCAACTACTTAGATAACATTGTTTTAACAAAACCCGGTCATTCAAATGCGAGTATTGCCTTGTTGGAAGCAATCCGAATGAGCTCGCTGTCGCCGACGATGAGCGATAATATTGTGGCAACCGGTGTGACGTTGGTGTGTTGTTTACCTGATGGCTGATTAAGCAAACAGAATCAGTACTAAATCCGATCAAATCCAGCTCAAATCCAGCTCCAATTCTGCTGCTGGAGTAACTCTAAGCAGGATGGGAGCACCGCACTTGGACTGTGAGCCAAATCACAGCCGAATGTCGGGTGGGTTCATCATGCCGCGTGAGTGATGATGAGAGGGATGGGGAGATATTTGTTTCAGTTATTCTACACGAAAAACATGTGTGTGCCGGCGAGAAAATGATAAAATAAAAAGGACATGGAAGGGATTGAACACTCAAGCTTCTTCAAGTTCAATCTCGTTATAAACGGCTGCAACGCGGTCAAGGGCCATTTCAAGAATACTTGTATCTGAAATGAAATACTATTTGACGTTTGTTGTACTTATTTCAAGTTCCCCGCATCGGAAATGCAAGACCATCCGCTGTCAGGGTGCTCAGATTGCAGTGATGGAAGAATCCATCAAGGCACACCAAATGCAGGGCTGACATGCCCGGTCTAAGTATATCTGGTTAAAACACAGCACAGAACTGTGCCAGGGTAATTTCTTTTCTTTTTTTTTCTGGCCCCTGAACTTGGGACTCAGATGCAACAACATCAACCAAAACTGGCAATATTTGCACCCTAGCATTGTATGCCGTAGTGATACCACCGCCGCCAGCATCGGTGGTGCTTTTCAATTGTTTCAGATTCGTCTTCATTGATGAAATTCCATCAAACCTGTCCAGCTCCGTATCAGACGACTTGCCGCCAATGGAATTAAAATCCCATACATTGGTGTCTCGGAGCCTTTCACCACACCATGACCCCTACCACCATGTCGAAAAACTCAACTGCACCTTATACGCCTGTCATGATTTGGCTTTTCAAATCCTGAAGCTGGATCAGACCACGAACATGGGAACCATTAACCCACGATCACATCCCTACGTGAATACAACTCTTTCAAATCTTGAAGGACATGATGGCACGTGACCACAATTTTCCGACTGCTCACGATCGTATCCCTGTTGCACAGTCCAATGCTCTTGGCAGCTTCAACTACTCCTCTCCATTATATATCAAACCATGATCGCAAGGCACCAACAACCCGTGATCGTGCCCTATCTGTTGCCTTGACAGTTTCAACTGTACCCCCCTGAATTACAGACAGGGTGAGTTACGATTGAACTCCTAGTTACAAGTAATATATAAAGCCTAGGTAGAATCTCCTGTACTTTAGATTCTACCTCGTCTAATCTCAGGCTTTACTTCTGCTTGATCCTTGTTCGCTCGGGATTACAAGGAACACTGGACTCTCATCTGTGGCATCATATACGGTGCTGTCTACGACCTTGTATCATCTTCCTTGGCAGATATCATTCCGTCTTCAGCTCCTATTGATTCCCACCTGCACGACGCTCATGGCCTTACCTCCCAGGACTGATTGAGGAAGCTGTTCATCTCGTATTGCTACTCAGCAACTGCACAGGTTACTAGATGGGTTCCTAAACCCTGGGTGGGATTACCCTTTTCGGACAACTCAAACCAACCCATAGGCTGTCATTGACAACATCATATGACGTCCTCCTGTGACCCAATGAAACGGTGCACCTAAGTATGGGCTGAAATGCGACTGGACTGAGATCTAAGGCATGAACACCAAAAACCAACAACCAACACACTAACACACACACACACAACCAATACAAAGTGCTTATAATTGAGTTCGGGTTACCCTGAAGTATACAGGTAAGATTGAACCTTCTCGAGAAAGTTGTCAAGATCGTTCGAGGATGTCTTCTTGGACTTCATATATCTCCTTGATATGGTATCTAGCTTTGCAGTACAGCTCGCCCCTACATATAGGTTATGAACTGGATTTGATGGGCCACATGGAATACATCTAGGACTGTTATGCTGATTCCCCTTTGGTAAGAACCAAGCATATACAACTCCACAGTCCCAGTTATTTCCCTCTTGCATCATTGATACACAGCCTGCAGCTCGGAGCTCACTCTGACTCTAACTGTATATCACTGAACAGGAGGTTCTCAAAGTTCGTATGTGTTCTTGAACTCCTGTAGAACTTGCAAAAATGCATGATTCCACAGCTGGTACAATACCTGCGTACCACCGACTAGTGTATACCACCTAGTCAGCCACCACTAGGACCCTTAAACACCCTGTGGTCGTCCATACTTCCTAAAACTTGGAGATGTCCGACTTCCTCATACTTTGTTTTTTCACTTGTAATCTTGCCTTGTACTATTGCCTTCCCATCCAAACTCACACTCCAATGTGTTCAACTCTTGTCCTACAGCCTCCCGTATGCCCACATTTTGTAATGGAGTCCTGGACACATAGATTGAAAATAAAATAAAAAACCCATTGAGATTGTCATTCAAAATTCAAGTGCAAGCATCCAGCATATATTTCGCAACCTGGTTCCCCAGTTGCAGCCACCAATAATTTCGTTCTATCATCTCTTGAGTCCGGTTCTTGCCTGGATGTCCCAGCAAAGGAGGATCATGATGAAGTCCGATGATCCTGTCTCGTAACTCCTCATTTCGTGGTATGTAAATAAGTCCATTGTAATATATAATGTTTTCTTTTTTCTCCCATCTGGGCAACTTTTTTTCTAGAGCTAAATTCATGCTCTTGTCCACTTTCTTGTCTATCTTGATCTGTGATAAAATCTCGACTTCCGGTCCTTCCATCACTATGTCCTGTGATCGGAACAATTCCAGCTTGAGTAGGACAACATTTTCGTTGTCGCCCTTCCCTTGATCGTGGTCCGCTCTACGTGAGAGCAAGTCTGCTTTTTTTTTTCAATGCCCCCCACCCTGTGGGAGAGTGTGAAATCGAACTCCGCCAACTCCTGTATCCACCATGCCTACCTCCTGTTGACCTTCTGCGGAGCTTTGAAATATTGCAGGTTCTGATGATCAGTTAAGATATCAAATGTGTGTCTAGCCCCTTTCAGCAGTGATCGCCATTCCTCCAGAGCGAGCATTATTGCGAGCATCTCTTTGTCATAGATCTTGTAATTTCCCCCGGTCTCGTTCAGTCTGCATGACATGAACGCGACAGGGCGCCATTCACCCTCCTGTTCTTGACTCAGCACCACTCCATTGTCTGTGGGAAGTGCCAACACGGCATTCTCTGCAATCCGATCCTTCAGCTTCTGGAACACATCTTTCTGTTCCTGCCCCCAGAAGAAGCCCTCCTTGCCGGTTAGCCATGTGAGAGCGGCCAAGTCACCTTGTTGTATCCTCGGACGAACCTCCAGTAGAAGTTTGTGAATCCCCAAAATGCCTATGTCTGTTTCAGGTTCTTTGGTTCCGGCCACTCCATCACTCTGCGGATCTTCACTGGGTCCATTTTCATCGAGTTGTGCAAGACAATGGCTCCCAGATATTCGATCTCAGTGCATTCAAATTCGCACTTCTGTGGCTTGAGATACAATTGATTTTTCTGGAGTATGTCGAGCACTCTTTTCACTATTGCCCGGTGTTCCATTAGATCCTCTGTGCAGATCAGGATGTTGTCTAGAGACAATGACCTTCCCCTCGTTGATTAGATTGCGAAGTATGTTGTTCATCATGGTCTAGAACATAGCCAGCGAATTTGTGAGCCCGAAGAACATTACGAACAGCTTGAACAGCCCTCAATTGATCCTGAATGCTGCCTTCCACTCATCTCCCTCCCTGATCTGGACATTTTTGTAGCCCCAATGGATGTCCAACTTTGTGAAGATCTTGGCGCTGCGAAGCTTATTTACGAGCTCCGAGATCAAGGGAAGTGGATAATGATTTTTGATCATCATCTCATTGAGCTTCCAATAATCTTGGACTGGTCGTAGGCTGCCGTCCTTCTTCTTCACAAAGAAGAATGCTGAAACCATTGGTGATTTTGATGGCCGGATCCTTCCACTTGCCAAGTTCTCCTTCAGGAACTCGGTCAACTTCTCCTGTTTTATCCGAGACAACGGGTATATTTTGCAATCTACAGCCTTGGCTTCTGGCTTTCATTCGATCGTGTGGGCCCACAGTCTCTTCTCCAGCAATGAGTCGAATGACTCCTTTGCGAACACTTTTACATATTCGTGGTATTGTGCCAGGATCTCGTCCTCCATCATCCCCTTCTTTTCTCGGTTGGCTTCTTGTGCCATTTCCTGCGCTGAAGTCTCTTTTAGATGCAGGTTGATCTGCTCTGTGAAGTTGACCATCAGGATCGACTTGCCCTCCTCGAGCACTTCCTCCTTCTTTACTCCGGTCCGGAACTCCGTGCCTTTCATCTTGCACTCCGGCGGGCAGTGGCTGAAGACAATCTTCTGTGACCGCCAGTCGACCTCAGGGTTGTGTTTGAACAACCAGTTGTAACCAATCAAGATGCGGGCTTTTCCTAGCCCGGTCACCAGGAAGCATTACTGCTCCATGTGTGGTCCGATGGACATGATCAACTCTACATAATGAGTGATCTTGCCCCGAGTGTTCTCTGTTCTGTCAGCGTTGTGGGCGATGATGTGCAAATCAAGCTCATGAAGCTCGAAGCCTTCGGCCTTTGCATAATCCCAATCGATGCATGTTGTGGTGCATTCGTTATCGAGAAGAGCTCGGACCATGTGTGTCTTCCTGGTGTCCAACACTGTTAACGTAATGGGGACAAGCATCTCATGATGCCGTCTCTGCTTCTGGAGTTCCTTCATCTCCGGAGCAAGCTTATCCTTCTGCTCACCCTTCGCCTTCGAAGCTAGCCATGCTGCTGCTTCTTGTTTCTGTGGGCCGAACGACACCTTTGTGTGCTTCGGTGTTTCTTTTGGTGTTTCCTGCTCTTTTGAGGATTGAGCCATCACAACATTGCTGCTCTTTTTCTGCCCACTATTTTTCTCACTGGTTTAGGTTCCAGGAGCCTTTTTGAACACACTCCATCGCTTCTGCTCCTCATCCATCCTCTTGTTTTCTAGGTTGGTTTTCCGATTTTTGTTCTCCAGGATATATATTTTTTGTTTCTTTTCTCCACTAGCTACCCAAAATTTGTGTATACTATTTTGTAGGCTAGTTTTTCTGTTCATATATAAAATGTCTTTATCCTCCGGGGCATTGTACATTTCCCCGAGGATCTTGTATCTCCCCTCTGTTCCTGTGTTTTGCTCTGGCTCCGTCACCTTGGCCTTAGGTGAGGGGCCTTTTAAAAACCCTTCTCACGGTGCATGGCCACGAGAATTTGCAGGTCTTCCTGCGAATAATTGTCAGGCTTGATCGCCTGGATATTGAATTTTCATTTGGGAGGCTCAGGGCACTCCCTCTTCATGTGGCCTTGCCATAGTTATAACATAAAAAGGGCATGGCCTTCTGCTGCGCCTGGTCGATGTCCATTGGGGCAGTCTTGCTGGGTTCCAACTTCTTAGCCAAATAGTTTATCATGCCCTGGCTCCTTGGTGCTGCTTGTGCCACGGTCACTGGCTTTGCGGGTGTCCAAAACATCCTGCTTCGGCCCTGTTGAGCTGCCCGGAGCTTCTTCTGTGCCATCACTCCTGCAATGGTGGTCAATCGGGACTTTAATCCCTGATAGTTCTCGGGGATTACAACTCCTCCAGCCTGAAGCTGGTCCCGGACCTTCTCGTTGACGAGGTTCTCCAGGGTTTCCATGAAGAAAGTGTTGTGGGGGGTGTGATCATTGTTGGGGTTATATCCTGCTTCTTCAGCGTTCAACTCAAATGCCTGGATGAAGTCTGCCAGGGCAGTCTTCCCTTATTGCATCGTGGTGAGATGCATGTGTGCTGTCTGCTTCACGTTCTGGTCTTTGAATGTGGTCTCGAGCTCCTCGATGAACTCTTCGCAACTGTAGAGTGCTGGCAGTGCTCCCAGTCTCATGTGGTGTCTCCACCAGTTGTGAACCCAGTTTAAGCTGGGCTCGGTGTTCCATCTGTTCTCCTGAGCAGAGACACGGTGAAGGATATCTTCTTCTCTGTGTTGAACTCATCCTCATATGCCCAGATGTAATTCCCCAGGGCATCAAGGAAAGTGCCCCACTTGGCTTTGTCTGAGCCATTGAAAGCACTTCGCACAGCCCCCATACCCTACCAAGTAGGGTATAATGGGCTGGTGGGAATGACTAACCCAAGATGGTCTAGAACCATGGGTGGAGCCCAGCCCCCCAAAGTTAGGGCTCCCCAGGTTGTTCCTGTTTTTCTTCCCTGTGGGCACCCCCAAATATCCCTGGGCTTCCCCACCAATATCCCTGGGCATCCCCACCAATGTCACCTGTCACACTGGTGTCTGCGGTCCTTTTCCTGTAGTTTTGGGGCAGCCCAGCAGCTCCTGTTTTGAAAAAAATGTTTCCACACTAGTGGCACCCCCACCCAGTGCAGTGGCCCGAAAAATTAGCAAAAAATCGGCTTTATATGCTCAATTTCATGCTGATTTCCTCACCTCCTCTTTGTTCATTTGTTGCTAAATATCCTACCCTGCTTTATCAGCCCAGCTGTATCAATTATTGCCCTGCATAGTGGCCCGAAAAATTGGCAAAAAATTTGGCTTGATATGCCCAATTTCATGCTGCTTTCCTCACCTCCTCTTTGTTTGTTGCTAAATATCCTATCCTGCTTTATCAGCCCATTACATAGCCCAGCTGTATTGATTCCCCTGCACAGCGGCCCAAAGAATTTGCTTCAGCTCTATGCTTCTCTCCTCACCTGTTCTTTGCCTACTGATAGATGCCCTCCCCTGCCCTCTAATTGCACTCTGTCCTTTGTCTGGGCACCCTGGGTATGAATATATATATATACTATTTCTGCTTCCTTGCACCCAGATTCAATCAAGTTGCACCTCTACACTACAAGTAAATAACTTGATTTACACTATATTATGTAATATTGGTATACACGCTCATCCCCAACCAATTTGGTGAATTTTTCCCAATCCAGACATTGGTGGTAGTGGCCGAATTGGGAAGCAATATATTGAATTTTTTTTTTTGCTGACACCAAAAAAACCTTGTGTTGAGACAAATTACATTGATTTTCGCTATATTACATAATATTTAGCTGCCCGCTCTTTTCCATGCCTTCCCCGATCAGTTTGACCAAAACTTCCTATTTTGGATTTTAGCAGTAGTGGCCAGATTGGGAAGCCATATATTGTTTTTTTTTTTTTTTGCTGACACCAAAAAAACCTTGTGTTGAGACAAATTACATTGATTTTTACAATATTTAGGTGCCCACTCTTTTCCGTGCCTTCCCCGATTGGTTTGACCAAAACTTCCTATTTTGGACTTTGGCAGTAGTGGCCGAATTAGGAAGCCATGTACTTAGACGGAAAAGAAACAAAAGTTTATGTATTTGGAGCCATGGGCTGATGCCACACGCACCGGGCCCTCAACTTCCTCAACTTCTTATATGGCTATGTGGGGGGCATACAGGCATAAGTGATCTTTGAGGAACTAGTTCTCAGGGCAGGATCATCATGCATGGGTACAGGGGATCCTGGTTCTGACATGATGGGTTGGAACAGCAGGGGTGTTGGGATTCGAGCGATAGGGGTACTCAGCAGAAGTGCTGGGGTCGGGGTTTCTGGTGCTGAAGTGGTCAGCTGGATCGGCAAGGCTGCTGGGAGCCGGTGTCGGACATGGAATGGAGGAGGAAGCAGAGGGGTCAGGAGTCAGGTGGGATGGGATGTCATGGAGTGGTATAGTTCAGACTCGTCTTCTGAGCTGGATTCGGTTGGTGCCCTGAAGGACACAGTGGTAGGAAGGTCATGAACTCAATGTAAGCTCAGGTGGGAGGGGAGGGGTTGGGGCTGTCTCTGAGGATTACGCTAGTGCTCCTGCAACTACCCTTGTGCTTGGGACGAACTCCATGTTTCCCGTGGCACTGGTGTCTGTCTGTTCAAGTGGACCACGTGAGAGGGGCACTGCAATTGTTTTACTTTGGTGTGGACGAAGTGAATGTCGGGTGGATAGGAAATGGGTCTGCAGGTACAAGAGTCCAAGTAGAGGTATGAATCCAAGAAGTGGGAAGGGGAGGGGAGAAAGGGAAAGGAGGTCAGGAGATGCAGTACAAGGGTAAGAAGGTTAGTATTTTATTATGTCACAGTCAAGGCTCTTGTGTCCACTCTCCATAAGAAGAGAGGGATTGGGTAATGCGAATGTGACTCTCAAAATGAGATGGAATTACTCGTATATTAAGCAGATGGTACGTATCAGTATGCAGCTGTTTGTCGCTGATGCACGCCACGAGCGCTCGCTAATTCCCGTCCAATTTATCCTTTTTTCACTGCCTGGGCCGCGCAAAATCCGTTTAGGCCCCAACGAAATTTCTTGGCCCACCAGCTGACCCTATGTGAACGTCGCCGATCAAGCGCCATTCAAAAACTTCCGGAGCGCTCAACACCCGTTCAAAAGGAACCACGTCGTTTCTTCCCCATCATTCGCTCTGTTGTTCCCTCCCTCATCGCCCCCGGAAGTATCTTCCGCCACCCCTGGGCTCTCAATGTGCTACTGTTATTTTAGCAAGACCTTGCGAGATTCAACACACCTCAACGAACTCCAAACCGCTCCGCTTCGGCTCGTACCTAGGGACTCATGCCGGGAGGGATCAAACGCGCAAGACGCAAGACGCAAGAGCAGCACAAGATTCGCAAGCCTTCTGGGGTCTCGGCTGCAAGAGGGTCTCGGTTGCAAAATTCTTCACGCGACCGGACATTTGTAGCAAGCTCATCAGGTCATTCGACAAGCTGTTCAACAACGCTCGGGGTCAGATGCAAGAGCCCCTCTCCTCCGTATCGAGTTTCTCAGGCCGTCGAACGCAAGCATCTCGATTCTCGAAGGCTTTTGATCTAAGCAACATCTTCAAGCGTCCCAGATTCGGACGAAGATTCCTCGCTTCGTACCTGGCACTCTGTCCTGTCCTTCCAACATGCGTACACGGATGGAGATTTACGACTCACTCACTTCTTTCCTGCGGTGCGTATTCTTTAACCCAGCGTACTATTGCTGACAAATGCGTTTAAGTTTAATCCGAAGACTCGTAGCTGATGGAACAAGGTCGTTCAGCAACGCACTCGGTTCGTTTACTCGAACCGGTGTCGCAGCAACGAGTTCGGGACTGGTAGACGGAATAATGGGTCGGTCGTCCGGGATATGGGGAGTAGGGGTGAAGCAGAAAGATGGTAATAAGTCCCGGAAATCTCGTAGACGCGTGGAATGAAGATCGGGTGTCGATGCGGGGATATGCCGTGCGGGCGTGTAGTACGGGTGTAGCGCGGAAAGGCTCGATGAGGGAAGGATGTAAAGGTGCTCGGGGTTCACTGGCGACATAGCCTCGGTGGGCTGCTCAAGTCACTGGTCGCGTCGTAGATGGTGGCTCGGGATCAAAAGGATGATATTTGGTGATATGTACGTACAAAACAAATACGCGGTCCGAGGACCGATGTATCGTAAAGTAAGTACAAAGATGCGGAAAGGGGGAATGGCCACGAGCGGTCCATCCTACCCTTCCACACCGGATATTTACGATACCTGAGCACTGATCATCAGCCATTCCCAAGGGAAAGTACGTTCGAATCAACCTCTCTGTCTTTCGCGAACTAATTCAATCGACGGCTTACTGTCGGTCTTGCCTGAACATCCGATTTTCAGTTGCAGTCGATCGGCCGCAGTGAGGTAAGTCCAACACTCAATTTGCCCAGTAACTAGCATCGTGCTGAACCAATCTCATAGCTGGTATTGCTCTGAGAATCTTCGAGGCGTAGAGAAAGATTATCACTTATTATTATTTCCTTTATCCCCCGGATCGGTAGTTACTGCTGCTATATGTATTTGAGATTTTTTCACCCTCTCCTTGAGAACTTGACTTTGTATAACGAGCGACAAGGGAGCGAAGCCAAATGACTGACCACAATTTTCGTCCGATACCCCTTAATGAACTATTCTTCCTTGATGTGGGCTGGCAAGTGTGAAAAATGAACCGTAGCGTAGCGACGGCATGTCTTGTAAAAGACTAAAGATTTCAAGCAAAAGCGTACACTACTTATACTACTGAGCGAACCATGAGAACTGACTACACTATTATTGTCCATACAATTAACCTTGCCTGACAAGCATGGGAATCATCTCTAAGCTTTGTGTTCTCTATCATCCGTCCCACAGTCTGACAGCTGTCCGATCATTGTGTTCTGTTTCCATGTCTCCAAATATAAATAGCTTCCTCGTGGTAAATGTCCGTCAATCACTCAGCATTCTCCAGTTCTTCGATGTTGTCATTGGGCACTAGCTCCGGTGCTAGGATAGGTGTTGTCACAATAAGATTGGCATTGAATCGTGACATTGTGCCCCTTTGAGTTTGACAAATCATCTGTGTGTTTGGTTACCTCCAGGACCTCTTAGAATCTCTGCTTCCTCTTTTGCTTGTGCAATACATTTAAGCAAATCACGAGCAACAGATCTAATGGCTGCCCCATCCAAGCTCCCATTTCTATTCGTGAGCCCTGACCTTGCAAACAGAACACCAAAATACATTTTAGAATAGGCAAATCAATGGATACACCCATGTTGAAGTGGATTAAAGATGAAGTCAACACTTTAGATAAGCTTACCTGATTCCAAGGACATCGTAGAATACAACATTGACAAGACATTCTTCCTTCAAAAGCTGCTACACTTTACGGCATGTATTGGTAGTACAGATACCAGCACCCGCTGCCTTTCTGCTGTCACTTCACTTTGTTGAGCCTTTGGAATTTTGCACTGGGAGATCAGATGCAACCATGTCTTGAATTTGTCCACCATGGCCCTCATCGGACTGCTGTCTGAATGAAGGTATCAATGTTACAATTCTAACACTGTTGCTTCTAGATGTTATCTGGGTTCTACTACGTGACAGGAAACTGGGGTGCGTGAGCTCGGCTTGGGAGATATCTAGAGGTCAGGGACAATGGTGTATTTATAGTAGTACACTGGGATACTTCCCGAAACTGGTGTTCCTAAGCGGGACTGTGCTGTGTAATGCTACCTACCTACCTACCTACCATCGTAAGGTATCCCCCATTCATCCTCGACGAATGTCACATGGTCCATTGTGACAACTTCCTATCTGAGATGACCCGACTCAATAATTCTATAAAATAATTAGTAGCCCTAATATGGCCAATTCCCCCGACCATTATGTGAATTTGGTGCTGATCTTGGTTCCGAGCCACAAAAACACGTACCTAAACGTGATTTGGTCGAAGAGTTAGCAAAGCCATCAAATTTGGCCTATTTTCCTGCCATGCTAGCATGCAGTACATGCCGAAGGACTTGAAGAGGAAGTGAACCCAGTCAGCCAACCTACTGAAGAACCTGAGTAATATTGGGACTAAGAGTAAGCATGTATGGGATGAGCTTAGTCCCAAAAAGCTAACAAAATGGCTCTCTCCACACAAAAAGCACGAGGAAAATTCCATAGTGGGTAGAAAACATTGCACCTGTATGCACTCATAGTGAACTGGGTTCCAGATCGAAAACACAGTGGATTTGGAGATACGTTCAATTAGGGACGTGTCTATTCACGCATCTGACATATTCATTCACATGGACGCATTGGATGTGTCTGCCACGGAAGATCCATTTGACATGTGAATCAAATCTTTTCCCATCCCCGGATTGATTTCATAGTCCCCATCGGGTGTGCCTGCAGCCAGTTCTTTCACTTGGAAACTCCCAAAACCCCGAAGGTGACCGTAGAGGAGGTAGAGGATGAAGATGACATTTCTACCCATACATTTCCTGTTCCAGAGCCTGCACACCCCTTCTGCTCACCCTCTTCCTCTGCCCCTCCCCCTGCAGACAATTTCGATGATCCCCGCGACTCCACTTCAAGCAGACATATACCTGACCCATATTAGGGTGAATGTCCCCACCAGAGATGACTACCCAAAGGGGTCCCAGCTATAGGGGGCTCCCAGTGGGTGGGAGCTTCCATCCCGAGCTGGCCGGGAGGCTCTGAGCACCGGGGTTGGCCGTGAAGAACTTTGTGAGGTGCTGCCATTGAGCACGTGCCTCAGAACTTCCTGCGGTCATCCACTAGTTGAGATTACAGGCTTGTTCAACGGTGTTGAAGTGCAGTCTTGCAAACGATTCTGCATTAGCTGGGCCAGTTTGTAAGACTGGCGCTGGTTGCAGCACATCATGCACATTCAATAGGCACAACTCCTTGTGTGATCGGAATTTCTTCATCGGTCCTCTCATCCTCTGAGGCACCCCAGTTGCTCTCGTTGTCCAGCACCAGCATGACAGGGAACCACAGGTGCCCAGTGGTGTTGAAAGGGGTTGTGGTGAGGTCAGGAGGTAGGCAGGGTGCATGGGGGTCATTGCAGCTTGCAACCACAGCATTTGATTGGGCATCATTGCCACCATGCTGGGTCATGAGCTGAGCGCACGGCCCCTCAGCACTGCTTCGTGGGCATGCTCCTGGTGTGCCTGGGTTTCCGCCCGTATGCTGTCACAGCAGTCAGGGGAGTCCAGGGACCGGGCAAATTCATTGCGTGGGTCGCGATGATGTTCCATGCGCTTTTGGCCATCACAGCACCTGTCCTTGTTGCACTGGTGGTCATCGTGGCAATGTTTGTCACGGCAGTATTTGTTGTAGCATCTTTCCTCGTAGCGAGGAGGTTCCACTGGGTGGTATTCATTGTCGCAGTGGACTGCAGGGTTAGAAGATCCATCACATGCAGCAACCTCGTCGTGGTAGCGCATGGTCATAGCAAATGACCCGGTGTATCCCTGGTATTCTGTGGGGTTATTGAGTGTTGGGACACTCGCTGAGGTGTGGGTCAGGCAGCACCAAACCCACGCAGGGGGCAAAGGTTGCAGCACTTGTCATAATGGCATCCGACAGGCGTGTGCAAGGCACTTGCTGCAGCATCGGACAAACACGTGATGATGCCTCTCACACTTTGACAGGGGTGAAAATCCTTTGGGTGTGATATTGCCCCGCCAGCAACCTCAAATGTCTGCCATTTTTTATAGTGGTTGTTCATATGCTTCCTCCATTATGTAATGTACTGGCCGTCATTGTAGGTTCGAATGCCGGTGATGGATTTTATTTTTTTGTGCCTTCCCTGTCCCTCAGAAAATGTTCTCCATCATAATCATTGAACTTCAAATCAAACAAAAAGAGCCTGGCATCTGAAGCTAAATTCACTATGGGGTACACAACCAAAAAAGAGTTGACTTGGAATTGATTGGACGTGTCAAAGTGTGAGAGGCATCATCACGTGTTTGTCCGATGCCGTAGCAAGTGCCTTGCACATGCCTGTCGGATGCCATTATGACAAGTGCCGCAACCTTTGCCCCCTGTGCCAGTGAGCGGGAATGCCCATGTATTTTGGAGGTAAGACAGCAGGGTGAGCGACCCAAAGTTGTGCGCCGCCTCCGTGGGAGGCAGGATTGGTGCTGGGTCGCCCGGCTGCTCTGCAAAGTCGTTGGGCAGGGGCAGCATTCCAGTGGGAGAGTCCTGGGAAGAGACCCAAATGCAGTCGTCGCGGGGTCCTTTCCAGATGCTCCTGGTAGCATTGCACCAGTAGTAGACACCCTTAGGTGACTGAACCCACATTTGTTGAGGGTTTGACATGGTGGTAGAGAACAAAGAAAAAGTCGAAGGAGGATGGGATCACCCATCAGGGATCCCGCATCTGCGGGCCAGAGGATTCAGTTATTTTGACAGATCCTGCCAATGCGAGACACCCTGGGACTCAAAGTAGTTGTCCAGTGCCTGCATGTCGTTCAGTGCGCTCAGGTTCTCCCATGTGAGGTTGCCACTTCACCCAGAAGTGGACCCGGTGTCCCTGCCACTTGTGGCGTACGATCTCGTCAATGACCCATTCCTGGTTGTTGGGCATCCCAAAGTCCTAGTACCGCCGAGCCTCCCTGCTGGGGAAGGTAGAGTCATTACTAGCATGGTGGGGACATAGTAGGGACCCGTGAAATGTAGGGTTTACATGATGGGTCCGTAGTTTGGCTGGTAATTCCAATGTGTAGTTGGACGTCTGCGGCTGGGCCTTTATAATCTTATAAGGCCCTATAAGTTTGGGGGCCAGTTTGTGGGTCTGTCCTTTCAGCAAGTTGAGGTTCTTGGTGGATCAATATACCATGTCTCCTTCGTCATAAGGGACTTCATTGCATTGTCCTCTGTTGGCATAGTGAGTGGCCTTGATGCGGGCCTCAATGATATTATCATGGGCCATCGCGATGTTGGCGAGGGCTTTGTCCACAAAGTTCTGCACACTGGGGAACTCTGTGGGCATCGTGGCAATGTCCCCCATGTGGGGTACATATCCGTAGTTGAGATTGAATGGCATGTACCCGGTGGACACGCTAATGCTTGAGTTGATGGCAAACTCCACCATCGGAAGTAAGTAGACTCAATCCTTCTGGGTAGGGTCTACAATTGATCGTAGGATCTGTGCAACATTGCAGATCACACGCTCAGAAGCGCCATCTGTTTGAGGGTGGAAGGAAGTTGACATAAGCAGCTTGGTGCCTGTTAGTCAGTGTAGCTCCTGCCAGAGTTTGGCAGTGAACTTGGCATCCTGGTCAGATACAATCAATCCAGGAATACCATGCAGCTGCATTATGTGTGCACGAATAGCCAGGCAACATTGGATGATGTGTTGGTCACCTTCATGGGTGTGAGTGATACCATACTCATGAGTCTGCATATTACAATGAGCATATAGTTATACCCCAGGCAACTCAGGAATGGACCGACAAAGTCCATCCCGATCGAGTGCCAGAGCTGGCGAGGAATCAACATTGAGTGCAGTAACCCGGGAGGGCCTGATTGGACATCTTAGAAATCTTGCAGGCCACACATCCTGTGCAGAATTCCTCTATCTCGGGACCCATTTTGGGCCACCAGTACAACTGGTGGATATACTCCGAAGTTTGGAGGTTGCCTAGATACCCCAGGAGTTTGTGGGCCTGGAGCTGTGCTCCTTGGGGAACTGCAAGGCATTTCTTCCTGAGTGTGTTACAGGCATAGAGTAGCCTGTCGGCGAAGGAGAATAGAGGGAAGGCCAACAGTGACACTATTACTTTCGCAAATAGCAGGTCCCGATGAAATGCAGGGTGCGGAGCCACCAATGAAATGCAATGCTATACTGTGCACTTGTAAAGTGAACACTACAACACACACAACACCAACAACACCAACTACCAAGCGCGCAAGTTCGGGGTTCCTACCAGGTATTAGGCAGTGGCAATTTGGTGGCTTTACTAACACTTCAATAGCTTTTAGCTAGAGGTGATTTCGAGTTGATAAAAACCGTTCTAGGACACTTACAGCGATCTCAGAAGGTAAGGAAGGTTGGTTTTATGCAAGGGTGATCCGGAGATCAAGAGGTTTATTTTATAACAAGTGGCAAAGTGGCTTGAAGTCCACAGCTCCACAGGTTATTTTACAACTAATGGCAAAGTGGCTCCCAAATGTCCACAGCTCCAAAAGCTATCTATTGTTCCTTCGAACCGATCTGATCCTGTCCTGTCCTGTCCTATCCTGTCCTGTCCTGTCCTGTCCTGTCCTGTCCTGTCTTCAATTCCTATCTTGTCTTATATCACTCAAACGATCGAAACCTTCGCAGGTAACTGGTCCTATCCAAGCAGATGGTGTCGCAACAGTGTATGCTTCAATCCCTTGTAATCTGTAGTCTATATCCCATGTAATTCCATCCAAGCAAATAGATTTCAAGTTTATGCGCAATAGCTAAAGCTAACAACCAAAAGACTTGTAGTTTGTAGTGAAACCAAGACCACTAGGATAGCAGTAAGGTCTAACAGCTTAGATGGTAGTCTCCTTGAACTTAAATAGCCACTAGCTATGTGCGAAGCAAGGAAAATGCGATCCAACAACCAACAAAATCAATTGAGCTCCCTCCTTGAGCACTACAGACTAAGAAACTGATCCCTTAGACAGTCAGTGTTTAGCTGACTGCCTGAGGGGCAGGATCCAGTGCGCAACTACGAGACTAGCTACCCTATTTATACTCCAAGCTTATCTACAGATTCCTAATTGGGTTTACATGTCAAGAGATAAGAAAATATTACAAAGCAGCAGATAATAAATATATGTACAGAGACTGAGTCCAAAGTAGCAGCAATTGTGGTCGAAATAATGTTTGCCAAGGTGTTCCACATGGTTTGTGAGCTCGTGCATGCCAAGACGGGCATTTAGACCAGCCTAGACCAGCCCAGACTCCACTCCGAGTCATCCCGGATTTACATGGGCCCGGATTGTGGAGCATCAATCAGCTGCTGATACCCCGAATATCTCTGACATCGGATCGCTGTTCCGCGCTCAGATCGGTGATCTCCGTGATCGGCATCATCGGATCTTCGGAGTTGTTCGGACTATTGAGCCGTGCACGGTTCTATTAGCTAGAACCGTCCCACAACCTCATTACATGATCCTCGTACGTGCCCCTGGTAAGTCCCATAGTCTGGATGGAGTGCATTGATATGTCCTTGATAGGATACATGCAGGACGTTCCCAATCCCTTGGTTAAGGATGGTAAGAACACCTTTAGCTAATAGACTAGTACTTTGCTTGGCAAATCTGACCCATTGTGGTGGCCGTCATTCCCAAGTAAGCAATAGGACTACTCGCACATGTGTATATCCTTAGCTAGCAACTCGGACCTCATCCTAGCTTATAGTGAGTGATAAAGCCATTATTCTATCTGAAGCACCTGCTTAGAACAGCAAAATCGAAAGATTTCACTGCTGGTCACAGGGCCGGCTTATCACCGATGTATCCTTTCTTGACTATGGAGCGGTTGCCTTTGACTCGGGGTTGTAATGGCTCAGTAAAGTTCAATGCATCCTCGATGGAGATGGCTGACATGTCAAATCCCTCGGTCTTCATTTTCTTGGTGTGTCGCTCAAGTTCCTCAGCCTCAAGTACGTGAGCTTCAACTGGCTCTGACACCCGTCATGCCAGGAAATTGAGTGATTCCCCCCCCCTTCTTGACCTTGTTCAGTCGTGAACTGGTCAAAAAGTCCAATCCAGGGTTGAGTCGGACATCAGCATTGACAAAGTTTACATCCTCGTAGATGTCGGTGGCTGTATCATTCTCGAAAAAGCGAGACAAGCAGTCTGCCACCTTATTCCGGACTCCGGGAACATGTACTATCTCGAAGTTGAATTGAGACATTTACTCATCCCATCAGATGAGGCAACCAGTGAGACCACTGCAAGAAGTGTGTTTAACTGCTAGCAACACAATATGGTCGGTTGCTATCATGATCTTGCAGCCAATGAGCTTATCTTTCCATTTCAGCAGCGATTCCATCATGGCGAGTGCCTCCTGTTCTTACATTCGGTAGGAGTGCTGCACCGAGGTGAACTTCTTGGATAGAAAGCCGGCAGGCCAGCAAGATTGCCAATTCGACCCTTGTTTGTAAAGTGCCCCAATCCTGACTACAGATGTGTTGCAGACAACCCATATCGGGTCGGGATTCTTCATGTCTGTTGGCTGAAGTATTGGTGTTTGTGCACGATCACCTTGATGTGATCCAGGCAGTGTCGGTGGAATGGACATCAAACGAAAACCTGACCGCCTTTGTAGATGGATTCCAGCGGTGACATGAAGTGCGCCACCTCCAGTAGAAAGTGGGCGAGGTACTGGATGAGTCCCAGTAGCCAAAGGACCTTGTTATGGGACCTTGGTGGGCACCAGTCCAGTACCTTTGACATCTTGTCGGCATCTGCATGGAGCCCTCAGTCATCAATATGATGTCCAAGGCAATCCATGTCCTTCGAATACAAGTTGCACTTCTTCTTGCTTAGGTATAGCTTCTGCTCCCATAGGCGTGTGAGTACTATCCCTAAGTGTTCTTTGTGCTCGGCAAACTGAGTCTGAGAATATGAATATGTCGTCCAGGTAGACGTGTACCCAGTCACCAATGACATCCCGAAATATCCAGGTCATCAGCTTCTGACATGTTGCCAGGGTGTTGCAATCACCCTGTTGCATGACTTTTGAGAGAGCCATGCCAAAGGGCATAGCAAATGCTGTTTTCAAGATGTCTCAGTCGATTATTCGGACTTGCTCGTAAGCGTCCGACATGTCAATCTTTGAGCAGTGGGGGGCCCTGGCCATGTCCATATGGATCGTGTCCTGGTCCGGGAATGTTGTTGTCGTTCCGTTGGTGTGTGTCCACAACCGTGCATAAGTTTGTGTCCTTCTTGAGGATGCAGAGTAGAGGTGCCACCTGCAGGACCAGTGTGAGTTCCCACCATCCCACCTTGGTGTACCATTGAATCTTGGTGCAGAGCTGGGGCCACAGTGCTTCAGGGCATTGTGGCATATGGAAGTTGTAAGTGGGTAAGTGGCCTTCTTGTCAATGAGATTGATCTCATGATTAATCTCATGCAGAGGAGGAAGTTGGAGTGGTATGGGTCCCATGAGGTCCGTACATACTCCAAACCACTTGGCATGCAGCACATGGAGTTGTTGAGGGGATTCATCTTCCTGATTGACCCTCTCAATGGCCCGTGTGCTCCGTATTTGAATGATATTTATCACCGCTTCCAGCGCTTCTTCATGTAGTCCGTGCAGGTTGTCATCGCCCATAGACAATAGTCAACTCTCGCACGATAATAGGGTGACACAATTGGTGTCAAATAGTCCCGGCATTATCTGGGTGTCCCGGCGCTTCAGATTCTCTCGGAACCTGCTGTGGGGTTGCTCAGATAGTCTGAACGTGATGATGGTCCTAGGTTCATTGTCCTTGTCATTGTACATCCCTTCGTTGGGCTTGTCCTTGTCCTGATCCTTGCATTCAGGATCGAGGGGGCTGACATAGTCATTTTCCTGCTTGTACACCCAGTGATGGTCCCAGGGTAGTGTGGGTAGTTTGGATGTGAGCTCATCTTCGTCCATTACGTCTTCGATGGTGACTTTGTGCTGCATTTTAATCACCTCCTGGTAGTCAATTTCCGATTCCAAGTGGAGTGGATACCACACGGGCAGAGTCAGCAGCCGGCTTTCACCATCATCGTCCTCAGTGCCTGCTATGATTGCAGGTGGTAGAGGTAGTCATTTGTGGGGAGCGCCCTTTTCATCGCCTTTACAGGACGCGACCAGGGATGTTTCCTCAAGTGATATGAATGCTTTTATAACGGACCTGTTCTTGAAACAGACCTTGTGTGTGCCGAAATCTAAGATTGTGCCATGCCAGTTCATGGATGGGGTCCCAATGACCACATCATACCGATCCAAGTTGACTTGGTCGAAGTATACGTGGCTGTGGACTCCTCCAAAGTCGACTGGGATGTGAACTTCTTAGTTGATCTTGAGGCGGCTGCCCATACATCCTAACTGCAATGTGACTTACTCAGTTAAGGGGATGGGTATGCCGCCTATTGCTTTGGCGAGTTCAGGTGTCATCGGGTCTGTATTGCTGCTGGAGTCGAACAGTGCATACACATTGGTCATCCCGATTTGGATCGGTGCCAACAGGCATGCAATGGTCTTGCTGGAGCGTGACAGCTGGTCCATCAGGCTGATGGTCCCATTGGTCTCCTTCATTGGGTGTGTGTGGGGTTGGTGAACATTGGAAAGATGTTTGATCAGCTGGAAGAGCACTTGGGTGCGGAATCCTGGGAGGGCCTTGATGCTGTCATCACCGGGACCGCTTGATGCCAGTCCTTGGTGGAAGACCAGGCCTATCAATAGCTTCAGCTCAGTGTTGAGGAACCCATCCGCATTGTGAGTGGGTTTCCCATCCGGTCCGTGCTCTACGTGGGTGTCTTTAGCGAGGGTGTTCTCAATATCTTCCTCAGAGACCTTGTAAAATTTGGCAGCCTTGTGGATAGCGAACTTCATGGTGGCCCAGTGCTCGTCCATGAACTTGGGGTTGCATGGGTGGTACTTGGGGAGTTCTGACTGCTCAACCCTTAAGTCCCCGGTCGCCATAAGAAAAACAGACATGCACTCCACATTCCGGGAGTCAATGATCTCCATGAAACACAGCATGAGCTCACCAGCTGGCGGGCCAGCTGAAACCATCACTGACAACGGAGCCGCCTCGGACAAGCTCAGCACGTTGTCTGCCTGGGATGCTGCAGCTAGGATTGCTTGCCATATAATGCTATTCAGGCTGTCCCCAGGGTAGACCTTCAACACGATCTGGGTAGAGGCGAATGAAAATGATAGCCCTGCCGTTGTTGCTCCAGGCCTCCTAAAGGATGGCACATCCAATTGAGAGGCCTGCTCATCCACCATGAAGTATTCATCCGAACTGTGAAGCAATCCAGGGTAGTCTGGTGGTGGGGACCCTTTGCTCTCATTGGGGGAGAGTTCTGCCAACTGCCAAGCATGTGGTGCTGGTGGGGCTGGGGGCACGTTCTCGTCCTTGTTGGAAGATATGGAGATTGCATCCATTGTCGCAGTAGTGGAATCCATCGAGATTAGACCCTCGTGCACAAGTGTATGCTGGGTCTGTTCCTCAGTGATGTCCTGCTGGGCACATTGAATGCACTATTCACGATGTTCCTGTTGAGCAAGATTGCAGCTCAGATTTGATTTGAGCCGTGCATTGAGCTGGGCAGCTTCGTCGAGGATGGCAGCTGTTCAAGATTGGGAGGTTCATAGGGACACCGCGAAGTTGAATACTGCGCAGGTTCTCGATGCTCTGGCATGCGGCAATTTCGCAGATGGCCAGCTGGATGTCAGCAACGTGCTCCTTGAACTGAGCAGCCTGCACGTCGACATTGGCCAGAAAGGTGCATAGTAGCTCGGGTGAGAACCCTAGTACAACCACTGGCTGGGTGTTATATGCGAGGAGCTGTAAACCCATTGATGGATTTACTCACATATTCCACGCATCATGCTACTAACGGGTGACAGCCACATCTGTCACCACTCTCTCGAGCTTGCTCTTTACTGTCACCTTCTTGTACCTCTTGCTAGTCTTGCTGCTTAATCACCCCCATATACGGGTTCTCTTTTCTCTTGGTTTTCCTCAAGTCGTTTCTAGTGTAGTCTGGTAAGCAGACTTCCGCTTTTTTGAAAAGAATCGACCTATCATGGTTTGGATACCTATCCAAGAGGGAGTATACAAAGCACCGTCTTCATACTCGAGCCACCATGCACCTCGCCCAGTGCACCGTGCCAACACACCCGCTGAGACTCGCCCACAGAGTCCTGCCCCACTGAACCTGTGCATCGCTGCCACCTTCTTGACGCCACATCATCACGCTGGCCAGACACAAACCCTCAGTCCCGCACTCCCTCATCACTCATGGACAATCCGCCTCTTGCAACCTCGAAACGGAGTCCCTGTTAATGCCAATCCCCGAATCCACCTACAATTTGCCTCCGCAATTGTTGAGATCGCCAAGATCAGTGCCGTCGACATCAGCGTCGGCTGACATCTCACCCCTGCGATCTCCTCCCCCGAAATCACCCGAAACCCCCTCTCCTCCTCCATCCCCTCCCTGTTGTGCATGGTCGGAGTCATCAGACTCATCCAGCTCGTCGTCACTGCCCCTCACTCCCCCGTACTCGCATGGCCTCCCTTTAGCCATGTCTGCTGCCACCCTCGAGACTCATTCCAGAAAGCTACCCATCCTGCACTCCGGCAACGCCACCCCCGCTCTCCTCCGTGAGTGGGAAGTTGCCTTCAGCCACTATGTGAACACCAAAGACATCGCCGCGGACGCGCAGGTCAAGGCGGCTATTGGCGGTTTCCACGACCATTGCGTCACCAATCTCACGTCCATCCCCAAGGAGGCTGAGCGCCTCAAGAAGGGGACATTCAAGGAGTTTATGATGGAGATATGCTCACTCCTCCTACCCCTGGCTTGGGAGGATGACCTTCACATCACAATGTTGTCACGCCGCCAGCAACCCACCGAGTCCTTCTACTCCTTCGCCCTTTCCACCCGCGCCCAGAATTCTTTCCTTCTTAACATGACCTCACATCACTCTGACGAACAACTGCGTATCCACCTCGAATCTGCCATGTGCCGCGAGCTGCTGGATGAGTACAAGCTCAACAACGACGCAAGGCCGTCGCTGCCAAGGACCTCCCAGCATAGCTCGTCGAAGCCAAGCGCATCGACGACAAGCGCCTCTGCGACTTCCTCAAACTGAAGATGCTCATGGAGGACTGCGAACACAAACACGCTTCTGACCATGACAACGGTGACCGCAACGCCAAGTGCACATGGAGGGACCAGAATGTTGCACCTTCTTCCTCTACGAAATGTGTCTCACAGCTCACCAATGAGGAACACGCTTTGCTTGATGCCAACGACGCCTGCTGCAGGTGCCACAAGCCTTTTGTCAGCCACAAGGGATCGGACAAAGTCTGCAATTTCCCCTCCGCCTCCGACCACACTGGCCCCGTTACTCAGAAGACCATTGACGCCGCCCATAGGGCCAAGTTCGGCAAGGGCAACGCTAACACTGCCGCCCCTGCTGCCGCTGCCGTCACCGACATCAATGCCATAACTGCGGTCCTGCCTGACATCGAGGACCCCAACGACTCGAGCAGCATGACGGACAGTGACTTGTCTACCCAGGTGAGTCTTCATAAAGCCCCCCACCTCTTCTGGGAGTTCCCCCTCGAAGGCCCCGTCCACTATTTCCCCCTACACATACGCGGTCTCATTGACAATGGTTCCCACTTAGTTCTGAAACGGCCCGACATCGTCGACGAGCTTCAACTTCCTTGTCGACACTTGCATGAACCAGAACTCGTTGACATCACGATGAACAATTCAAAACCTTCTCCCCACCTACTCGAAGAATACGTAAACCTCAACTGCATCAGCCCCAATTCTTGTTGGACCTTGCACTGTGTTTGCGCCCTTGTAGCCCCCAGCCTCTGCACCCCAGTAATCCTCGGACTTCCTTTCCTCACACATAACTTTCATAGTTGTTGATCATCATGAACAAACTGTAATAGATAAGCGGTCGAATTATAACCTTCTTGATCCCACTCCCTTCGCGCCTCCTAAGCCACCTTTAATTAAGCTATGTGACCACCTGAAGAAGACAAAGGCAGACCACAATATCCTTGCTGCTGAACTCAAAACTATATGCGAAGAGCGCCTCGAATGCATGGAGTGCGACAACATCTTTGAGCCCGTTAAGCAGGTAGACGTCGTAGTGGCTGTACGCGAACACGTCGAAGTGCTAGTTGAATGGGAACACCTCCAGAAACTCGGCGATAATATAAAAAAGGATTTCCGCTAAATCTTCGAACCGATCCCTCATGCTGATGACCTTCCCACCAATGTATTATGCGAAATCAAGGTCAAGGATGCTTACAAGGTCCTGTCAAAACGAAGCTACCAGAGCCCACGCAAGTACAAGGACACCTGGCAAACACTCATACAGGACACCTGGCAAACACTCATACAGAAAAATCTGGATGCTGGGTGCATACACCCATCTAACTCGCCCTTTGCGTCACTGGGTTTCCTCATTCCCAAGAAAGACAAGATCGTGCTTCCACGCCGGATAAACGACTACCACAAACTTACCTCAAACACCGTGCACGACATGTTCCCTTTACCACTGGTTGATGACATTCTCAACGACTGCGCGAAGGAAAAATATGGTCTGTCGTGGATTTCATGGACAGCTTTGTCCAGACTCGCATGTATCCTGATTCTATCAAGTACACTGCGGTCAGCACCCCTCTTAGGCTCTATGAATGGCTCGTTATGCCACAAGGGCTACGGAACGTGCCCTCCATTCAGCAACGGCGTGTCACGGCCGCACTGCATGAACACATCGGTAAAATCTGCCATGTTTATCTGGATGACTTCATTATCTGGTCCAACTCTGTCGAGGAACACTAAGCTCTTCCAACTCGAAATTAATTTTCTCAGCCACACAATCTCACAGTGCAGCATTGAAGCCAACGAAAGCAAGATAGAACACATACTACACTGGCCAACTCCGAAATCTTCTACGAATGTATGCACCTTTCTTGGGGTAGTGCGTTAGATCTCTCGCTTCCTCCCAAATCTGGCGATTCACACTAAAGTTCTGCAGCAATTGACGACAAAGGAAGCTGATAAAGTCTTCCCCAAATGGAATTCGACTCACGAAGCCGCTTTTCGTGCGATAAAGGACATCGTCGTCAGCAGAGAATGCTTGACTACGATTGACCACCAAAATATGGGCGACAACAAGATCTTTGTCACCAGCGATGCCAGCGACCTGCGCTCGAGCGCTGTACTTTCATACGGCCTCACGTGGGAATCGGTGAGGCCAGTCGCCTTCGATTCTATGACCTTTATGGGCACAGAATCGAATTATCCAGTACACGAGAAAGAACTCTTAGCAATCATCCGCACCCTGAGAAGATGGCGCGCAGACCTCATTGGATGCCCCGTATATGTATACACCGACCATTGCACTCTTAAGAATTTTAATGTGCAATGCGATCTATCACACAGACAAGCGTGGTGGATGGAATTCCTTGCACAACTCGACTGCCGGATCCTCTACGTCAAAGGAGAGGACAACACGGTAGCCGATGCCCTCTCCCGGACTGAATTCAACTCGTCCAAAGCTGAACATAACACTTTCACCCCATTCGACGAGGATGAGGAGGGCACCACAGTTGCGGCCATCCTCCCATGCCCCGAAAATTCCTCTTTCTTGGCCGCCCAATGCCTCGTGCGTACCCACATTCGGGACCCATTGCGTGACTCAGTCCCGACTGCAACGTGCACCGTCATGAATATCTCGGTTGACGGAGAATTCATTGACTCAATCCGAAAGGGGTACACCAACAATCCATGATGTGAGAAATTTGATAAGATTACCCCGAGTTTCCACGGTCTCCGGAACGAGAATGGGCTCTGGTACATCAGGCCTTGTTTAATCATCCCACGCTCCGGCACAATCCGTGAAAAACTGTATTGACTCGCACACAACTTGCTAGGCCATTTCGGTTTTGACAAGAGCTACCGCTCATTACGTGACACTTATTACTGGCCGAATATGCGACGTGACCTCGAACAGGCATACATTCCAGCCTGTATCGAATGCCAGTGCAACAAGTCCCAGATGAAGGTCAAAGCCGGTTGTCTGCATCCTCTCCCTATACCAGACAGCAGATGCCACTCCAGATGCGACTCTGTCGCAATTGATTTCATTGGTCCATTGCTGGAAGACCAGGGATACAACTGCATAGTCACTCTGACGGACCGCATGGGCTCCGACATACAGATTGTCCCTACCCGAACGGACATATCAGCGGTCCTCTTCTTCGACCACTGGTACTGTGAGAACGGCGCCCCACTGGATATTATCTCTGACAGAGATAAGTTATTCATCTCAGCCTTCTGGAAAGCATTACACGCACTTACAGGTGTAAAGCTCAAAATGTCGACTGCTTTCCACCCGGAAACCGACAGCACTAGCGAGCGTAGGAACAAAACTGTCAACCAATGCATCTGTTACCATGTAGCTCGCAACCAGACCGGTTGGGTGCGCGCTCTCCCGTGGGTTCGATTCCACATTGTGAACTCGGTCAACAAATCTACTGGTTACACCAGGTTACAACTCCGCACCGGTCGCTCTCCACGGCTCATCCCGCCTTTCGTCCTGACTCCTGCGACGTCCAACCTTCTTGCCGATAAACTCGCCCAATCTATCATCACACAGCTCGAAACAGATGTCCAGGATCGGTGATTGCATCAAACTGTCTACTGCCCACCGCCGTGGCGCCTACGTTCGTGCAGGCGACAAATCCAACAAACGTGTCGCAAAGTATATGCCACGCTTCGATGGCCCCTTCGTTATTCTCACGGTACACAAGGAATGTTCAACTGTCACCCTGGACATGAGCTCTCAGCCCCGCATATTCCCCGTCTTCCACACATCCGAACTGGAACCGTACATGGAAAACGACAAGGATCTTTTCCCCGAGCATGAACCGACTCGCCCAGGCCCTGTGTACACTAACCTTGGTGAAGAGTACGAACGACGAGCGCCCTGTAGGCCACGGTGTCCAGCACCTCGTTTGTTGGCGCGGCTACAGCAATGAAGATGAGCAATGGCTGCCAGGCCAAGCGCTAAGAGACAATTCCACCCTCAACAATTGGCTTGCACTGAAAAATTCCATAGCGCCGACCACCTCGGTTCTCAATTGGCTCGATCTCGGCCTCTGTCCAGCAACCCTACGAGCAGTCGATGCTTGGGCTGACACCTCTGCTGGCACGCACAAAATTCCTTTCAACTCTCACTATTCACGCAAAGACTCAAACAACGCGCCTTGTGCCACACCTATTGTCCCGCAACAGAGCCGGCTGACTCAACCTTCCTTTCTCCCTGCGGACGGCGGCCCACCCTCATAGGGCCAGTCCTCAGGCTGCAACATGGCCGCTGGGTGCGCATTTTCTTGTGGCTTACTATACCCTATTTTTCTTTCTCTTCTTTGATGAGGACAGTCTTCGGAGAGGGGAGGGGTGTAAACCCATCGACAGATTTACTCACATATTCCACGCATCACGCTACTAACGGGTGACAGTTACATCTGTCATCACTCTCTCGAGCTTGCTCTTTACTGTCACCTTCTTGTACCTCTTGCTAGTCTTGCTGCTTAATCACCCCCATAAATGGGTTCTCTTTTCTCTTGGTTTTCCTCAAGTTGTTTCTAGTGTAGTCTGGTAAGTAGACTTCCAGGAGCCACTCCATGTGAGCTTCTTCCTCAGCACGGATCGTTACAATGGCATTGGCCATGGGCAGTGGGGCTCCGTCATCTTCTCTGCGCCTGCGACTGGCCCAGTCCTCCACGAGGCAGGAGAACATGGGGTCCAAATGGGGTTGTCACTGGGTTCCCAAGCAGCAAATGCAGGTTCGCTGTCAAGTGGGACAATACACAGGTTCTATGTCTTGATGAGAACATACCACCCAATTGGGGGATCCTCTGCGGTGGGCTCTATGCACATCGACCCAGCATAGCACATAGCCCCAACACAGATACCATCGGGGTCTGCATCATCGAATATTTCGTCGTACTGGAACCTGCCCCAGAGACCCTCCATCTCATCAGCAGGGATCTCATGGGCATCCTCGTGGTCATGGTGCCTGTGGTTGCCGTGGTTGTAGTGTTCATCAGCTTCATCAGAGTAGCTCTCGAGGACGCGCTGAGCTCCGACTCAAGGTCTTGTGGCAGATGCGGAGGCGTTGTAATTGTGGCACTCAAGGTCAGTTTGGATGTGACCCAGGAGGCCGCAACCAAAGCAGGTGTGGGCACTTCACAACGGTTGAGGTGAAGTCCCTGTTGGTCTGTGGGGCTGTTGATCCGATGTGGCTGTGCGAGCACCTGACACAGGGACTCTTGCAGCAATGATGCCGCTTGAAGTCCCTGTCTACCTTTGTGCAGGGCCTTGAGGGTAGCTTGAACAAGTTACCGTGATGGTCCATGTAGGGCAGGGGGATTGCAGGCTACCCCACATTATCGATGCACTGACCCGGGGCACTGCCACCACAGTCAAACACATCTCACCTCGCCCCTTAATCCATACCTTGGCATGATTCTTGAAAACTTCGAGGGTTGAGTACTCTGCTACTAGACCCCCTTCGACGAGCTTGTTGTGTGCCCCTGCAGTAATAAGCCGCATGAACCTCTGTCGGACAGTGAATGCCAACGGAGGTTCGCGCATCTTGTTCGCCATGCAGATGAACTCGCTCACAAGCTTCTCGATGCCTGTGGCTGAGTTGTAGCATACCACTTCAAACTCCTTGGTAGCCTGCTGGGCGGTTGCTGATGTAACAAACTGTTCGTGCATCAGGCATAGTATACTGGCAAGGCCATGGGCAATCTCACTGTCGTGATTGATGGGCTCGACCTCGCTGATAAACCAATCTAGGGCATGCCTGTCTAGGTTGTTCTTGAGGCAGAGCACTTGGAAGGACCCATAAGTGGGTCCGCCTAGTGTGCTACTCTGCATCCATGTGCAAAGTTTTCCCATCCAAGACAGGAAGGCTGCATCATTGTCATCGCCCTTGTACACACACAGATTATTCAGCTTGGGAGTTCACTGCAGTGTAGGGATCTCCTTGTCAAGCTGCCAAGCGACCAGACAGTGAATCTGGTGGTTCTTTTTGCGGTGGAACGCTTCAAACACGGTTTCTCCTGGGACCAGGTGCCTTTTGCTGGTGACAAACCCTGATACCAACTGATTCAGGCCCATCAGTAGAGTCGGGCCTGTAGTCATGTGGATGGGGTTTCTGCCGCTGTAGGAGAGTCACAGCCTGGGAGTTGATATACTGCTGTTATTGAAGTGAGCATGGCACATGGGGATACCCGCCTTGGAGGATGTCCCCTTGGCACGCCCTCATCCGCAATTGCGCTAGCCAGAGCAAACAACATAGCAGTGTGCTTGTGTCGCTCGGCTGTTGCAGACCCACGACGATGAAATGCTTCTGCCGTTTCATGGGGTCGACAGGGAGGGATAATGTGGTCAATTTCAGCCTGTAATTCTCCTAGGTCGATGTGGGGGAGGGGGTATCTCTGGTCCTTGGCAAGGGCAGTCTTACTGTGATCACTGGGTCTTGGGTGCTATTTGCCACTGCAATAGCGAGTGACATAAGCTGCTCCTCCGTTGATAAGCTGGCCTTGTGACCAGGCATGAAAACTGTTCATATTCATGCTGGCACACTATTGTATAGGCAGCATTATACATTCATACAAGGGCTAGTATGAGAGACCTGAACAGCTAGCTAAGAAGCTAAACATGTACCAGAGCAAGCGGAGCTTTGCTTTGATGATGATACCACTATGGGTCGGATTCCAAGAGAGCACTTAAGCTTTAGCTAATGATCTACCCAGTCATTCTATGATGGAATTGGGGTTCTTCAGTATGTATTCCGAACAAGGGTAGCACATACCATCCATCTAGACAATGGGCGACACCAGGGGACACTAGTTGCAAGTCAAATCAAGTTGGCAGACTCATTGTAGCAGTTGCGAGCACATATTGCTCATTTTGGCCGGATCTGTTCCATAATTGTGATCACATCACTTCAGACAGTTCAGAATGGCTCCGAAGGGTCGGAGATACTCGGAAATCAGTAGTCCGGACTGATGCGGAGCTCAGGTAGCTATCCGAGCTCTGGCATCAGCTCGTTGACAGAAAGCTGATGCTCAGATCGGCAGGTATTGATCGTATCGTGTGCTTGGACCGATTCCATGTGGAGCTGTCACTATTGGCATAGAGAAAGATGGGAACTGCATGTGTTGACTGTGGAGTGGAGCAGGAATATTATTATTCCAGCTTTATTCCCTTGTGACAGAGAAAAGAGGTCTCTGCTCACAATAAAACCACCCAATATACCAATTTTACCACAAACTGACTTTCAACAGGACCAAT
>JARKIE010000301.1:0-112182 GCA_029378255.1 Mycena rosella | reverse complement strand
CGAATGGGGATATCTGGGAAGCTGTTTGACTGGATGAGATGCTCTACAGTCGAATGGAGTACGTCGTTACCATGGATGGGTCCCACTCCAAGCCATTCACTTCCAATATTGGAGTGCTGATTGGGGACCCGGCATCGCCTACCTTTTGGGACCTGTTCTTTGCGGACTTTAATCTGAACCCAGACCCGGATGATGTCCTCTGCTGAATATTGTCATGTCCCACTTGGAGCATGCAGATGGCATGGCTATTGTCTCGCACTCAGCGGAGGGTTTGCAACGGCATCTTACCACATTTGCACGCTGGTGCGGCAATAATTTGTTGGAGGTGAACACTAAAAAATCTTGGATCATGATCTTCGGCTCTATTCCTCGTGAACACCCTATCTTTTACCATTAATCGGCAGGCAGTTGGCTATACTGACTGCTTCTGCTATGTTGGCCTTACTTTCCAGTCCATGCATCACAATATATTTGCCTCTCATTATTCTGCTAAGGCTTCCACGGCACGCAAAACGGGACACACAGTACTGGGTGTTGAAGCCTTTGTTTGTGACCTCCCTCCCAAAGAAGGCTGGCTGCTATATACCACGTGTATTGACCCTCATCTCGTGAGTGGCACAGATGTTATCATCAATGTCGATGAGACAGCACTCGCTCTCCTGGAGAAGGTGCAAAATGTGTTTCTTCGGCGGTTACTTGGTCTTGGGCAGTTCTCTATGCGTGCGCCACTGCTCACAGAACTTAGGCTTATTCCTCTATGCTACTGGCACCTTATTCTGGCTCTGCGCTACCTAGGATATCTTGTTAAATTGGCTGAAACTCACTATGCTCGGGCTGCACTCTATGACTCATATGACCTATTCCTGAAGGGCAAGCAAGGATACTGGATGAATCTGTCCTATGCTCTGCAAAAACTTCCCTTTCCTGTAGAACTCCCCCCTGCTTCCTGATCTCACGGCAGACAGTTGTACTGCACTCGGTAAAGCTGTCTATGTGGCGGTAATGAAATACCTTGATGCGGAGGTGTCTAACTCCATGTGTTTATACATGTTACACAACAGACGGGAACCACTCAAGGATGAGCCGGCAAAGAAAATCACAGTGGTGCTTCATCACTACCTAGTTCTAGTAGCTAACACAAATATTGCAAGGCTCTGACACGGCTGCTTCTGAGCCAACATCCTCTGGCTGTGGAGCGCATGCAGTATAAGCAGTGTTACCACGGTATTTACGTACCCTGAGATGAGTGTCAATGCCGGTTTGGTTGTCGTAGTTGTGTGGAAACTGTGGAGCACATCTTATTCTTCTGCAAAAAGTCTGTGAAGTTAGTGGAATGCAGGACAGCTTTCGTGGAGTTAATGGTCGGTGTGGAGCCAAGAGTGGCAACAGTGGGGCCATGGAACGCTACTAGCATCCTAAAAGCATTGATATTCCGCAGAGATACGGTGGCCCGGGTCGCAAAGTTTGTTTACAAAACTTTGTTTGCGATTGTCGATGCTGAACCAATGGTTTGGCCTGACTTAGTGTAGGTTGGTAGTTCTGTCCTTTCTTTTGTTTTGCTTTTATTTAGCTGTCTCACACGACCTGGAGATCTACCCCTGGAGAAAGGTGAGCTCGTTGATGGGGAGTGGGAGATGGTGTAGGTACAGTACAATGTACTGTAGACTACACCTCGGCATGTTCCGGGAACGGGACCGCGCTGAGTTAATTATATCCTGAGTCTTATCCATGAATCAAATGCCGGACTACAATCTCCAGCCTGATATCCACCGGGGGGGCAAATTAGACGCATGTGGCGTTTACGTAAGTTGTGCCTTGTGGGAAACTTATGTAAGTTTATTTGACAGCTGCCGTCGATGCCGTGATCATCATTTGATCCCATCATTTGCGTGGCCTTCTCGCTTTTTATTCATCTCGATTTCCTCTGGATACACCGGTAAATTGAAAGTGAGTGTTCCAGCTATTCCGTCATTGGTCGCTCTTGCTTATTTGGCTTGGTTCAGCTTAAGTATAGCAAGGATCGATCATCTCCAAATCATTAGTTACAACAGGTTACAACAACTTGAAGTTACGGCATGATGACGGACTACGAGACACGGAATCGGTCAAGAAAGACAGAGTACGCATGTCACGATTATTTCGCCTGGGCATCGGAAACTCTAACTTCCTCTGCGACGACTTTGGTGAGGCCGAGTTCCCCTCGCTTGACGGTGGCGATATAACCCAGAAGAGGGTCGCGACCCATGTGGGTGGCTTCGACGTCGTCGCTGAATACTCTCAGGACGTCATATTTGTTGAGCACTCTTTCTGCATCCGCATCGTCCTTCACCAAGTCCTTTATCTTCTGCCTCCCAAGAACCGGCGACTCCATTTGGATAACCTCGGTACCATAGCGCTGCCGAACAGCCTTCACATGTTCTTCGTTCACATATGGGTCGAAGAAGCTTCGGCAGGTATCCATCATCTCTTGCACTTTGGCGTCCGTAAGTTCTTTGGAACTATCCGCAAGACCATAAATGACTGCAACGTATGAGGCTTTCTTCTGATAGCTATTAAATTAACCACGAACCGGGACGAAACATCTTGAACGCTTCATCAAAGTTCTTCGCGTTGACATCGCTCAAGATCGGGTACGCCTGCAAATGCATTTTCTGATAGGCCCCGAGCACAACGAACAGAAATCTAGGGAGCTTGTTAGAATGGAAGATCCATACAGGAGATCTGTAAGCTCCGACTGACCTGGTGTGCGCGATACCAACTTTGGTGTCGTGCCATTCCTGGGCCGTCTCTTCAGCAACTTCGGACTTGATAGATGCGCAGATGGTTAGCGCGGCGGAAAGTGCTCCTGTCATTGCAATGTGAACCCCGGACGAAAAGAAAGGGTCCACGAAGTCTACATGCAAGCATTAGTCGATCTGATTTCTGTCGAGTGCAGAAGACTCGCTGGCAGCATCTCCTACGATTCGGAAATGGTCCCCAGAGTACCTCGACGCCGAATAACTATAGTCTGCTGCGCTCTTGATACTTCCAGGGATCATCTTCCCATTTTCTCCAACGAGTTCTTTGGCACCGGGCACAAATTGAAGCTGATCCAGGTAGTGCTCAGTGAGGGTTGGCTTTTTCCCATCTGCCATCACTGTCCCTTTTTTGGTGTTCGAGGCATTCTGGTGCATTACGAACCCAATGGAAGTCGTTCCATTGTGGCGGGGAATAGTCCACGACCATCCAGTCTCGTCTGGTCAAGTTGAAGTGAAGTGCAAAATTAGGAGTTGAAAAGTACCACCTACCAGTCAACGCCTCAAACCAGCCGGAGTTTGCTTTCTTGGTTCCCTCTGCATATCTCTTGACATCCTTCCAGTATCCCCAAACTGCTGTATTGCGCAAGCTCTCTCGCATTTCCCGGTTTTCTGGTGTAACAATGAGCGCAACTCGGAAACTTGGGCAGAGAAATAATGTCTACTAAGATACTAGAAGCGTTTCAGCAGTACTTCACAAAGAAAGCAAAAATTCTTGACTCACTTGGCGGTGGTGTAAATCAACGCAGCACCTGCAGTACCGAGTAAAAATCCAGGAAAAGTAAATGACCAATAGTGCTCCTTGGAATTGGCAAACGGCAGCAAAGCGGTACCGGAAACGATCAAAATAAAGCCAACGAGAATGACCGATTTCAAGCGTAGTTTCGATTGGAGACCGGCAGCCAGGGGTAGAACTGGGAATATCCCGAGTCCTATGGGTAGACTGAAACGAGAGGCACGTCAAATTTTCGACAAAAACCTGAAAAAGACCGAACACGGACAAATGCACAGCGGTCTTGATTGCCGTCCAGCCATAGACGACTTCCCAGAACCATGAAAAGAGCAGAAAGATCGACCCCCGCCACATAAACGGAGCCAGGGATATTGCGATCAAGACAGTAAAGTTTTCGTATCGCCACATTTTGGATGGACTGAATGGATGTTAGCCGCAGAAAATTCCCTTCCCCCGAGAAATAAAGCGCACATTGAAGCATGCGACTCTGGCAGTCTCGCCTCCCATATAAAGAACAAGAGGAGAAGAAAGACCGATATTATTAGCGGTGCGAGCACATAGGCAGAGCCCCAGCCGTCAACGGAACCGGAAGTGATAGAGAAGATGAACAAGATCGAAGCCGCTGGTATTATAGTAAATGTCAGATTTTTGCAGGCAATGAGGATAAAAATATACCAGTGAACACGACGACACCCAGTAGATCCAAGCGCCGGAAACGGAGAATTTTTTCAGCGCGCGACTCTCCGGTAGTTCGCTGGAGCTTAGGCACCAGAAGGATAGCAGAAAACCCGATAACTGCTGAAACTATCGCGCTGAAATGGAAGACCCAGGGCCACGATGCATATGAGACGAAGAGCGCGCCGATAATGAGCCCTAGAACTAAGTAGTCGCTTCCCGTGAGACCGATTCAGGAGACGAATGGAGATGCCAACCGATTCCAATTCCATTCCGCCGAATGCAGTCACCGCCTTAGCCTGTGTTTCTGGATCCGGATACATGTGAATAATTAAATGGAGGGCTGAGGGTATGGTTAATGCGCCACCTGGAAATTCAATAAGTATAAGCTCGATTGGGACATTTTATCCAGGGAACACACCTGCGCCCGTTAGTGCCCTGAATACGATGAGGGGAATCTCTTTGCGTATAAAGCCCCCGATAAGAGCAAAGACTCCCATCGATAATGCCCCGGTGACGAAAACCCATTCTAATGGCGGCAATTGTTAAATCATTCCTGCCGATGTCAAAAGCACGTACTGGGATTATACAAGTCACTGGATCTGCCGCTCTGGTCACGATGAATTTCGGTCGAGAAAAGCTAATCAAATATGGAGCTCACGACGAGGAGCAATGCAGCAAATGTGAGTTGATAAGCACTGAGCAACCACACGCTTTGGCTGTTTGGGATATCGAGTTGAACAGATACGGCGGGGATGGCAGTAAAAAGCGAGGAGTTGTTGAAGGTATCGAGGAAAAGGGAGAGGCAGAAGATCGCCAAGAGTAAGAGCTTCGTGTGTTTGGGCTGCTTCTCGAGGACGTGGAAGCCTGCGGTAGTTTGCAACAGGTCTGTCTTCTGCAAGTCTGGAACAGGGGACGACATGGTGCTACTAGTCGGAGGCTGTCAGTGAGGTGAAAGGAAAGCGCCAGTGTTTTGTGTCTTCTAGCTTGCCAACGCTGGACCCACAGAGGAAGCCATGTACAAGTCTTCTGGCCGAGGGCCGCCGACCAACAGCTGTTCGCGTTTGGACATTCAAGCTCAAGTTCCACGTGTCAAGTTTCAACTCGCTGAATAAGGCACTCCCGTTGATGCGGTCATTGAATCAAGATGCAGTGGGCGTAAGTGGGTGAGGTTCGTGGCAACGATGTCTCACATATCTGTACCTTCTCCTGGATCTCCTCTCTTCATACGTTCATGTCCATGTTCAGCTTTCTACCATCAACCCCTCAGGTTGCAACACTTTGCACTTTCGCGGCAGCCACCACTGTGTATCTTTTGTCGAAAGTCTTTTTCTCAAGAGAGACTGTGCTTCCTCCTGGTCCACGGCGACTGCCTTTCATCGGAAGTGTACTTCACGTTCCGCGAACATAACCTTGGTTGACATTTTCGGAATGAGCAAAGACTTATGGTACTGACTGAATTTGAGCTCGAACCCATAAATGTTGCTGAAAGACACTCGACAGGTGATATCGTATATGCGGATGTTCTAGGCCAGCCCCTTGTCGTTCTGAACTCTGCCAAGATCGCGATGGAACTTCTAGATCGCCGTTCAGCTATTTACTCTGACCGTCCTACTATGGTGAGTTGAATTAACTCAACTTCTCGAGCATCGTCTCACTGAAAGTGCAGGTAATGGCAAATCTGTGCGTCAATTAAGCTTCATTTATTCGCCCGTACCCTGATTCTGACGGTTCGATTAGCTCGGGATATGGGCAACCGTTCGTGCTCCAACCGTACGGCGATAACTGGCGACAACAGCGTAAAATTGTTGCCCAGGACTTCAGTCAGATTGGAATTGCGCGGTATAATTCTGTCCAAGAAAGGGAGGCGAGGAAGTTTGTCTACGGGGTTATGAAAGACCCTGCCACCCTTGCTCGTCAGCTAAAGTTGTGAGTCTCTCGTCGATGGCACTGTTCAAGTTAGTAATTCAACAGGCGTATGGGGACGATAATTATTCAGTGTACATATGGACACTATCTCAAGGACGAAAATGACCCATTCCTGACGTCGCCATTGACTGCCATGGAGAATTTCAGCAAGTCCACCGCACGAGGAGCGTGGCTGGTGGACTTTCTACCGTTGTGTGAGACCATACCGTTGGAACGCATATGGTGCCCTAATGAAACCTAGTGCAATATATGCCTAAATGGATGCCGGGTGCCTCTTTTCGCTCAACCGCGGCCAAATGGCGACAGATCGTATGGGACACCACCTGGGAGCCGTATTTGTGGTTGAAGGAAAATCTTGTGGGTTCAGCTACTCGGGCATATTGTATTTCTGATAATGTATTTGGCCCAGGACTCGGGGAACGTCCTCCTTCCGAACATGTGCTCCACGGTTCTCGAAGAGCTGGACAGAAACCCGACCAGCGAGCAAGAGGACCGATTGGTCTGGCTGCTAGTACTGTTATGGGTGCAGGGATGGACACGGTGCGCTTCCCGTTTCATATTCAAGACCTGATCAAGTGCCCACCGCGACGTTTTAGAACAACTCAACCGTGCTCATATTTTTCCTTGCGATGATGTTGAACCCCTCAGTTCAGGCTAAAGCAAGGAGAGAGCTCGACGATGTAATTGGACCAGACCGGTTGCCCACACTCAACGACAAGCCATCGCTGCCCTACATTCGAAGCATCATGGCGGAGGTTATGAGATGGCATCCGGTTATGCCTTTAGGTATTTTTGTTCTTTTCGTGCGACGCCCATGATTCACTGGGGACCAGGTATTGCGCATTCTCTGAGCAAGGACGATATTTATGAGGGCATGCTTTTGCTGAAGGGTTCATTGATGATACCAAACGTATGGTATGTCGCATCCTTTTGGCGGTATTCTATTTTGCGGCTCAGAGATATTCAGGTACATGCTACACGACCCTGAATTCTACCCGAACCCAGATACATTTGACCCGGACCGCTACCAAAACGTCGACTCCGAGATGGAAAAGATCCCCGAGCTTATATTTGGGTTCGGTCGACGAGTTTGTCCGGGAAGGCTCTTTGCCGAAGGCACCTTCTTCTTAATCGTCGCGACTATTCTCTCTACTTGCGAGATCGTCCTTCCTGTCGATACTAAAGGAAACAAGGTCATTCCCAACATCACGTTTTCATCTGGAACTATAATGTGAGGCTGCATCGACACACTCTTCTTCCATATACCTACTGAGTACTCACCAACCTCTAGTTTCCCATCTGAATTTGACGTCGACATCAGGTGCAGATCCGACAAGGCCCGCGAAATGCTCTCCTCTCTTGTATCAGACGGAGCCGAGTGAACCCCGAATTTCTTTGAACTATCGCATTCTACCAGCTCAACCTGGTGATCATATCGTTCTCTAGGTCCAGTTCAACCTGGAGTCGTATTCTCGTTGCCTCAAGACTGACTGAACTTTGTCAATGTCATTGTTTACTCTTTATAAAATTATCTGTCCGTCTGAAGCCTTAAAAATCACCGACGACAGCCGGCTACTTACCTCCCGCTCAAGTATACACGTGATATAAAGTCTGCTCGGAGCTCCGCAACTCCGCAACTTCTGACACCCCGGTTTATCCCTTTGGAGGCTAGGTTACTGTACTCCCAATTTTTGTCCGCACGGCTTTGGCCCCGATTTAGGTGGTTTTTGTCCGCACCGGACTTAGCCGATGATCACGTAAGCGTCCAAAAGCGATAATGTCTGGCTCCCACGACCCCAGATTTTGCGCCAAATGCCACTTTTTCGCGCGTTTTGGGCTAGATTTGATGTCCCTCGTTGTATCCTATTGATTCTGGGCCTAATGCAGACCGCGACGTCCGAGACCCAAATTTTGTCCACGCAGGACCTAGGTTTCGGGGTCAAAATCTCAATTTTTTGTCCGCGCCGCGACCTGGCCTCCAAAGGGATAGACCGGAGTCCTCACGTATCCCTTCATTCTTATCCGCGGTGGCAGACATCCTCCAACAGCCAAACGAAGAAGTGGCAACCATCCGGCGCACCCACACTGCCGGCGCCCGTTTGCCGACGCCGACTTCATTCTTTATCCGCGGTGGCACGAAATTCTCGAATTCCGAATCTTGGCCCTTGATGGCCCGCGTTGGAATGGAAGGTTTCAAAGCCCGGGCTCGCGGAAATCTTAGGATGGATGGTTTTTCCCCTGCACAGAACAGAAATTCTGATTTACTTTATTTTTTTTTGGCTAGATGGGCGTGTGACATCGCGTACTGTACCGATCTGTATGGTAGCAACGTAACGCGTAAGGCGGCACCCAAAATGTTGCCTAAATCGCTGCGTAACGCTCAAATTTCGACTTTTCCTGCCCAATTTGGGAAATTTTCGGCCCTGCGGGCCATCATCTTACCTTTTTAGGTAATTCTGGTTCCAAATAAGGCAACCGGTTGCTACACTGCAACCTGATTTTTGCGTAACGCACCTCGGACGGTTGCCTCCATACAGATCGGTACAGTACGCAACTTGTATATGAATTAAGGTTCGCGTCTTGAATTCTTTCCCATGTAATGTAAGCATTCATCCATTCTTGGTCTTTTCAGCTCGTGTGTGGGATGGGGTGCTGACCACGCGGTATCAGTCGTGGGGGCGTTCTGATGCAATAATTTCAGCCATCTTGATTTCTGGCAGTTGGGCTTCCATTATGTTCAAGCTGCCTTTGCTGACCGGAATTCCGTGGTAGATTCTACATTTGGTGCAACTTAGCGGCTCACCTCGGTCAATATTTGTTGGTCGCTTCAGGTCCACGGTCCGTGCCACCTTCCTTGTGGGCGCTGGGCGGTACAATTCTGATGCAGAATGGAAACCAGTCTGCCGGCATTGCGTTCACTCAGAAACTCGATCCAGGCATTCTGACGGTTCCAAACGAATTAGTGGAACTCAGCGGTTCACCTCGGTTGATATTTGTTGGCCTGCTTCAGGTCCACGGTCCGTGTTGTTTTTTGTGGGCGCTGGGCGGGGGTAATTCCGATGCAGAATGGAAACCCTTCTACCAGCATTGTTATCTCCACGCGTAATCCTGATTCGACTCGACCCTTCCAAAAGAAATACGATGATCGACTAGCGACCACAGGATTGTCTACATTTGAGGCAGCTCGGCGGTTCACCTCGGTTAATATTTGTTGGCCTGTTTCAGGTCCACGGTCCGTAATATCTTCTGTGGGCGGTGAGCGGGATAATTCCGATGTAGAATGGAAACCATCCTGCCAGCCTTGGCTCCACGCAGAATGTTGATTCGACCCTCCCGAAATACACCCGGCGATTGACTCACGAAATCTTTATATCAACGGGGGCTTCACCCTTCACCCCACGACATTCAAATTGTTCCCAGCGACGTCAAAGAGAACATGGCACAACCTATAGCGATTGTACGTCTGGATTTACACCTATAAACTTGCTATCAACAGCCGTCATAGGTTGGAATCTTGGTCGAACTACCCAGCGGAGCGTATTCAAACACGAACCTCGACCATGCCTCCTTCTTCAAGTTCTTACTTGAAAAAGGGCAAGCATACGAAGATGTTCCCTCCGATCGTTTCAACATTGAGGCGTGAGTGAATTTATCGTATATATGATACAGACGGCCTACACTATTTCGTCCAGCTGGAAGGGAGACAGTCTCGGCCAAATCCATGTTCAAAAGGGCTGTTTCCTCAAATACATAGATCTTTTCGACAACGTCGAATTTGGGATATCGTCCTGCGATGCTCGCGCCATGGCGCCGGTCACGAAGAAGCTCCTGGAAAATTATTTTCTTGCCTTGTTGGACTCGGGGATAGATTACAGGAAAAAACGTGTAGGGTGCTACACGTCTGGGAACTGCATCGAGTTATCCACTGTATCGAATTCGGTCCGTTGTAATCCCAATTACAAGATATCCCTCCATTCAACCTTCCTCCAGGACAAATATGAACCACGGGGATCCTTCGCCGGGTATCCTTCGATGATCGCCAACCGTGTATCCAATCACCTTGATCTACTCGGACCGTCTGTCCCGGTCGACACGGCGTGCAGTTCGAGTCTGACAGCATTGCACCTTGCAGTACAGGCCATCCTTCTCGGAGATTGTCAAGCGGCCGTGGTGGGCGGTTGTCAATTGAACCATCGGTGCTCCCTACGCTTCCTTTCTTCACCCGCAGACTTACCCGCTTTTAAACAGTCTCATCGATTGGATCAGCTATAGCCAGTCCTCCATCCTGTCCAATGACGGCAAATGCAAGCCTTTTGAATTATCGTTGTGCTAGAAACTGAATTCTGTCAGGTTTTCGAGGGCTGAGGGTTGCGTGGCGATCGTGATTAAACCTCTGAAAGATGCTTTGAGAGATCACGATCATATTTATGCAACGGTACTGTTCATGTTCAACAAAGGGTCCCCTGTTCTCACTCCGCCTTTCAGATCCTCGGGACATCCATCAATTCGACCGGCTCCGGAGGTCCTCCGGGAGCACCGGTTGCAGAATCCCAACATGAAGCGATGGTGGATGCGTTCCAGCGTGCTTGTCGGCTTCCTCAAGATGTAGCTTATGTGGAACTGCACGCCACAGGTATAATGATTATCATATATGCGCGACCCTTACTTACTGACGATATCACTCAGGTACCGCAAAGGGAGATCCAACCGAGGCCAACTGGGTTGGCGAACATTTCAGGAGGTCAAGTGAGCTATTGATTGGCAGCGTAAAAGGAAACATCGGGTGAGTTGAGTCTCCTCCATCAGACGCAAACCTAACTTTATATAGTCATACAGAGATCAGCGCGTTTTTGGCTTCATTGTCGAAAGTCATATCTATTTTCACGCACAACGTGATACCTCCCAACGTCAATATCGAGCGTTTAAATCCGGCGATCAAATGGCACGACTATAACCTCCGAGCTCCTACCTCTCCCACGACTCTTCAGCCCGTGTCCGGCAAAACTTTACTTTCCATGGCCAGCTCTGGGATAGGCGGTTTCAACGGACATGTCGTACTGGAAGCCCCTCCACTGGCATGTGCCAGCAATTGCAGGTGTAAATTGCCACAACATCCCAATGGGCCCGTCCTATTCATGGCAGCCGGTCTCTCTCCACGAAGCGCGTCTACAATTGCAGATCAACTGTCGTATGTGCTTCGGAAAGCCCTCCCTGCTTCTGAGCACGCTGCGTTGCCGACTGTTCTGGGAAGACGATCAAAACAGATGAATTGGAGATCTTACGCTGTTGCAAGCATGGTTCCGCAAACCCCTTTGCAATTCTCCAGCCCTCAGTTTAGCGCCCGTGATACGAATCCCGTTGTTTTCGTTTTCTCTGGACAAGGCCCACAGTATGAAGGCAGTGCGTAACATTCCCTCTCTATATAACCCATCTAATTTTTGGTATTGAAGTGGGCCGAGAACTGTTTGCGGTATTCCCTGTCTTTCGGAATAGTATCCTGGAACTGGATCCACCGCTTGGCCGATCTCGTTGACTCTCCCCACGATGGCAATGTTCCAGATTGCCTTGTTCGATCTATTCATCCATCTTGGCGTACGGCCAGATATCGTCCTGGGGCACTCCACCGGAGAGACTCCGCTTCTCTACGCCTCTGGTGCTGCTTCGAAGCAGATGTCAATGGAGCTGGCGATCATTCGGGGCCAAGTGTTTTCGTCCCTGGAACAGGGCGATGGCACCATGGCGGTGCTGTCCTGCAGCCCCGAGCATGCGCAGAGACTCCTTGAACAGTACAAGGTCTCCAACCCGACAAGCGTAGTCGAGTTGGCATGCTTCAATTCTCCCTCTGGCGCCGCCATCGCAGGTCAAGACCTTGCGATTGACGGGGTGCTGGACCTCGCTCGCAGCGCAGGTACATTTGGTCGTAAAATCCGAACGCGCGTTCCCTTTCATTCATCCATGATGGAAGCGTGCCAGGATCGCTATTTGGAACAAGTTCGAGATCTTTTCGCTCGGCATGCCGGATCCTACGTTCCAAAAATTCCGACGTACTCGACCCTCACTGGTGAACTTTTCCGTGGACCATTCACTGCCGATTATTTTTGGGAGAATACCCGTTACGAAGTTCGCTTCGCACAAACCATAAAAACCTTGCATGGTCCCTCAAGCTTCATCGAAATCTCACCTCATCCTGTTTTATCATCGTATCTGTCCGATATGGTTCAATCCCCGGTTCTTTCCCCTGTTCACCGACCAAAAAAGGGTTCGATCCGAAGCACAGAGCACTATGACATCCTCGTGTGTCTGGGAAAATTAACGTCTGCGGGACATAATTGTGTCGATTCACTCTTCTCAACGGTCAAGACTGCATGATGTCGAACGTGGGCTTACCGGCATACCCGTTCTTAAAGAAACGATTTCCGTTGTATCCCGACTCTGAGAAGCGGCTGAATCCTCATCATGGACCCGTAAATCACCCTTACTTGAAGGTGAACACCGACACTCATCCCACACTCGCCGAGCATATCATCCGGGGAGAGCCCGTTTGGCCGGCAGCCGGTTTCCTTGAAATGGCAAGTAACTCAAGGTTCCTCTTACACATACCGTTCGCCGACTTACCTCGCAATCATAGGCCATGGAATTTGGAGCGACCTCGCTCATGAATGTCAGCCTGCGATCGATTCTGTCTTTGTCAGCAGAGGCTCCCGTGAAAGTGAATATCGCCCGGAACGGTGCATACTGGAAAGTTACGTCCTCTATTCCAGCCGTGCGATCGGGGAAAGACTGGGAGGCTTCCAACGTAAGAATCGGAGATCGCATACCAATTCCCCCGTGTGTGCTGATAACCGGCAGATTGAACGCCTGCACGCCGATGGCTACCTGACATTTGAGCCTCCTCCAGTCTATGATGATGTGAACCTTTCAGAAATACGTTCGCTATGCGACCTCCATGTTGATTCGGGTACGCTCTGTCTCGATGTCGTCCCAAAGCGCGGAATTGACACATGCGATTAGAATTTTATCCATCCTTGTCATACTTCTCTTCGTATGGTCCGAATTTCCAGCGCATAACGAATGTGTATTACAAATTCAACGAGGCGCTGGCATCTATCAGAGGCATCGATGATAGTTTGGCCAAGTGGGTATCATCCCTCCTAGCTCATATTTACCTTCGCTAATGCGGCTAGCCAGAGAAAACCCGTATATATTACATCCCGCAGTTCTCGACGCATGTATTCAGGTAACGGCGTACAAGCCGTTTCACGGCGATTTCGCTTTCAACAATTATTACCTGCCCTCACGGATAGAAGAAGTGATTCTGCATCAACCGTCAAAGGCAAAATACTTTCCTGCTCACATCTATGCCCACGTAACTCTACACGGTTGGAGGCCAGGTGCGCTTAACATTATTGGCAGTCGGAGTAGTCTGACCCAGATTATAATTTATAGACGCGATGTGTTACGATGTGGTCCTCGTGGACGATTCGGGGAAACGATTGTTCACATTGCGCGGACTTGAGGTCATCAAGCACAAGATTTCTCCCCGCGATGCAATTCCGTTTCCACTACATATCGTGTTGCAACCTGCTTTCAACTGTATAAAAAAATTGGTGGCGTGCACCGACGACGCAACACTGGATAGTCTGATCAATGCCGTCGCCAAGGATGAAGGCAGAGCAACGTCGGATACGTGGGTACTAAAACGACCCACCAGTTCACGACATTAACCATATCTAGGATTCGAGCCAATTCTGATCATTGGAATGGTTTGACTGCTGAACTGATTGCCGACCAAAAATTGGAGGTAGGAACGAACACTTTTCTTTTTGAAAAACAAGATGATTAAAATGGTGCAATGTAGGCTGACGCAGCTGCACAATGTACGCTGCTTCGTATGGCTGCGATGGCGAGGAGCAAACTAAGGAGCGCGATTATCTGGCTCTCTACCAACCGCCGCCACCAAACTATCCGAATTTGTGTCTTCAGCGATGATTTGTTGTACTCCAATTCCCTAACAGCTCTCTACCTTTCTTTTCTTTAGCAGATCTGTTCGTCCTGGCCGTCAAGGACACTTTAATCGGGTTTCCAAACCTAGCCGTTGAACTATGGATTCCCGACACTTCGGCAGCGGTGGAATTCACTCTGCCGTTCGTAGTTGTTCGTCAAGTCAACCAGGATGTCTTGAAGGATGCATACTTTGACGTCATCGTGGCATTCGGCGGGACAGATCCTCACTCTTTGATCACCAAGTGCGACAATATCCTTCTCCCGGGCGGCATATTTATTGTGGCGGAATTCCTTCCTTCCTACCACGCCGGCTTCGATGGTCCGCCCGTGTGCCATCTCACACCCTGGAAACGGGTGCTAGACAAAATGGACTACTCCGTCCTGCACTATTCTTCGGACTCCTTCCAGTGCACGATCGAGGCCCAGAAGGCTCCTTGGAGCACGGGAAATCCTAACCCGTTTCCGTTGTTCAATCCCTCGGACGCATTCATCTTCGATTATAAACTGGGCGAGGAGCTCGAGTTGCAGTGGCATTTCAGTGGCTTGAATCCGGCTCAAGTGTTGGAAATTTGGATCCTCGCCTCTGAAGGGGCCGACTCTGCCGCAGGATTAGGCTTGACCCGAGCACTCAGAAGAGAGTATCTTTTCTGGGAGATTCGTTTTGTCTCCTTCCCGAGCTCTTTTGGAGACGAAATGCGGCACCAATGTCTCGCGAGTCTACCATTTTGCTTGAAGTCTGAGCCGGAGATTTTATTTTCTTCCCTAGGCGAACCCCTTGTTCCGCGGTTGGTTCCACTCGTTGCATTTACCCAGGTGGCTCCCCTTGATACATTATTGCATCAAGAATTCCGGCCTGGTCACATGTAGTCTGTAGTTAAGCGCGCGATCATGTAGTGGTGGCCGCGTTATTATATAATCATCGGAGTTTGAATTACTTCCCTCAACCACTCACTTAGCCGGCGGCTCTAGCCACAAATTTTGAGAGAAAAAGTCTCTCAAAATTTCATTTCCAACTGAACTGTCTCTTCAAAATCACTGTAATGGTTCGCTTCCCTTCAAATTGGTATCTCGGCCTTTTCCGCGTGCCGGACCATCAAGGTTCGGCATTGCGCTTCTTCGACCTTCCGCCCAACCAACGGCGGAACAATTTACTCGTTTCATATTCATGAACATAAATCTTGGGTCAGAAGAGTGAAATACGTGTCGCCGAAGCTTTGGGAACATCAAAAAAAATCTGTGATTTGTAATAACGAGGCCAGCGATCATTTGATCGACCTTACTGACAGACTATAACAAACGAGGTACGAGTTGATAATGTTATAGCGTCTGTTTATAAGAGACTAGGTCACATGATCGTCCAGACTCATCGTACTTCATCCTACTCCGGTTTCCGCGCCTTCGTTGCATCCGCACTCTGCCCCGACGTTTCTGGGTGCCAGCACGGTTCTTTTATCGTTGGCCTTCAACACAGTGCTTCAAACAGTTCCATCGTTGATGTTGGAGCCACATCCATCGTCCCCATGAAAATTTTCTCTGCGGTGGACCACATAGCCGGCGTCGTTGTCGCCGTCCTTGGGGTTGGAGTCTCCCTGTGGAAGCGCTTTCACAGGCTCACTTCGCTTCGCATTCTAATAACCCATTCCGATAATTCCATCGGAGCCTCCGTTTGCAACATCTATCTGCGTTAGTCTGTAGTTAAGCGCGCGATCATGTAGTGGTGGCCGCGTTATTATATAATCATCGGAGTTTGAATTACTTCCCTCAACCACTCACTTAGCCAGCGGCTCTAGCCACAAACTTTGAGAGAAAAAGTCTCTCAAAATCTCATTTCCAACCGAACTGTCTCTTCAGAATCACTATAATGGTTCACTTCCCTTCAAATTGGTATCTCGGCCTTTTCCCGCGTGCCGGACCATCAAGGTTCGGCATTGCACTTCTTCGACCTTCCGCCCAACCAACGGCGGAGCAATTTATTTGTTTCATATTCATGAACATAAATCTTGGGTCAGAAGAGTGAAATACGCGTCGCCGAAGCTTTGGGAACATCAAAAAAAATCTGTGATTTGTAATAACGAGGCCAGCGATCATTCGATCGACCTTACTGACAGACTATAACAAACGAGGTATGAGTTGATAATGTTATAGCGTCTGTTTATAAGAGACTATATCTGCGTAGGGGATTGAAATTCTCCCACATTGGACAAGATGCGACCATGCTCGATTTAGCTCGCATGGGCCAGGCGGACTTTGACGTGATTATTTCAGGCTACGAGGACCAAACTCATATTCAGCTGCTACAAACGTTGGTCTGCCCTTCGCGCGGGAAAATATTCTTGTGGCATCAGGAAGTGATGGCATTGCTTGAACGAGATCCATGTTCTATTGGCGACGCTCTTCGGGCGGCTGAGGATTCAGTAGAATCTCTTTATCAAGATCTTCCATCTGCCCTCGTCGAGTCCGTTGAATCTGTTGTGCACCTTGACCTTCCGGTCGACCCTCGGGCGATTTTCGATCCAGATAAAACATATGTCATCCTCGGAGGGATCGGCAGCATCGGTGCTCATATTGCGTTTTTCATGACCAAGGTAAGTTTCCCAAATATTCATTCCTTCGGGATATCTCTCACATTCTTTTTAGAGAGGTGCCCGCCACATCGTTGTTACTTCCCGATCCGGCGCAGCGAGCCTCAAGACTTCAAGAAATTTGATGGCTCACCGCATCTTCACCTACTTGAAGGGCCTCGACTCTCTCGACATCCGTTTAGAGGCCGTTGATGCTACGTCTTCCGCTTCTACGAGGAAGCTCTTTGGTTCCATCCCCAAAGCGGTCGGAGGATGTATCATTCTGACTGCCGTCCTGGCCGACGGCCTTTTCCCCGTTCTTGGGGAGGAACAATTCACGAGCGTATTCGCTGCAAAGTCTGGGGTCATCAGAACCTTACACGAAAGCGTTGATGTTACTGCGATGGATTTCATCGTTGCTTTCTCCTCCACGTCATCGATTGTTGGAACCGGTGGACAAGCGAATCACTGCGCGTAAGTGCAACGTCCTTGATTGCTCCACCAAGTTCTCACCACAATTATACGCACGCCAGAGCCAATTCTTTATTAGAGGAGCAAATGTTGTCAATTCCAAATGGATTCTCTTTTGTTTGTCCCGGGATCCTCGACTCTTCCTTGATGCTATCTGGTGGAAACCCTGGCAGTGAAATTCGCTTAAAGCACCTCACCGAGTGGTCGATTTCAACGGACGGTAGGCCCTTGCACTGTTCCCTATTTCGATTTTATTGAAGCTTCTCAGAATTGATCCTTTGGCTCGATGATGCTTTCAGCCGATATCAAACGGGCAGCCGATTTCATCGGTACATCCCAAATGTCGACTGGGAGGCCATGGATCGAACACACGGAATGCCGAAATTGGGAGCACATCTCGTGCCTTCCCGCACTGTCACTCACCAAGCCAGAAGTGAACCCGTCGCGGATAAAGCTTCTCGCGTTATTCGTGGTGTCCTCGGCATCTCCGAAGACGATTTCGATCCGGAAATGCCATTGACATCCTACGGCATAGACTCATTATCCGCCTCTCGTCTTTCGTAGGTGTAATTTGATTAAGCGTCGCCTCTCAGCTAATCGCTGCATATAGGTTTGCACTTCGGTCCATCATCGAACTTACACAATTCCAATTGCTCGCAGATGCATCTTTAACAGACCTTATGCGCAAAGTTCCGCAATCCTCACCGGATCCCGCTTTAAATTCTGGCAGGTCGGACCTCCGAGTGGGCAAGAGCGCCAGCATCCTGATGAACGAGCTAGTTGAAAAGTACAGCTCGAGTATGGCACACACACACTCGGAACTCACGACTTCAGCGGATCAACCAGTGCTGTCAGGCCAAGCGATTCTCCTGACCGGAAGTACGGGGGCCTTGGGTTGTCATATCCTAGCGCAGTTGCTTGGCAAGGACCAGGTTCAGACCATCTACGCGTTGAATCGAAAGAGTCCAGATGGTGTGGCCCTAGTCGAGCGACAAATCACTGCTTTTAAGAATCAAGGGCTCCCCCATACGCTGGTGCAGTCGGCCAAACTGACGCTTCTTGAAGGAGAGCTCTCCGATGTCAACTTCGGAATGCCACTTGCAACGATGAACAAAGTGAGTTACCCGTTTAACATGAACCATGCGCATCCTGACGCCGAACAGCTGAGTTCCTCGGTCACGCACATTATACACAACGGTACGTGCGACGTATTATCCACTGAGCATGAATCTTATTTACAAGTGTTTCAAACTTATAGCGTGGAGGGTTGACTTCTTGGCGCCCTTGTTGCATTTTGACGGTCTTATCCTCGGGACTCATAAATTTCTTGAGTTCGCTATGAAATGCTCCACACCTCCGTCGTTTTCATTCATCAGCTCCATCGGCGTGTATCGAAATCGTGCGTGTCTCCCTCATTTCTTATAATCCAAGCCGCTCACCCGGCCATTAATTCAGTCTCTCCCAATATAAAAATGGCCTCGAAAGCACCCATCATAGACCCTCTCGTCTCCGTCCAGACTGGATATCTTGAATCGAAATGGGTCGCAGAGCGGATCGTACAAATTGCTGCCAAGAAATGCTTCCTGAGAACCAATGTTATCCGGGTTGGGCTATTGGCGGGCAGCGAAAACGGGTCATGGGACACGTCGCATTGGCTCCCGGCTCTCGTTCAATCCGGGGCACATATCGGATGTTTGCCCGACGGCGACGATGTGAAACATTTATATTTTATTCCATGTGTCAGAATGCTGACTCTAATTGTAGGTCATTTCGTGGATCCCCATCAACGATGCGGCTGCCTCGATCGTGGACATGCAATGTGCCATGAACGAGACGCTTCACCTCATTCATCCCAGACCTACGACCTGGAGAGCGGTGGTACAACCTCTGGCCTCCATTCTAGGCGTACCACTCGTGCCGTATGCTGAATGGTTCGCGCGGCTCAAGAGCACCGCTCAGTTCACATCCCAATCTGCCCGCGGAACAAGAATCACGGCGGCCCTCAAGCTCCTGGATTTCTATCGTTTAGGATTGAAACCGGGCGTGAATACAGAATGCATGGGGCTGCTCCCGAAAGTGGCTTCGGAGAAAGGACTCCGGGCATCGAAAACGCTCAGGAGCTTGTCACCGTTGATCCCGGCTGATACCGCCAAATGGGTGGAATACTGGCAGAGGGTAGGATTTTTGCACCCGAAATCGGTCTAGTCGCACGGAGGGAACCACACTTTGATTTAATACCATGTGGATTTTTTTCCTAATCATGCATTCAAATTTCAGACAGCTTGAGCAAGCCGCCTCGAAACGAAAGGCTACAGTCGAGAGCACAACGAAACTTGCAAGTACCATCCGGCTCTGTATAAAATTACGAGGTTGGCTTTTCCTCAGCTCTATTTACCTGGTCAGGTGGCCTCAAGATCTTTGTAAATTCTACTACTAGGGATAGTTAGTGTAGGCGTAGTCTCGCTAGACTGGTTACGAGTCTAGTCTCGGGGCGACGCGTTCAAAATTACGTCTTTGTACGTGCCGCCTAACCGGCAACCACCGGACGCCATCACTTGGACCGTGCCGTGTTGGTGCCGTGTAATTCTACCTACCTACCGTCCAAGGACGGTGCGCCACGTCACGCTGTAACTCTTGCTCCCGACGTCGATCTCTGTTACCCATCCCTATTCTGACACGTCGAGAAATTATTAGGAGGAATAGTAAGTAATTATTGGATATGTAACTAAAAGCACCTCCGATCTCATTCTAGTCTCCCTCTGGGGCAGAAGCCTGCCGCAGAACCTATAGATTCGAGGCAATCATGACTCACGGGTTTTGATGGGCAAGTAAATCTAAGAAGATTCCCTCCCCGGAGGGAGACCAGAGGCATTGATGAACCTCCCAGAGCAAGAACAGGTTGAAATACACACCTATGTAAAATGGTACATGACTTTTTTTCATGGTGGGAGGCGCCCACCCCCTTCTATATAAGGAAATTCTTTATCTTCGAACTTGGCCCCTTGGGGACGGTGGCAAAATCATCACAAACCAGTACCTCGGTCAATTTGGAGATAACACCGAGGACGCCCCAGCTTTCGATTTGGCATGGGGGAAAGAGGTCGAGAACTTGGCCCCTGCTATCTTCAGCGTCCTGGACCCTTCTGAGCCCCTTCCAATCCACCCTCGCTCGGATGAAAAGCCTAGCTTCGATCTCCCTGTGTATGCCACTCTGGGGGCGGAGATACAGAACGTCGATGCATCACTGAAGGTACGCAGCTTCATACGGCTATTCTCTTTCAGGACAAGCACGGTTTCAAGCCGCGAGACGGCGATAAAGGATGGCCCAGCGCCCGACGCGCGGAGCTCGTATTTTCTAAAGAGTCTATCGATTTGTTGAGTTATATGAAGACTCAGCCCTACACGCTTACTGTATTGGGTGCGTCATTCCTCGGAAACCTGGACGTCCGAGGCTCATAGTAATGTCCCAGCGCATGCTGCGCTGTCCATGGTCGTCATGTTCGACAATCCCGCATCGGAACAAACAGCTAGTCACACCATGAGCAACTTCTGCATGGTCGACATTCGCCCCACTTGAAAGCTCCGTATTCTTCTCGGAATAGCTATACAGGATATGCCCTTGCACCGCCGATGTTGTGTCTTCCGGTCTCGCTCTTCATGTCACCCGAGGGAGCGCCCCTTCCGTTGGAGAAGAGTGTTCTGTTGAAGGTCATGGATGGAATTCGAGAGCGCTATGCAGCACACAAGAAGTCGGCTGTTGCTTATGTTGGGCAGCTTTGCGATATGTTTGTTCAAGTTCTGAAGCAAGGCTACGCCGCCGATCAGTACGTCTATCAGGGCGAGGAATAAATCCAGACTGACCCCCGACTCAGATCCCTTGTCAATCAATGCTACAACTTCTCAAGTGACGGTGCTGGAGAAAAGTTCCTAGATTCCACTTTCGAAGCGGAGAAAGGGAAGACTTTGTTCGACGTCTCTAAATTCTTTATTTCAATCGACCACACTCATCCTGGACCGTACGTGTCTCGTTTAATGGAAATCAACACTGTTCATATTTATTGTGCTTTCAAGATACTTCCGCTTGTCTTCCTGGAAAGGAACCATCGACATTGGAGCGGACTTCAATAGGAACCTCATTTCTGCGGAGGAGATCGGCGTTTATTTGGCGAAACGGAAAGAGTTCATGTTGCTCATTATGACCTAACCCGAACCAGAGTTATAAGTATGTACGACTAGCTTTCCTAGAATGATCGGCACGCTTTCTGCGAATAAATCTGGATGCAGGTTTAATTTTCAATCGTGAACCTGTGCACATGTGCCGCTATACCACCACCCTAAGTTAAGACACACCCCATCAATAGTCTAAAGTAATGCTTCCACTGGCACGTCCCAGCAGCTGAGTCCTTCGAGCCGATGAAATATCTCGGATAAGCTACTGGGAATTATGTGAACCTAAAGATACATCTGGATTGAAGTGCGACAAACTAGATGCCCTCCCTGTTCTAGGACGCCCCGTGGCTCTACAACTCGGGAACCAATGAAAATGACCCATGGTTGCAAAGATTGAGGCTAGACTGCAGCTTTAACCTGTTTGAGGCGGCTTCCAATAGCCGTTCCAAGTCCGCCAGAGCTTGGTTCGAAAAAGCTCGATTATGAAGAGCAATTGCGCGTTAATAACCTAAATTGTGGTAATAACGGTAAATGGCTTGAATTTCATGTTCCAATGCGAACCTCCATGAATCCATTACCGGATCATCTGGACAAAACGACGCCGTTAGAATACCACGGGACATCCGACATGACCGACAGCGTAATGGGCGCCACTGGCGAAGTTACCTTTATTTCCCGAATTAAATGACATGTTGCCAAATTAGGAACCGACTCTGGGGAATGCACAATCCTATGAACCCGGTGCCTGTAAAAGTTTCCTATGAACGTCAGTGTCAGAATTGCACAGGCGGATTGAGCGATATATCACTATTGACGCATAAATTAGCTCTTGGCATGGTCGACTTGGAATTATGCGACATAAGGTTTATCATTCCTCAAGGGCGGCCTTCTCCAAGTTAAATCCTATAAAAGCGCTCCAGTTTTCGACTAAGGGCAGCACCATTAGCTTCTTGAAATGCGATTCACCTTCTCTACTACATCTGCTTTCATCTTCCTCACCTTCCTCGCCTCGGGGACCGCCGCCCAAGCTCCCGCTTCCGGTGCCCCGGCCGAGTTGAACAAGGTGCGTTTAATTTTTTTGCTTGGTGCCTTGCCCGCGGATATTCATCGGTTCACCAGCACAAGGACAAGGACGACTGCATCCCGTTCTTCTTCGATAAATCGTGCATCAAGGGCCGGTGCAGCGAAGTCCGCCGCTGCAAGCCGGGATTCGACTTGGACGACTTCAAGCTCTGTTGTGTCCGTGGCAAGGTCCATTACCGCCGTGATGGCGGTGGTGACGGCGGGGATGGCGGCGACGGCGGCGACGGAGGACGAGGCGGAGGAGACGGAGGTCGGGGTGGCGATGGAGGAGATGGTGGGGACGCGGGAAACGGAAGAGACCACGGTAAGAAGAAAGACCACGATCACGAACGTGACCATCACCGCCATAATGGAGGTGGCGACGGTGGAGATGGAGGGGATGGTGGCGACGGTGGCGACGGTGGCGACGGCGGGGACGGCGGGGACGGCGGAGATGGAGGAGACGGTGGGGATGGGGGAAGAGACCACGGCCGTGGTGATGGAAGGGGGAAATATCACGACCGCGACCATAAAGACGGAAGACACTACGGCCGTGGTGATGGAGAGCACAGAGGCGGAGAGGACCACGAACACGGCAAATGCGACAGAGATGGCCGGGACAGGAAGGGTGATCACCGCAGGGAATGCGACCGCGATGGTGGGTACAAATATTGCGCGCAATCATGGGGGCTTGAATGATCTGACACTACAGGCCACCGCCGTGGGCACGACGACGGCAGGGATAAATGCAAACATTCCCACCAATATTAAAGGCGCAGTCCTCACATTGAAGAGATTATAATAATCTCGTTTCCATCTCTCGGGCTTCTGTTTCTCTTACTAGTTATGAATTAATATTGTAAATCAGATCAACTTCGGCGTACCTGTTTGAAGAAAGTCGCGCACGATAAACCACCGATATGGCAATCTGGGTGGTACCGAGTCATCATGAACTGCATTTCCAGCAGAGCCGCCGCCGGGAGCGAGAGTTCGGCGAGAGTTCAGTATTCACGGAGGACGAAGCCAGCCATCAAGGGCCACATTCAACGCTGCTAACGTGCGCGCGACGCAGAAATATCCTGGACGTGCGGAGGCGGTTTGAAGTCGATGGTGGTGAGAGGCAAGCATCCGAGTCGGATCACCGGTCCGCGTTACGTCATATCGACTCTGACCTCACGCCCAACCACGTCGGGATCTACTCGCACTGTGCTGGTTCTGCTTATTAACTCGGTGCTTTCTTTTTTCAAACCATCAAGAAATCCCGATGGAATTGGATGAACAAGCCGCGAGTTTATTCCGACTGCGCACAAACTGCGGCGTGCGCAAGTTTCGCTCGCTTGACAGACTTCGTCTCTCGCCTCGAACCTGAGGTGCACATTCCATTATTACAAAGAAGGGACCAGCCAAGGTGATAGCACCTTTTTTGCGCATCCAATTTCCTTCAGCAATGCTCATCTTCGCTTCTCCACTGCGGTTTATTATGTTACCCTTCGGAGCCCTAAAACTTCCAGCTTTTAGCACGTAGGCCGCAAGAGGCGACTTATTATAGCCCTGGTTAATGTTCAAATGTATCAATGATTATGTCGACTGCCTGAATTCAGGTTACCTCCCAACTATATGCGCGGGCCGCGCAGGAAGGAGTATATATCAAAACAATCGTTCCTCGATTCGGGCGCCGCACGGGCGCAATGTGAAACCCCGTGTTCACGTAGGGAAGCACGGCCTAGAATGCACGACCGGGAGAGGTTTGCCTTGTTTCAGAGCGTGATACCGTGGCCTGCCCTTCGGTATTTTAGAAACCCGAGTTATTTATTCTCTTCCGGGGCAGAAAAGGGTAAGCATCGCCTATTCCGCGCATCGTGACCTTGGGCCACTTAAGAGTTCACCTTGGCTTTAACCATTCTCTCCGAATTATAATTTAATGTGCTTGAACCTTGATTGTTCAAAGTTCGCGCGACGATGAGCTATTGCGCGTTAATAACTAAAAGATGGCTTCAATTCCAGATTCCCCGCGGGGACTTCATTCAGAATCCATTACCCAGGCGTCCGGATACTATGAAGCTTTATAAAGATGGAACATCTCACAGGAACGCGTAATAGGCGCCACCTGCGAATTCAAACCTAATTAAACATGGCATGTTACCAAATTGGGAACTGACTCTGTACGCTTTGACCTTCGCTTTGCGTGCATGCACACCCATGGGCCCGGCGGGGGGGGATTTCTTTGTAAGTTATGATCTCAGCTAATCATATAACCTCGGTCGGTGAACGATTTGGTGGACATAGGGAGCCTGGGTCCACCATCCACGCACAAATTAGCTCTTCATATGAAACGGTGTCCGCTGACGTTTGACTGGGATAATGCGACATGGTTAGTCATTTTTGCTCAACCAAAGTAATCGCGCTTCGGATGGGGGGCGCACGTTGGAGGTCATGATACAACCTGTTCATTTTTCCTCAAAGAGGACCTCCGGCAAGTGGAATGCTATAAAGCTTTCGGGTTTTCGACTGAGGGGATCATCAGCAGCTTCTCGAAATGCGATTCACCCTCTCAAACACACCTGCTCTCTTTCTCATCGCATTCCTCGCTTCGGAGGCTGCTGCCCAAGCGCCCGTCCGCCGCGGCGATGCGCCAGCCGAGTCGAACAAGGCACGTGGAAATTGTTCAAATGCTCACTATAAAGCTGACGGCGGTTGACCAGCACAACGACAAGGACGACTGCGTCCCCTTCTTTTTCGACAAATCGTGCATCAAGGGACGGTGCAGCGAAGTCCGCAGCTGCAAGCCAGGATTCGACTTTGACGACTTGAAGTTCTGCTGCGTGCGTTCAAAGGGCGTTTACCGGCGGGGTGACGAAGGCGGGGATGGCGGGGATGGCGGGGATGGAGGGGATGGAGGTGACGGTGAGGATGGAGGGGATGGCGGAGATGGGGGGAACGGAGGTGATGGCGGAGACGGTAAAGGTGAAGGAGATGGTGGGGATGGCGGAGATGGCGGGGACGGGGGTAACGGGGGTGATGGAAAGGGGAAAGACCACGGGCATGGCGATGGAGAGCACAAAGGCGGGAAGGACCACGGAGATGGCGGGGATGGCGGAGATGGCGGGGACGGGGTAACGGGGGTGATGGCGGGGATGGGGGTGACGGCGGGGATGGGGGCGACGGCGGGGATGGGGGCGACGGCGGGGATGGGGGCGACGGCGGGGATGGAGGAGATGGGGGTGATGGAAAGGGGAAAGACCACGGGCATGGCGACGGAGAGCACAAAGGCGGGAAGGACCACGGAGATGGTGGGGATGGCGGAGATGGCGGGGACGGGGGTAACGGAGGTGATGGCGGGGATGGGGGTGACGGCGGGGATGGGGGCGACGGCGGGGATGGAGGAGATGGGGGTGATGGAAAGGGGAAAGACCACGGGCATGGCAATGGAAAGCAAAAAGGCGGGAAGGACCACGGAGATGGTGGGGATGGCGGAGATGGCGGGGACGGGGGTAACGGAGGTAATGGCGGGGATGGTGAGTTCAAACTTCGGCAGACAGATGTGGAGGCTAATCCTGACATCCCAGGTCGCCGCAACCATTCACACGAATACTGAGGACGCGGCCCAGGCCAGTTCAGGAGAACAGAATTAATCCCTCGCTTCGATTTTCTTCTTCCTTAATTTAGCGGCTGTATTATCATAAATTAAACCACAATTAAAGCTTGCATGTACCGAACCGTGGGAAGAAACAATTAAGCCAGAATGATCCGGAATAGTTGCCCCGAATCAGTGACGCTCCTCTGCTCTACTACGACATCTTTCCCTCGGCTGGACAACTTAGTCCACATTGCGCGCGGGGGCAAACCTTCCGGAAGTGCTTCAAGTTGCCGAAGATGTCTGTCACCGTCCTGCCTGGCGCGATTCTGCCAGCTTACAAAATTCCAGTTTCTCAGGCGCTGTTCCGGCCAATGAACACCGTCCCAGAAGGACTCCAGGCATTCGGGCTGGATTCGCTGGATAGCGAGATCCCGTTGTACACGGTTGTGGGCGTATGTGGCTGCGAGTGGGCGTCGGTGGGCGAGGTCCTAGGCAATGGATTCCAGTGAGCCCTTTCTATTCCAGACACCTGCATCCACTTGCTTTCATCCCCTTTCCAAGTTCATGCCGTCAAAAAACCTTAGGCTGCGACGCTTTACACTTTCGCAATGGTCACCGCCGTGTGCTGTCGAAGATCCTTTTCTCAAGGTAGGATCGTCTCCCTCCCGGACCACGGAGGCTACCTCTGATCGGGAGTGCACTGCAAGTCCCGCGAACGCACCCTTGGCTGACATTTTCGGAATGGGCAAAGAATTATGGCACTGAACGGGCTTGAGCCCGTAGATGTTGCTGAAGCACGCTCGATAGGTGATATCGTATATGCGGATGTTCTAGGCCAACCCCTCGTCGTCCTGAACTCTGACAAGATCGCGATGGAACTTCTGGATCGCCGTTCAGCTATTTACTCTGACCGTCCTACCATGGTGAGCTTCGTCTACTCAAGTCCTCGAGCATCGTCTCACAGTGCAGGTAATGGCAAATCCGTGTGTCAACCAAGTTTCATTTATTCGCCGATGCCCTGATTCTGACGGTTCGATTAGCTCGGGATATGGGCAACCGTTCGTGCTCCAACCGTACGGCGATAACTGGCGACAACAGCGTAAAATTGCTGCCCAGGACTTCAGTCAGATTGGAATTGCGCGGTATAATTCTGTCCAAGAAAGGGAGGCGAGGAAGTTTGTCTACGGGGTTATGAAAGACCCTGCCACCCTTGCTCGTCAGCTAAAGTTGTGAGTCTCTCGTCGATGGCACTGTTCAAGTTAGTAATTCAACAGGCGTATGGGGACGATAATTATTCAGTGTACATATGGACACTATCTCAAGGACGAAAATGACCCATTCCTGACGTCGCCATTGACTGCCATGGAGAATTTCAGCAAGTCCACCGCACCAGGAGCGTGGCTGGTGGACTTTCTACCGTTGTGTGAGACCATACCGTTGGAACGCATATGGTGCCCTAATGAAACCTAGTGCAATATATGCCTAAATGGATGCCGGGTGCCTCTTTTCGCTCAACCGCGGCCAAATGGCGACAGATCGTATGGGACACCACCTGGGAGCCGTATTTGTGGTTGAAGGAAAATCTCGTGGGTTCCGCGATTTGGACGTGTTGTATTTCCGCTAATGTATTTGGCCCAGGACTCTGGGAACGTTATCCTTCTCAACATCATGTGCTCCACGGTTCTCGAAGAGGTGGACAGAAACCCGGCCAAGAGCCTGGGCGCATGAATGGACACGGTGCGTCGGCTGCTCCAAATCAAACATCCAGCTTATATAACCGCGTAGAACACATCCACCCTTGATATTCTTCCTCGCTATGATTTTGACCCCCAGCGTTCAAGCGCAAGCGAGGAAGGAACTTGACGATTTTGTTGGCAGAGAACGGTTGCTCACAATCCAGGACAAGGCCTCGCTGCCATACCTGCGAAGCATAATGGCGGAAGTTTTACGGTGGCACCCGGCCGTGCCATTGGGTACGTTTTTGATCCTCAATTTGCATTTGACATTGAGCGGTGAACAGGCCTGCCGGATTTATTGAGCAAGGACGACATATACGAGGGAATGCATCTGCCCAAGGGCTCGCTGCTCCCGAACACACGGTGCGTTTGTGACTTCATTCGAAATACCTCAATGACGAACTCTAGGTACATGCTCCACGACCCCGAGTTCTTCCCAAATCCAGATGAATTCAACCCTGATCGCTATAGAAACCTCGATTCCAAGATGGATAAGGTCACCGACCTGATTTTTGGCTTCGGCGTGCCCTGGGACCTTGAAGCAAGCCACTTTCCTCACCATCGCCGCCACTGTGCTCGCCACCTGCGAGATCCTGCCCGTCGTCGATGCCGAAGGAAACAAGGTGATCCCCAATATCACATTTTCGTCCGGGACCATCATGTGAGCTCGACAACTCCTGCCCTGTATATTATTCTTATCGTTGACCCAGATTCCCGTCCGCATTCGACATCGACTTGCAGTGTCGATCTCCGAAGGCGCTTGATTTACTCGCGCATGGATGCCTGATGAAGTGAAATAGTGTTCTGGTAATGTCTTTATTTATTGTATCCTCCCAGTTCAACTTATTGTGGTAGCCATCATTACATCATTTATCCGCCGATCATTCTGGCCGATTACTGTCTGCTAGGTAAATAAATTCGGAGTCTCCTGAAGTACGTCCTGGCTCCTGGCATATCGGTGCCTGGCGTACAGTTCAATGCAGCCGCACGGGCGGTGATAGCCGTTCGTGTTTCATCAATCATGATGTCTCCTATGCGAGATACGTGTTTTGCTTCGGGGTTAAAAGGCCGCGACACCGCTTTCTGTTTTTCCCTTTCCCCTCAACCTCTGGTCCCTTAGCACGGCTCATACCACATTAATAATGTCTGGATCCACTCTTTTATCCTTTACTCTTCTCGCGGTCTCCACCGTCGTTCGCGCCGACTACTTCTCGAAAGACCCCCTCGTCGGGAAGGTCGTCCCCTACGATCAAATAGTGCGTCTGAAATATCCCAGCTCGTGGCGTGGTGGAATTGTCTGACGCTGGCGTCCATGTAGCCCTACCAAGTCATGACCGACACTGACGACCCCCGTGGCTTCCAAACTGGCTACAACATCTGCAACTCGACCACTGAGAACCAGGATTCCCTGTGCCAGACGATGTTTGTGAACCACATCGACGGTGGGTGTAACGTTTATTTATACCTTGGTTCGTGGGACTCACACTCCTTGTTTACAGACTTCTGCCTCTGGGCCCCTGGCCCCCCCAACTCGACGTGAGTCGGGCATTTGTCATGACAACCCGTGTACTGATCCGCTTTCCAGGATCGCCGACACTGAGGGCGACGTCGTCGCCTGGTGTAGCAAGAAGGGACATGGTACCCGTATCATCCCCGACGGTGCTATCACTGGCCTGCAGTTCATCAAGACCCCCTCCTACATCCAGATCGCGGGAACCATCAACCAGGCCATGCTGAACATTGCCGGAGAGTACGGAGGCGAGTTGGACTCTGGAGGCCAGGACGGTGAGGGGAACCCCATGGGGGGCCTCGTCTACTCCAACAACTTCAAGAGCAACAATGGCAACAACGCGTCCTTCCAGCAGGCCCAGCACTGGTCGTTGTGAGTCTCCTCATTGATTCGGAATGTTCCCGGAACTGTGTGTTCACACACATCTTCTAGCTTCATCGGTGCCAACCAGTTCTGCGGGAAAGTTTGCGACTCGACTGGCAGCAACCCGCAGGGTCTGTGCCAGAACATCTACGACAGACTCGGCTGTGAATACAACGCTCCCAACACTGCTTCGGAGGGTGTCTTCGAGAGCGTGCGTCAGCTTTCGACCTCTTGTACGCCCTTGGTGCTAATCATCTCTTTTTAGTGCGACGGCGACGACATGACTCCCGTCGGAACCTACGTCGTCGATGGCCAGACCAGCGTCTACCACCAGCCCGCGGAGTCCGTCGACATCGGTGTCATCCCCTACACCGCTACGCCCGCGCCGTCCTCCAACTGCGTCCCCTTCACCTCCGCCGCCATCTTCACCGACGCCGCAGGAGTCACCGCTGCCTCAGGTGCCTCAGGTACCTACCCCCTCCCTCCCCACTTCCCCGCGACCGTGAATACTGATTCGATGACTCTTTCTTTCTCTAGCCAGCGCATCCGCGACCCCTGCCCCCTCCGGCTCCGGTGCCGGCGCCTCCGGAGGCAGCGCCAGCGGCGGCGGCTCGGCGGCCACCAAAACCTCTGCCAAGAACAGCGGCAGCGGAACCGGAAGCGGCGCACCCGCCCCCACCGGGTCGGGTGGAGCCTCTGCCATCGGCGTGTCTTCGGGCGCTATCGCCATCGCTCTGTTTGCCCTGTTCGCATAGAATTAAGTTGGGTAGATTATTTAGGCCTTTTTATGATCAGTTATTGGGACATTTGTTGCACTACTACATTCGAGACGCAGGATAATAATACATTCGTTATTCTCCTTGTGCTAGGGCGCGCAGAGGACTGCGTTTGCGTTTGCGAAACCCCATCGCATTTATACACGAGAAGGAAATGCAATAGAGCGCCTTGGACGGCTTCTCCGAGTCGATCCCTGTCGATCCCCGACCCGTGCTTTCCCTAGTTTCTGAGACACAATATATCGATACACGTAGATTAACTTCATTTCTCCCTGTTTTCCTGCCTCCTCACCTCTCCTCCATCAATAATGCAATCAATCGAACGGTACCCGCCGTATCCCCTCCCCCGCGATGACCACGCGCGCGCCCGCCCCCTTGCCACTGCCACTGCCAATGCCCTCCGAACCCGCTTTGACCGCCGCTGCCGCCGCGAACGCGCTCGGCACCGGGATCCCGCAGCAGTCGCCCCACCCCTCGTGTGCGTGCCCGGGCCCGTGCGCGTCGTCCCCGTGCGCTTCCCCGCCGTTCGCCGTGTCCCCATTGGCCGCGGGGCCCCCGTAAGGAAGTAAAGATCCGAAGAGGAAGTGCTGCATCACGGGTAGCTTGCCCAGCACCTCCGCGTTGTACATCTTGCCCATCCCGCCGTTGACCTTGTCCCACGTCTTGACGGCGGAGATGTCGTCGAGCATGGGCGAATGCCAGCGGAGGGAGGCGGTTTTGATCTGCGTAAGGTGAGTGTCAGTGGGTGGATAAATGAGCGCGGTGGACACTGGAAGGCGGACGCACGGAGTTGATAAACTGGATGCACGCGAAGTAGATGTACTCCTTTGCGTACTCCTCGACGACCTCGGCGTCGTGGATCGCTTTGGGGCGGATGTATTTGTGCCCTGCATTTGCCTCTCGTCAGTAGCGAATGTACAGAGTGGGTGGGCACGCACCGCGGAGCTGCGCCGCACCGAAGAGGAACGGGAGGAAGTGGTAATCGTCGAGCCCCCAGACGCCGTGCGAGCCCGCGGGCTCGAGCCAGTACGTCGACTGCAGGAGGCGCATGATGCGGATGTACCTACGCCAATGAGCATGAGCAGTTAGCAGTATAGGTAAGGCGTACGCACCGCCAAAACACACGAACGACGAGCGCGGTGTGGTCGCTCGCCTGCAGCACGCCGAGGCGCTCGAGACACAGCCTACATGGCGCCGTCAGCGCGAGGGCGGGCAGGGGAAGTGCCACACGTACATCCAACACAGGAAATTGAGCTCCATGCCGCTGCCGTAGTCGATGCGCGTGCGGCTGCCCCACGCCTCGGTGAAGTACGTGCCGACCTCGGCGTGCGCTGTGGGCGGGATGGGGAGCGTCGCGTGTAGAGACGGTGAGAGCTGCATCCGATTGATTCAGCTTTAGCTAGTTATGCACTTCGGAAGGGAACGCACCTCCGAGACGCGGTCGTAAAACGTTCGGAACGCGGGGTTCCCGAAGCGCGAGGCAGCGTTCTCCACCGGCGGGATCGCGTGCGCCGCCGCCTCGACCGCGTCCAGGATTGCGAGGACGGCGATTACGCCCTGTTAACATTCAGCACACTACGCGATTTGACCGACTCGAGGCGCACATCAGACTGCGGACATTCGGCGCTGAGCTTGACGCCAACGACGGAGTCGTTCAGCGTGCCGATGTACGCGACGATCTCGGCGTGCGTGGGAGACGTCTGGAAGTACACGAGCTGCGCCGGGGTGAGGATCGCTTTGCTCGGGGTTTGGAAGGACATGGAGCGCGAGAATGAGCTCGTGAAGCTGATATTAGGGTTGTGCCCGAGTAATCTTCCGGGCGAACGAGCTATAATTGAGTCCGGGATTCGAGGTGATGGCAAGAAGAGAGATTCCTAATTGGGCCATTTCGAGGGATTTGCAATTGATCTATTCCAAGGTAATGGCCCTAATGGGCGGCGCCTGAATACCCGGTTTGCGCGATAGCCGATGAACATGCAGTCTTTTAAAACCTACAGAACGGCCAATGCTGTCTAGTAAAATAACCTGTTTGCGCAACAGCCATAGGAGCCATCTGATGGCTTTTTTTTTGCTGTGCGCACCATTATCATGCCATCTGAAAGCCATATGGTGCCACCATATGGCTTTCAGATGGCATGACCTTTGGAACAGTTCACTTATTGAGCTTACTTTGTATGTATTCTGGTCATATATGGTGCATAACACTGTTGTTGCAACATTCGTGGTTGGAGACACAGGGGAAATGGGGAGATTTCAGAGCAGCCGGAAATGTTTCTGAAATATATACTTTAGGTATCAACTTGAGTTGGCCTGAAAATGTAACCGAAACGTCAAGTTTCCGCACGACCTGAGTTGAAGCCGAAACTACCTGATTCGGGTATGTCTTTGGCACACCTGAAATTTGTGATTTCAGACACTGTTTAGGCACGGCTGAAGCTGCTTCTGAAACTATAGGTTTCAGTAGCAGTTTCAGCGCACACTAAACTTATTGTTTCGGCAGCTCCGGGACCGCCACCGAGAGCAATAAGTTTCGGCACCCGATGCGGCACCACCCAAACTAGGCCTAGACCGGTCTAGACCGGCCTAGATTCGGCTTTGGTGTGCCCGAAACAATAAGCCGAAACTTATTGTTTTCGGTGGCGGTTCCGAGCTGCTGAAACAATAAGTCTAAGGCATGCTGAAACTGCTACTGAAACCTATAGTTTCATAAGCAGCTTCAGCCGCGCCTAAACGGTGTCTGAAATCACAAATTTCAGGTGTGCTGAAGACATACCCGAATTGGGTAGTTTCGGCTTCAACTTAGATTGTGCAGAAACTTGACATTTCGGTTACATTTTCAGGCCAACTCAAGCTGATACCTAAACCATACATTTTAGAAACATTTCCGGCTGCCCTGAAATCTCTGTATTTCCGCTGTGAGAGCCACAATTCTCGCTGGAAATTTCAATTCCCTGGTCATATTCACTGGTCATATTCACTGTAGTAGATGAGTGTGATGGTTACAGTAGTTAACCAGGAAGCGAAACACTCAAGCGAATTCGCAATTCCCGGGCCGAGATTGCATAAGGTTGTTGGGGATCTCTTCATAGATTGATAGAGATGTGTCAGGGCTACCTGGCAATATATAGTTTTATAGGGAAATGTTGTGTTTTGATTGAGAATGAGGCCATTCTTCTACAAACATCTGATTTTGCAGAATCACATGGAAGCGAAACACTGCAAAATAACCTGTGGGCCGCCGTTCGTTGCAATCCAGCCCCAGGGGTTTTTATATTCGTGTTCTACGACCTTGAAAACCCCCAGTTCACGTGTGTGCAGGAGGAATTGCGCACCCGAAATACCGTACCTCCTACGGATTATATCCAACAAATAGGCCAAAAAAATAGTGAACACAAAGTGATCTGCCACAGGTTCTACAGAACTTTTTGCGCAATTCGTTTTGCTATGAGCCATTTCTCATGACTAACTAACCTCTCACAAAAACTGGGGCCCGTCGGATACCTGGGATCCGGGAAAAAGCCGGTGTTTCGTTTCTACGTAGTGTTTCGCTTCCCGGTTAACTACTGTATGCACTTTGTTTTGAGAGAGAACATGACATTTTTAACAATGACGAACATTTCTGAGGAGAAACATGGTAGGTATATCCCCAGCCATATAAGCCATTAGCCATATGGCGCACATTGCACAAAAGCCATCTGATGGCTCATATGGCTGTTGTGCAAACTCTCCATTAGATGAGTGTGGTGCACGTGTCGTAGTTTGTTTGTGTCGTGCGCACGTGTTGTAAACACACCCCTTACACTCCAAAAAAAAAAGCACGGTTATATGGCTTCGAGAACTGCCACAAGTTCGCCTCGAAACCACATAGGGGGTGGCTATGTCGTTTTTTAAAATTGATTTTCCATCATTCATCTATAAGCAGTAATTTTATCTATAAAAGGAAACAGAACGTGACGTCTTTGACGGTCTATAGGAACCCGGATATTATATATCCAGGCACTAGTAGTACATTCTTACCAAGGTCCTTAAATTCATTCCGTCCAACTAGTACTACATACTTAGGAAGGAGCTGTGTATACAGATTCTTTTTCTTTTTTATGTCACACCCCCGGTCAAATTGAATGTAATTATACAGTAGTATGTAGTACTATCATACTAGTAAGCTGCAAGCAGTTAGCAATCTTGGGTTGGTTTCTATGGCGGTCACCTTGCACATTTAATAAATTGCTGTACAAACACCTGTTTTCAGTAGAAACTTAACTCGGTTTTGGTGGGAAGTAAACATTTTCTGGGTCTCCTCTTGAATAAAACCTTGAGATGAAAAAAAACGCTAATGATAGCGGAGACATGTTGAGGTAAAAAGCGGCAACACACATAATATTGTTGTCTGTGAACAAATATTTTCTGGTGGTCTTTTCTAACTTTAAGAACTTGAGACAAAAAACTTGTTTCTGAACTTTCTTTTTTTATGAACTTTCTTTGTTTGTGAACTTTCTTTCTTCAGCGTGTATGTATTTTCTTGACACTGGTTGAACATTTCGAGTTTTTCAGTGAGGAAATTGGTGAAAAACTTTACTGATATTACAGTAATTTTTCATCGAAAAAGTAGGTGAAAAACTCGAAACTTTTTCTGAACTTTTTCTGTTTTTGGTGAAAAAAGTGATTGTGAGTCAAAAAGTTCTGTATATATTTTGAGTTTTTCACCTATTTTTTCAGTGAGAAATTCCTGTAAAATTGGCAAAGTTTTTCACCAATTTTTTCACTGAAAAACTTGAAATGTTCAACCAGTGTGAGCTGCAAAAAAAGTGAACATTTTCTGCCTAACTTTAACCTTCATCTAGGGTTAAGCCAGGCCGGCTGCCAAGAACCCCCGCCAAGTCGATCTCACGGTGCGCTTAGTGCCCAGATTTACAAAAAGCAAACTAGGTTGATTAAAAAATGGTAAGTAAGGTACTAGTACAAGAGGTGAGCGGCAATCAAATTCCGGACACATACCTCTTTTAGGACTCTTTTCGGCCGTGCACTCTGACGTGCCAGCGGGCAAAAAAATGGGCAGTACCAGGTGCAAGCCAGGAATGATATGTCTACTCTTCCTGCAAAATTCAATAAATTTGGGAGAGTGTTGACCGGCCACAATGATGTCGATCGAAAGTGAGAAATCACGATCAATTTCCGTCTGGAAATCAAAAACACTTTAATTCGCTACACTGCCCTCGGTTCGCAAAAATAACTATCTGAATCGGTAACACATATACGAAAATGGGGGGATGTCCGCCAAAATGTCACAAAATATTGAGATTTGATGTCACTAGAGAGATGTCGAAGAATCATGGGAAAATAATGTACCCCCCTCGAACTCCCCCATCTGTATAGTTGACCCTCTTGGATGATGAAAAAAATGCTTCTATAGGCCTAAATTTACATAACAGAGGTTGGTGTATTTTACAGGAATCCCGCTCAGCTCTTGTACTAGTAGAGCTGGTCAAGTGCCCAAACATCTAGCTCGTTAGAGTTTGCTCGGAGTGGCCGGAACTGGAAGCACGTGTCAGATCGGATCATTAGGGTTAATGCACAGCCACATTCCGAATAAAGTGATTGTTCAGTCCTCGAATGTTTTCTTACAACTTCCCGAAAAAAGTTTGAGTTCTCATATAATCATTTTGTAAGGAATGTAGAGAGAAACAGTTTCGGACACTCAGAAACTTTGTGAGTTTTTTTTGCTTGCACCTCCTAGAAAAAGTTTAGACACTGTCGAGTCTTGATTTTACTTGGTGAGGAGCTGGAAAAGTTTGAGTGAAGGTTTGACAATGTTTAGTCCCCATTGAAAACAGGTGTTTCTATAGCAGTTTATTAAATGTGCAAGGTGACCGCCATATGACACGTGACCTGAATTACCAGTTCGACCACTCGACCAGGGCCGAAATTTCGCGTGACAGAACCGAAATTTTCGACCACCAGAACGAAATTTTTCAAATTTACGTGTTGCAGAGGAGATTTTGAGCAGCTTTGCCGCCTGCGTGACGAAAATTACATTCGACCAAGGGGTGGGTGATGCGTGACAAAACACCAATATTCGCCATCGACCAAGGGGGAGTGACATGTGACAGTCGAATTGAATGTAATAATACAGTAGTATTGAAAAGAGCTGACACACACCTCCCCCCCAATGACATTGCCTTAAAATGCAAACCTCATCAAATCGAACGTGCGGGCTCCTACAGCTACATGCCAACAGCATGGGGTTGTCGGTCCCTTACTCTACTGGTTATTGTGCAGTGTTTTGTTGTGTCATCTGTCTGCACACGTCAGAGGTTCGATTCCGCAGATGGTCTCCTTTTTTTGTTTTGTTTTTTTCTGCGCCCCACGCAGTGGGCCCCCGCGGCGAGCGGTTGCACCACGCAGTGGGCCTCGCGGCGAGCGTAAGGGGGGTCCGCGGGGGTCTCCCCCGCGTCAGATTGAATTTAAATCTGAGAATAAGCTTTAAAATTTGAGAAAAATGTAATAACCCAATTTCCTGGTGCCGTCAGGCCAAAGGAGGGGGGCGCCGTTCCCCCAGAAGCGAAGCCTATAATGCATCCGGATACAGTTTAAATCTCATTTCGACGCGCGCATGGTTCACGTGATGGGAACAATATCACGTGTTTGTCATTGGGGGGGAGGCATACGGCACTTGACGGATCCATCTCCAGCCGCCCGTGCGGTACGAGTACTCTGTGGGCTTCAAGAACGTTGGAGGCTCAGCTGAGGTTAGTGGAGTTGATGGTTGATGGTTGATGATAACCGGAGGGCCCTGGACAACAACAGCAAGCAACATGTCTTTACCTCCTGCCAGCTACGATCCTCGGCGCGTATGCCTCAACCCCTTCCCTGACGTCGACTTCGGGAAGCACCGCCGCACCCTGGGCGTATACTCCGCCGGTGCCCTCGTGCGTTTCCTCCTCCACGCTCTCCTCGTCCTTATTGAATGAATGCCCTGCGCCGCAGTTCGCCCTCGCCAACTGGCTCTTCCTCGACGCCTGCATCGTCTCGGCGCACGCGCGCACGCCCTGGGGCCAGCCTGACACGCCCGTGCCCGTGCACGTCACCTTCGTCGATTGGATCCCCGGCATCTGCTCGCTACTCGGCTTCTTCGTCATCAACCTCATCGACAAGGACCGCATCCGCGGCGAGGACGGCTTCGGCGACTCGCGCGCCGTGTGGCGCGCGCGGCTGTTCCTCTTCCTCGGGTTTGCCCTCATGGCGGGTGGCCTGGCGGGCAGCATCGTGCGTCGCTGCGTTCCTCCCCTTATTGATACTCATTCCTCGCCAGACGGTGCTGGTGCTCAAGTACGTCATCCCGGAGCTCGCGGAGCAATTCAAGTACTACGGCTATGCGAACGTGGCGCAGAACGTCGCTCTAATGCTGTCCGTCATCGTGCTGTGGATGGCCCAGAATGCGAGCAGCGAATACGAATACAACCTCACGCTATAATGCAGTGTGCTTTTACTGTACCTTTTAACTCGCTCATATGCATGGATTCCCTGAATCTCTCATGTTTTTCACGTGGGCGGCTTAGAGTCGTCCATCCGTCGAGGGCGCAGACTCCCTCGCTTTTTACTCAAGTCCACTAAGATGGTGCGTGTCTTTATCTATCCCTCTTGCGTGTAGGCCGCACCCTGCAACTGCCAAATGGCGCCTCTAAGATCTGAGTTCATACTCGCGAACACGAAATGCCCACTGTTTTTTGCGCATTCAAGGGACCTCGGCTTGCGCGGTTTGCATGCTGGCGGTGAGCCTCCGTATTCCTTGTGCGCAACTTGATGCCAGGAGGCGACTGTTACAGGGAATTGGACGCGCGCGGCGCTTCTCCGCAATTTGAATTTGAATTTGAATTTCCAGACCCCATTTGTGCATGCGGGACGCCAGCGATGAGCTGAATCTGGATCGACGCTCCGCCGACTAACCTCTTACTGTGCAGATGTCAATGAAGACAGCGGCGCGTCACGTCTGCATCGTGTAAGTGTATATCGGACAGACACCGACACGCCCAGGTCCGGACTATGGCCCTCCCGTCGTCCTCCCTCTTCTTCCGACGGTGCGCGCACCGTCTTGAGCGCTGTTGAAAGTTGGTTAGTCTGTGATTCGACTGCGGAACTGACGCCGCTGCCTTGGCCGCCTTCCTAGCTGTATGAAAACTCCGCTATTAATGAGTCGTATTGTGTTTTCAGCCCTGAGAAGCCCAGCGCTCAGCTCTTCGCCGGACACCACCGGATATTGGCCGCAGCTGGTATCCTTCGCGCGTTTGTAGACGCGCTGGCTCCTGGTCCTAGCTTACCGTCTCTTGATCTGGTCCTATTGAGTCTTGTCTGTTCTGCTCTCGCTTGTAGACTCGATACGATCATTATCGGATAAACCTGCTCTGCTGTGCAGCGATCTGCTCATTGATCCGTAGCTGCCGTGTGATCCGAGTTGCGGCTGGCCTCGGCCGGGTAGTTTAAATGAGTTCCTTCAAGATACAATTCTTGGCAAGTCATCGATCGCAGGGCATAAATTTACAGCGAACTCGGTAATGTCCCAGTACAATCCTTTGTTTTGATTCACAACTCCGTGGGGGATCTGGCGACCTCAGGCCAGCTGCTTCATTTGGGATTGATCTCCACCGCTCGAATTTATACAACACCCGCGGACTGCAACACAAACTCTGGGGAAGGATCTTACATCACCAGAAGTATTTTCCACCCAGTTCACTTGGTTTTCCATTCAGATATAACTATGTAGTTGACAGTTTCTAGCTGGAACAAATAAATTTATTGATTCTGGCTGATGAGCTGAGAGCACACCCGACGTGACTATTGCTGAATCGAATTGGCAGGTACTATCTATTGGTCTGAATCATGTCATTGCTGCAAATAAAAAACCTGAAGTAATGAAATTCTCTCATTTTCTAACGAAGAGATTTAATGGAACACCAACTTGGGATACATTTCAGGTGATGTTCCCCACTTCGTGCAAGCTTGTTAACCTTTGAATCTGTTTCCCTTTTTCCCCCTCTTCATCAATTGGGGTCCTGGTACCATCTACCACAAATTTCTTCGGTAATGCAATCCAGACTCAATTATTAAAAGACTTGTCTCGGCCGAATCAAGGATACATGAAATAGCCAATTTTGAACACTGTCAATTTCCAGAATGCCGACAAGGACTGCCAAGATTCAGAGGCATACAACAGTTGAAAATGTATCCCCTATAAGTACGACTGTAATGCAGACCCTGACCCGAAACCGGCCGGAGGTCCGGTGGGGTTTCTTATTAGACTTTCCGAAGACTTCTCTGCCAGTGATGGGATGGGTTTCCCATTAGAATTATCTTAAAGTAAGGGTTACTAGTACTATAATTGGACCCTCCAACTTGATAACTATGTTGCAGAATGTGGCAAAGAGCCTGGACACAACACACTGGGGACAATAAGCAATATACAGGGTCTGTATATGCTCAGGATATACTCAGTATATTACAAATATCCCCAGAATGTACCTGCAAAATACAGAGGCCGTATATGCTCAGTATATTTGAAACATACTGAGGATATCCTTACAATATCCTGTCAAGTACCGGGACAGACTCGGGAACTGATAGAGGTCTGAGATGTCTGAGCACGGGAATACGCAAGGACATCGGTGGTTCACAGGAGGTCCGAGATCCTATCACACAAAGTGTAATACAAATAGGGTGGAATAGGACTTTCACAAAGTGAAGCTTCATGAAATTTAGTCCCATCTGATCGGAGCTCTGGCTCGGTGCCCGAGGGGGGTCAGAGCAGGCTTGGCTTCAGCTTGTGCGCTGCGCCTTTCTCTATGCCCAAGGCCCAATTTCTGAGGAAGGAGACAGAGAGGTTAAGAACAAAGACTGAGTCGCAATCCTAGCCAGGACCGGATGGTGCCGATGAGTCCTATTGGTAAGGACCAAGATTGAGTCGTAATCCTGGTCAGGACCGAACAGTGCCAATGAGTGTTGGTACACAGAAATGTGAGCAGATTGTGAATGCTACACAAAGTAGGGTTTTGCGTGAACAATGCAAAGTGTCCTAAATGTGACCAAGTGGATCTGAGAAGCAGCCGGATCACCGTCGGGACCAATCGGAGCTGAGGAGTCCTGTCAAGGCAGGGGGAATGTAAGCGGCAAATGAACACTACACAAAATAGGACTTCGCGTGGATAATGCAAAGTCCTAAACCTGACTGTGCAGGTTCAAGGAGAATCCGGATCGCCGTCGGCCGAACAGAGCCGATGGGATCTTCAATCTGTGTCCAAGTTCGGAAAAGGACGGAGACCAATGAAGGGAGAGTAATCAGAGAAAGACAGAACTGAGGAAAGGACAATAGGAAGGAAGAAAGTCTTAGTCGATATTCAAACTGACTAGAACGAAGATACATCAAGCTATTTAAACTATAGTATACTGTATTACATAATGGTCAGAGCCCTCGGGGCTCCGTGATGAAAATGAGTCAAAGCTGTACGAGTGCTGTATGATATGAGTCAAAGCTGTGGCGGAGATTCCAGAGGACCGAGGATTCCGAGGGGAGTTGAGTTATAACAAATCAGAGTAAATAATGATGGAGCCAGAAAAGTCATCGCAGTGTCAGAGAATTTGGAGGTCCGAGGCCCCCGTGATGAAAGGAGTCAGGATAGGGAGGAATGGACATGTGGAAATAATAAGAACCAATGAGATCACCGTAGTCGGCAGGCTGAATTCCAATGGAGTCTGAGGGAGCCCGGGTATGTTCAGAGGCCGACGGAGCCCGGGGATTTCGAGAGCCCAAAGGATGGAAGGCAGTGAGCAGGAGAACCAAAGTGGATAAGATGCCAGCAGATACAGCCGTTTTCAGAAAAGAATGCCCTTTTGATCAAATGCTCCACGCTCGATTTTGCTGACCTTTGTTTGACCCTGCGTCCGTCTCGTGGCCCATTTTGCTCCACCTTTGCGTCATGGAAGCGATACACGGTGGTGTGACTCCAAACCAAGCTCCCACATATTTAGGCACTCAGGTCGAATTAAATCCCCCACAAGTTCTCACTTTCTCTCTCTCTCTACGATCTAAGGATGTCTCACAAAGAAGTTTCGAATGCATGTCACTACTGGGAGCACACCCGGGAACAAGACGGGTGGACGGTCCTCGCTCCAGGTGGAGCTGAAGGCGTTACGAGACGGATGCACGATCAAACAAGGGTAAGCAAAATTGAGCGTGGAGCATTTGATCAAAAGGGCATTCTTTTCTGAAAACGGCTGTAAATGGGAAACGCTCAGTAAACCTTCATTGTGTAAAAACCCGTTGAACTCGAATGAGTCCAGTACTGATAGATTGCTGATGTTGAGCTCATCAGGGCTCAGATGAGGTCTGATGTCACGGTATGTGACATATCCTGAGGTCTGATGGCTACCGTATATGGACTCGGGATATGCTCAGGATATTGTAACACAACATGTACAAACAATGTCCAAAAATGGAAATAAAGACCTGCCTTGTAAGGAGAAGGCTCATCTGAGTGTAATTGGGAAAATCAAAGATAGGGTTAGGGTTTCCTTATAAGGTATATCTTATCTTATCTGCTTCCTCATAAGGAAACCCTAACCCTAGCATCAAGTTTGAAAATGCACTTGGCTAAGCCTTCTCCTTACAAGGCAGGTCTTTATTTCCATTTTCGGACATTATTTGTACATGTTGTGTTACAATATCTTGAGCATATCCCGAGTCCATATACGGTAGCCATCTGTTATATTCATGTACACGGACTTCGGTTCGTCTCCGATCTCCGGCCTCCGACCTCTGGCCTCCGAATGTTCAGAGGTCAGAGATGGAGGATCATCAGGTTTTTACGCAATGAAGGTTTACTGTGTGTTTCCTGTTTATCCGTTTTCCGTTCCTTCTCGACTTCTCATTTATTGTTTTGCTTACTCAGCTTACTTCTTCATCCAAATTTGGACTCTTGCTTATTGTTATGTTTTGATCTACCATATTCGGGTTAACAATAACGGACTTAGTATAAATACACTTTAATATCCTCATGTACTCCAGTTTGATTATAAACATTGCTTTGCTCCTTGCTCTGCTTCCGAGTCTTCCTCTGGTGTCCCTTCGGACCCCGTCTACCTCCGTCTTGTTCATCAGCCTAGGGTAGTACACACACCCTTACCTTCCTGTGGTGTTTGCGCTCACCTTCAATATCTCCGACCTCTGGTCTCCGGTCTCCGACCTCCGATCTTCCAACCGGAGACCTTTGGTGATAGCTCCCTTCATCAGCATGGGATATGACAGTACAGTAGGATAGCTTCTAACACATAATCTCATAACACATAATTCTCATAATGCATAGACTTTTGGGATCCACCAACATTATCTACTTCCTGATAAGGAAACCCTAGCCCTAGCATCAAGTTTCAGATTGCACTTGGCTGAGCCTTCTCCTACAAGGCAGGTCTTTATTTCCATTTTTGGACATTATTTGTACATGTTGTGTTACAATATCCTGAGCATATCCTGAGTCCATATATGGTAGCCATCAAACTCAGGATATTGTAAGGATATGCTCCGGATATTAGCTAATCTACTGAGCATATCCTGGCTCCAGATATCCCTAGTATATTAGCTAATATCCAGAGCATATCCGGCCACCAGATATTGTGGGTATATACTGGGGATGTTTGTAATATCCTGAGCATATCCCGAGGATATACAGGGCCTGTATATTGCTTATTGTCCCCAGTGTAAAAAGGCAGTCATCTACACAACCGTAGCACATGCATTTGTTGTGTGGTTCATGGTCGTGTGACGACAGTCTAGACATTATGTCTACTGCATCCCTGACAATGAAGGCTCGGTGGTTTGTCCAGAGGCAAGTGCATCGGCTATTATTATTGATCTGCGTCTTGTTATCATCCTCCCCGATATGGTGCCAGAGTGACATCCTGAGTAAAACTGCCTCCGGGGGGTCATGTACAGCAAACTTAACACCCAGTTTTTTTGCTACATCAGTCATGTTCCGTAGGTTCGAGCTTAGGTCGCTCCTCTTTGGCCACCAGTTCTGGAGGAACATATTTGAGTGTGCACTGGGGTCTACGACCTTGGATGTTTTCTTGTCTTTCTTGGCAAGATTTCTATCAGCGGTGTAGCACCATGTGGCCCGTCTAGCTGGGTCTAACTCAAGGTAGGTCTTAATTTTCATAACCTGGATGGCTTGATTTCATGCAACAAGATCAAATAGGTTTTTACCTCCCTTGCTTATTGGGGCTTCAAGCATCTCCTTGATAACTGGGGAGGACTTACTACCTCCCCACATGAACCCTCGCTGGAGTTTAACAAGGTGTTTTTCAACGCTCTTGGGCATCCCATTAACCTGGGCTAGATATTGGGCCATTGACCCTATGGTCATTTGTATGATATGTCTGCGCATCTCGAGGGTTGGGTGGCTCCTGTCCCACCTTCCAAGGGAAGCACTAATTTTCTCAACCGTCGGGGTCCAGGTGCCATGGATGTTAACCTTATTTCCGATGCGTGCTCCGAGGATTCTTATTGACTCACCGTCCTTTGCAATATTTACGGTCGCGGGAATAGTTATGTTGTTTTCATTTGTTTTGCGGTTCTCAATCACGTAGTGGCGGTATTCCTCAGACCCGATCGGGATGATCTCTGTCTTGCCAGAATTGAATTTTGCGCTTGAGGCCCTACACCATTTGGCGAGGATGGCCTCTAGCTCCTCATAGGAGTCATTTGCATCGAGGTAGATGGTGGTATCATCTGCAAAGAGTGTGGTAATAATGCGATCCTGAGATTTGGGACTTTGTATCCTTTTAGGTTTGAGTTTCTGAGCATTGAGGTGAGTGGTTCAATTGCAAGGTTGAATAGCAAGCAGGGTAGGGGGTCACCCTGCCTCACTCCTCGTGTTATTTTAAAGGGAGTGCTAAGCTCCCCGTTGATAACTACTTGTGTCTCGGCGTACTCGTATAGAGCTTTAACAGTATTGATGAATTTTTGCGGGATGTGGTTGTGTGCCATGACTTGCCACAAATAGTTGTGTGAAGTCTTGTCGTAGGCTTTTTCCTGATCTAGCGCCATGATGACTCCATTTTGCAACTCGTTCTCTGCATATTCGACCATCTCAATGGCCAGGAAAATTTGGTCCGCGATCTTCCTCCCTTTCATGAAGCCGGCCTAGTTTGGGTGGATCAGGTTGGGTGCTACCCTGGCAAGCTTAAACGTCAGGGCCTTGGTGAAGATCTTATAGTCTGTATTCAGGACTGTAATTGGACGGTAATTTGCTATGTCGGTGACATCTTTTTTCTTAAAGATTGGGCACATCCAGCCCAGGGTAAAGTCGGTGCCCTCTGTGACACCATTACGCTCAATCGAATTGAAAACATTGCAGAGTAGCTTTATAACATCAAACTTTTTGGGCAGCGGAGGTAAGTTAGACCCCCTAGGGTCAGAACTCGCTGCCCGTTTTTCCTCTCATTCTGCTTCCTGGAGCAGCTCGTATAGTGCCATCCAGAACTCTGTTGGAATTCCGTCCATGCCAGGTGCCTTACCCTTTGCAGAGGAGCGTAGGGACTCAATGACATCCTCCTCCTGTAGTTCTTTTTCAAGTGTGTGCATGTCTGGAGCCAGGGGGGCCGGGCCTGAGTCTTCAAGTATGTCTTGGATGAAGTTCCTCTTCTGTTGTTGATTCAATTCAGATTCGTCGAATTGCAGGTCGTTATGGTAATTTCTAGCAAGCTCTGCCATTTGGTCCGACCGCTTGCTCTCCTGAGGTGGGGTGGTGTCAGTTCGACGGAGAAGATAGGTTGTGTCCCTGGGTTTTGGGTCTTTGTTAACTCTCACGGAGAATTTATTTATGGTGTCCAGTTCAGTTTTGTACCGGATCTTGGTCGGGATCTTTTTTCGGGCACGTTGTTTGCTCACTAAAGAGTTTATCTCCTTCTGCAGTATTTCGGCTTCAAGGGTGCGGTCCTTCTGTTGGACCACCATGTCCTTGTTTGTGTCAAAGGATTTAGTTAGTAACTCCTTATGCTCACGCTGTTTTAGGCATTTCTTCTGCTCGAGTGCACCTATGGCCTCTTTGGCTCGTGTTATATCCCGTGCTGATGAAGAGGACAATCACCGAGGGTCTCTGGTTGAGAGATCGGAGGTCGGAGATATTGGAGGTGAGCGCAAACACCACAGTAAGGTCAGGGTGTGCGTACTATCCTAGGCCGATGGATAAGACGGAGTCCGAAGGGAGACCGGAGGAAGACTCGGAAGCAAAGCAAGGAGCAAAGCAACGTTTATAATCAAACTGAAGTACATGAGGATATTAAAGTGTATTTATACTAAGTCCGTTATTGTTAACCCAAATATGGTAGATCAAAACATAACAATAAGCGAGAGTCCAAATTTGGTTGAAGAAGTAAGATGACTAAGCAAAACAATAAACGAGAAGTCAAGAAGGAACGGAAAAACGGATAAACGGGAAACACTCAGTAAACCTTCATTGCGTAAAAACCCGATGATCTTCCGTCTCCGACCTCCGAACATTCGGAGGTCGGAGGTCGGAGGCCAGAAGTCGGAGACGGACCGAAGTCCGTGTGCACGAATATAACAGCTTGCTCTCTGGCAAAGGTGTGAATTTTAACTTTGTATTCATGATACAGTACTTGGATGTCTTCCCCTGCAGGGGAGGCCTGCCGTTCTTGTAGCTTACACCTTTCTGAGACTGCAAACTCAAGAAGTTTTTTGTCTTTCATCAGGAAGGTAGGGATTGAGTATCTGCCCTCACCAATAAATGGTGCTCCGGGGGCTGTGATATCAACGGAGACCATACGGTGGTCCGAGAGGCGTCCTGCTGCATCGGAGATCTCCCATCTCCTGCACTTCTTATATAGGTCGTTCGAGACACAAATCCTATCTAATCGGGAGTGGGAACTTGCTGTTGAAGTGAAGGTATAGGCTTTCTCATCGGGGTTTGTCGCCCTCCAGCCGTCTTTGAGCCCCAGGAGGTGCTTAACATTTGCAAGTGTGTTTGTTGCGCCATCATCATCCTTGCGGTGGGGGAGCCTGTCGATAGCATCTTCTACTATGTTCATGTCGCCCAGGATTATGTCGGGTACAGGGAGGACTTTTGTCCTCCATATATTGTCAAGCTCTTCCCAGAAGGCTCTGTTACTGGCCGTTGAGTCAGCAGGGGCATATACCGCCAACGCCGTGAGGACATTCGACTTATGCCACGGTATCTGGACAAGAAGGGCTCGCCCTTTGATTAACTCCCAGGTCTTTACACCCTCAATATTCACTATGTCCTTGTTTTGGATCACCCCCACCCCTGCTGCATTCGGGTGGTCTGGATCTATCGAGGTGAAAAGCTTGAGGTGTCTACACGCCGGGTTTTCTTCAATTTCTGTAGCTTGTTCCGGTGTTAGGTGGAGCTCACCCCTGGCCAAGAGTCCGAGTTTTTCATCATACATCATTCTACTTATGTCCGGCAATTTACTGGTCCCGTCCTCGGAGTATTTGCGTCCTTTAACGTTGAGTGCACACACTCGGAGAATTGCCCGAGTGTTGCGTGAGATCTTCGGATTACCTTGGTGTTGCATCCTACGTTTTCAATTAAAGAAGGACGCAGCAGATTCATCTTCACGTGGGACCCTCTGGGTCCCTCTGCTTGCCACCTAGGTTGGCTTCGCCTTGTTGGCGATTATGACCAGAACTGGGTCTGGCTGCTCCATTTGTGGGGTCGACATTTGGAGACGTGGGCCTTGTAGGTCCTTGTTGTCTGTCTTGCAGAACTGCCCGATGGGTCGCAGGCTGTGTCTGGGAGACACGGGGAGTTCTTCCCCTACCTCGTATAATGAGGTTTGGTGAGGTGTGGGGGCGTCCAGAGCGAGAACCAGATGCAGTACCGCCAAGGGGGGGAACAAAAGTACCCTCCCTGGCAGCAATTGTCTGGGAGCGCCAAACGTTCCCCGCACTTTCACTCGTGCTACCACCACCAATCTCTCTCCCTCCTTCATCGGGGCTTAGGCCGGCGGTAGAGCCTTCGGCCCCTCCGGAAGGGGAGAGGCTTGAGCCTTCACCGGTTTCGTAATCCTCAATGCTTAAAAGGTTGAAACGATTTGTAGCAGTCACACCTACATCACTCAGATCGCGACCAAAGGCTGAGGACGGGGTAGACAAAAGCCTGCCTCCAAGGTGAGCGAATGTCAGGAGTACTAGTCCCCGACGGGCGATGGGAGCCATTGAGTCGTTCCCCAAGACTTAAGCCTCTTGGCGCGGCTAGCTCCGACCTAAATAGGTCTCTGCTGGTTTACGCTCGTGTGGCTTTCCTGTCCTGCCACTGAAGCTAGCAGTCAGTATATTTGGGCCTATGAACGGCTGCTATGTACTGGGTGCACTCTGTTTGGAAGTAAAGTTGTCATTTTAGAAGTATTTCGTGGCATGGGCCCATCCCCGAGAACACCGAGCTGCCCGTACTTTTTAGCAGACTTAAGTGGTTTTTATGTCTTAGAGTTCTTCAAACGTTTTAAGGAAAGTGGGGTATTTATTTGCATGTAAGGACAGATATTGGTCGTAATGACGAATGAAGAACATATATAATATGTAACGAGATCGTAAAAAAATTCGCGTGCATGTGTAATTTTTTTTTATAGAAACCACGGAGCCCCCTACCGTGGCCAGCACCGCGTCCTCTCCCACGAGCGCGGCCGTTTCCGCGTCCACACCTGCGGCCCAGGGCAGTGTTAACTGGGAGAGCAGGGAGGGTGGTGGGTGTCGCCCCCATCCAGCCCGGGACCAGAAGAGGGCAGAGAGTGGCAGGGTGGTCGACAGAGGTGCAGAGGCGGCAGTGGATATCAGCGCGCACTGATCCCACCGAAAAAAAGGTGATGAAGGCGATCCGGGCAAAACCATTGCAAATAGCGGTGTGGTGGGCGACATTGTTGGTCAGGGAAAGGAGGTAGACCCACCATGCAACACGCGTTCCCTCGCCGTACATGAGTTCAATGGGCATCACCTGCACCGATGCAAGGATGTTGGCGAGGGCTTGCCTAGCTGGGAGGTCAGGTGCAAGAGCATCACGGCGCAACATGAGGAGCTGGGCGAAGGGCTCGTCAGCGCAGATGACGGCGTGAATAGCTGCACGCACGTCGGTAGCCCTGGCGGTATTGTTGGGGAAGGTGAGGTCGCCAATTGTCCCCATATAGCCCGAGAGGCAGGGGGCAATGGGGATGATTTGAAAAGATATGGGGCCGGCACTGATGAGACCGTCCTCAATGAGGGCAGCTGTAATGTCAGCGGGGAGGCCGGTAAGAAGAAATACATTAGGGGACTCGACTTGGCCAGGTACGGGGGCGCTGGCAGCGACCTGGACAACTCCTCGGGGGGCGTTGACGTAGTCCGTGACCGACTCGGTCAAGAGACCGACGTCCCCGATGGGGTCGCTCGAGCCTTCAATTCGACGAAGGTAGGCAGCAGGGCTATTCCCGGTCACTGGGGCCCAGACGTCACACTGCCCCTGTAGGACGTTGTCGACTGCGGTGGCGGGCGCCGTCCCTGTTGTCTCCTCCCATCCACCGGGCGGGGGTGGGGTGCGGTAGAGGCGGGGTGCGAGGCTGTCCATGGTGCGGTACACCCCCAGCGCTGGGTTTATGCTGCGCCCGGTAAACACCTGTGGTGGCGGCACGACAACAGATGTGGCGAAGGGTCCGGGCCCGGGGCAACGAGGGGCACAGCGAGGGTGGGGGCAGGGGGGGCGGCAGCGGGGGCAGCAGCAGGCACTGCAGTGGACGCAACAGCAGGCATGGCGATGGGCGCGGTTGGCGCAGTGGAGGGCGTGGCAGAGTGCGCTGCAGTCTGTGCCGTATTGGGGGCTCTGAGGAATGCAAGGGGGCTCGCAGCAGGGGCAGCAGGCGCACGGTGGGGGGGGGACATACGTGAACGGGCCCGTGAGCGCAGTGTTCGGGAGCACTAATGTGGTAGGGGGCGTGAAGGGCGTAGTGACAGCGGCGGCGTAGGACGGGGGCTGTGCACCGCTGCCAGTTGTGTTCTGGGTTCTCGCAGCGCAGACAGCAGCGGTGGCGGACGTGCAGGTGAGCGCAGTGTTCGGGAGCGCTAATGTGGTAGGGGGCGTGAAGGGCGTAGTGACAGCGGCGGCGTAGGACAGGGGCTGTGCACCGCTGCCGGTTGTGTTCTGGGTTCTCGCAGCGCAGACAGCAGCGGTGGCGGACGTGCAGGTGACACGAGCGGAGGCAGTGTCAATTGGCAGGGGCTGGGGGTTGCTGCCGGCAGCGTTCTGGGGGGCCGTAGATTGCGCACTGGCAGCGGCGGCGGACGCACAGGTGACCCGAGCCGGAGTGGTGTCGATCGGCTCGAGGTCGTTGTGGCGCGCCTTCTTGGGCGGAGACGGCGAGACGCCCGAAGGCCCATCTGGGTGGCACGCAGCGGCCGGGGGGTCGTCGGTGAGGTGCGAGGAGGATGCGTCCTGCGACGCGGGCCCCGGGTCCAGTCCGAGGCTATTTGTCTTCGCATGTGCGAGATGCGCTGGGTCGAATTCTGGTAGCGCGCTGTTCACGAGAAGGTTCTCGGCGATGGCGCGCTCCGTATCCGCGTCGAGGTGCGGGTCGGAGCGGATGGAGCCGGGGTCAAAGAAATTGTGGAGCTGGGGGTCAACAAGGGGCATGTCCTCATCGACCTCCCCTTCCTCCATCTTGTGTGCGATGGGCGAAAGGAACACGGGGCGCCCCGCTTGAGGGAAGGGGACTGAGGCGGCGGTGAGTGGAGGGAATCATCGTGGCTGGGGCGGCGTACCTGCGGGCTCTGCCCTGCCTTTCCCCTTCTGTGCACGTTTGTGTACTGCAAGCTCCACGAGCCCCTCGACGTTGTCCTGTGTGAGGTACTCAGTCGCGAGGTTGCGGAACTCGTAACAGACGGCTTCAACAACGCCGTTGCTCGCCGCGCTGCTGTCTGCCAGGGGGCCATAATCGGGGTCTATGGGGAGTGCAGTGGCATCAGAGGACTTGGCGCGAAAGCCCTCCGCGATGTCGGTTGCGGCCTGCGCCCCAGCAGTGTCAGTGGGGTGGAATTTGTCAGCGATCTTCTCTGTGGCCTGGACGACCATCCGGACTAGGACATTGGGCAGGGGGCTAGAGGGTTCGGGGCTGCGGATACTGTCCCTCGCCCGGGCATCGACATCCTCCGGAAGCGAGAGATCGGTTGCACCGTAAGGGTACTCGGAGATGTCCGTGTGGGGGGCCTCGGAGAGAGTTGTGCCTCACAAATGATTATCTACACTTAACTCTAAACTACACCCACCTAAGCTTAACTGCCTTCCCTTGTAGAGGATTCCCTCCAAAAAGAGGCTTGCAAGCTTAAGGTGAGTCTAGTGAATACTTATCTGACTGTATCTCGGATCTAGACATCCGAGACCGCGCGAAGCGTGACTCCACTTTGCAATTGCTCAGCTTCTCCCGGGGTATCCCATTGAAGTAAAGCTAGGGATCAGGGGACCGGGTATTCGACCCTATATACTAGCTTGTTGAGCGCTTGCGCTAGACCATTATATTGAAGGGTCTTTACCACATTGTTCAACAAGAACCGCTCGCCAGGATTATCGGACTATAACCAGCTTGCATGAGCTCTCAGAGTCTCACAGTTTGTACTAAAAGTTGGTTTCAGAATCATTTCCTTATTTAGAACATCAGTTTGTATAAATACCTGTAGAAAACAGAGGGAACACCAGTAGATCCTACCCTTCCTCTTCAGTGAGCACGAGCGTGAGCTTGAGCACACAGGGGACCTCTAGCATCTATTAGGAGCACCTCCAGAAAGCTTATAAAGTTTCCTTTTGTTGTCTCTGTTGCAATATACAAAGTGTTGTATATTTGTGGAGTGATATAAGACAGCACCAGACCAGACCAGACCAGACCAGACAGGACAGTACAGGACGGGACAGGACAGGACTTGCTTCGCTGAAAATTGTGTAAACATTTGAAGGCGCTTGGCGTTGTGCAATAGTCAAACTACCAAACTCCAGCTGATACATTGCTTGTCGGAAATACATTTTTGGAATAAAACTCTTGATCTACAGATCACCCCTTGGACTCAGTCCCAAGTCTCTCACATAAAACCCAAAACTTTCCTTACCTTCTAAAGTTGTGTTAAGCGCCTAGAACAGTTTTGATTGTCCCAAAGTCACCTTTAGCTATAAGCTACTGCACTTGTCTGTAAAACCCAAATTGCCACTACCTAATACCTGGTAGGAACCTCAAAACTCGCACGTTTGATAGTTGGATTTTTTGGTTGTTGCTGGTGTTGTTTGGTTGTTCACTTAAGTGTTCATCTTGCACACTTAATTTCACCAGTGGTTCTATAGTCAGTGTTTCAATGGGGACTGCAGCAAACAACCATCAAGGATGGCCAATGCTTTGGCAGAGGTGTTGAATTCAGTGGTGCTGCTCTGATAGAATTTCTTATACCAGGTAATTGCCTATGAGGGTTCCTCGCAGCGTGGTTAATTTCAGCAGTAGACATGTACAATGTGATGGAAACGAGTAATTCGAGTTCCAGCACACAAGAGAGCAAGAGCAAATCCGGTGTGACTGTGGTAAGTTGTGGATTCACTGAAGAAATGTATCTACGACAGACAGGTTTATATACTCGGATCAGGTGGCAGTACAAGGTAATGATCTGATAAACACAAAAGGAAGGAGTGTGGAGTAATGTAGGGTCGAAAGCGGATAGACGAGAGGAATAAAACAATAAGGAGAGTGTGGTGAGTTGAATGAAAAGAAGTAAGTAAAATAATGAATGGCTGCGTACTAATGTGACGGTCATTTCCATTACATACAACTCTTGCCTGTGTACATCATCTATTTATTCTTGTGAGCTGGACCACTCTATAGCATAGCACGTGCCACTGCTGATTGCACTCAGCCATTCGACCAATCAGTGGTAGCCAGTTCATGATCTGTCCAGCGGCCAATTGTAGCACAGGTTACTGCTAATCACTGGTTGAACATTTCGAGTTTTTCGGTGAGAAAATTGGTGAAAACCTTTACCGATATTACAGTAATTTTTCATCAAAAAAGTAGGTGAAAAACTCGAAACTTTTTCTGAACTTTTTCTGTTTTTGGTGAAAAAAGTGATTGTGAGTCAAAAAGTTCTGTATATATTTTGAGTCTTTCACCTATTTTTTCAGTGAGAAATTCCTGTAAAATCGGTAAAGTTTTTCACTAATTTTCTCACTGAAAAACTTGAAATGTTCAACCAGTGAATACTATGGAATTGAGCTGGGCTATATGGAATGAACGAAGTGTACGGGCCGCATTGGAGATGAGCTCGGATGGTTCAATAACGCGGTCTGTCATCGCCGCGAGTCGCAGGAGGGGCGGGGTGGGATGCCAATGATGGATTTTCCAGAGATTTGGCAGTCATCTAATTCAATGGTCGTGGGGAGCCCAACCTCATCTCATGATCGGACCGGGGCGGTTGATTTCGATGAGTTCAGAATAGGAAAACTCTTCCTGGTAAAATTAGTTCTCTGAGTAGGGTCCCATGAGGTGGGCGGGTATGGAGCGGAAATTTCACGGGTATGCATCACATTATCCATATACTTACCCACATTTACCTCAGGTTGCGGATCCCAGTCTTTGATGTTCATCACTTTCTGTTTGCCCTGGCCGACCCAAGAGACTCTAGTGAACTAAATTTAATCTTGAGGTGGGAACGGTCGCATACCTCAAGATTTCTCAGCCTCATGCACCGGCAATATGGTGATTTTCCCGGTTGAATGTAAAATTCGCCAATATCAGCTTCTGTTCGCCCTGAACATCATAAACATGGCACTACAAGCCTGGGGAAGCGTTACACGCGCCTTCGCTGTAAATTTAACTGTTGTCAATAGCTCCGGCACCTACGCAGTCCGGCTCGCCCGGGCCGGTGTAATGGTTCTCCCCGAAGCGCCGACCTGCTCCGCCGGATCAAATTCTCGGCCCCGCCGACTTCAAGCGCCTCCTTCTGGTGTATTTGTATCCAGGTGGATGGATCTTACAGTATTCATCAATCTTTCCTTCTGTTTGCCCTGGCTGCCCCTAAAATAAATTTAGCTACGGGGTGATTTGGTGGGTACAAATTGGTGTAGGCGACAAGATTTTCTCAGCTGTGGTTCAGAAAAGATAAGTAACGTTGTGCGTAATCCAATTTCTCGCCTTGAACCCCCCAAAGCATGCAAGCAAAGCCCGAGAAAGTCCAAGTTCTAGTCATCGGAGGTGGCTCAACGTTCCAAGCCTCCAGTTGTTCAGGTTAACTGATTCCGTTAGGTGGACCAGCCGGCGCATACTCGGCAGCCTGTCTAGCAAGAGAGGGTGTTCAGGTAACCGTCTTAGAGTCAGCTCGTTTCCCCAGGTATGCCCACTAGCACCCTATGTCCCTAGATTTTCATTGACTCTTTGTAGATATCATATTGGAGAAAGTATGCTTCCATCCATGCGCAAATTCCTCCGCTTCATCGATCTCGAGAACACTTTTGTGGCTCATGGGTTCTATCGAAAGGTTTCCGGTTTGATTCGTGGGTATCATGATCTAATTATGTTCGCAGAACGGCGCCGCATTCCGTTTAAATTCTTCAAAGCCTGAGGGATGTCCGTGGGTTTCCTTCGCTCGTGTGACGATGCTCAGTACTGTTCAGATACGGATTTCGTTGCAAGAGGTGAACTGATTTCGCCTTGAATGGGGATCGAAGAATATTAACGGCTCCGTGCACCAGACCCGATGAATTATGCGTGGAACGTGGTTGGTTACATAAATTGTGCAGTTCACTTGGGTCTGAGCTCACGTCCGTGTAACATAGGTGCGCTCTGAATCTGACGAGATCATGCTGGGCCACGCCGCTGCCTGTGGCGCAACTGTTTTCGAGGAAACGCGGGTCACAGACATCGAATTTGACCAAGGCGGAAAACGGCCCAGATCTGTTCTATGGAAGGACTCGGAAAACGGTTCCGGGAGAATCCAGTTCGACTACCTCATCGATGCCAGCGGTCGCCGCGGCATTCTGTCGACGAAATACTTCGCAACAAGACAGCCCGTCCAAAGTCTGAAGAATATTGCGATGTGGTCATATTGGCACGGGACCAATTCATACAACCCCGACGCCCACAGGGCTGGTGCACCATTCTTTGAGGCCCTCAGTGGTATACCCTGCGATCCCACACATTATTCGGCTTTCTTTCTTACGACCTCCTAGACGCTTCAGGATGGGCATGGTTCATTCCTTTAAATGGGAATAAAACCTCGGTCGGTATTGTCATGAATAGGGAGATCTGGTCAAAGCAAAAAGCCACGTATTCATCCCAAAATGCACTCGCCGAATTCTATCTGTCAGCGTTGGACGGCTCACCGGAGGTAAAAGCTCTCATCGGCGGAGGAACCCTGACAAACCTTGCACCTGATGGCGGGGAACCAGCGGTCATGACCGCCAGCGACTATAGCTACTCGGCCTCCTCGTACGCCGGGGAGAACTACCGCATCGCTGGGGATGCTGGGGGTGAGATTTGGTTCCTATCGCGCCGGATGATTCCGTTAACTGGAATTAGCCTTCGTGGACCCCTTCTTCTCCAACGGAATACACCTCGCAGTAGCCGGCGCTCTTTCTGCCGCCGCAACGATATGCGCCTCGATTCGTGGCGACTGTTCTGAGTCGGACGCCGCTCAATTTCATACCACCCGCATCGGAATGTCGTACACTCGGTACCTATTTCAAACCCCCTCTTGCCTGGGTGTCACTGACCACACAGCAGGTTCCTTGTCGTTGTACTTAGCGCATACCAGCAGATGCGTGCACAGACATCGCCCGTGCTAGCGGATATCGACGAAGACAACTTCAACCGGGCTTTTGAGCACTTCCGTCCAAGTGAGTCGAGCGGCAATGTCGCCTATCATATGGAACTCATGTTTAAAATTGCAGTTATGCAAGGCTCGGCGGATCTACACTCCCTTCCGAATGGTCCCCCAATGGCGCTTACTGAGACTGAACTTAGAGCAACACTCTGTTGGGTTTATTTCAGAAATCAGACGGAGTTTAGTGTGAGAATCCAAATAATAAATTGGCGGTTGGCTGAGCTCTGCAAACGCTTGAGCAATACATAGGAAACTGAGCTACTTATATACTAAACTGTTCAATGTTACTAGAATGTTCCATAATAATCTCCTGTGTTCTCCTGTGTTCTACTTGACTCTGGCTGACTCTCGTTATGACTCGAACCTCGGCCATGATGCCGGGTTGCCTCTTCCGGCAATAACTCCAACACACTCGAGTTCTGTGCGCAGGCATATGTGCCCCCGGAGCCCGGACAAAAAATCTCGAAACCCAAACTTGACCTGGTTCATGTGAATGCCATGACCCAGACCATTGAGGCACTTTCAAGTGCGGCGATCGATGGTCGGCACATACGCTTGGAGAGGGGCACATTGGGCCTTGAAGAATGTTAATAGTAATGGACTATTTATTTTATGTCTGCTGTAAATTTCTGTCCGGAAAACAAAAATGGCTGGCAATTGGACTAAAATGCTCACCAAAGTTGGCGCGGAGTTTCCACACCAGAGGAAAGGCTTTTTATCGTTGTGAATCGAAGGTTAGACCTTCCAACACGCGACACGCGGTAAACTATAGACTACACCATATACATGACAACCGTTACCACCAAAGCCTAGGGAAGAACTTGGGAACACGATTTGCCCAGGCATTCCACTCAGTTCCGAACCTCTCCACCAACACTTTTTCCTCGACATCCGCTCGTGCGATGAACAAATAACTGGACCAAACGGAAACCCCAAAGACAAAGGCATTGTAAGTCATTTTTAAGTTGGGTGAAATGAAGTAGAGTAGATAAGGGCCTTCAGAGCCGCAGTGCGTTATCATGACTCCGCAATTCAAGAGGATAAAGGCAGAATATGAGGGGTGTCGAACAACCGAATACGGACCAGTCTGAACTAGGCGGTGATCTCCTCTGATGGCAAGTTCGAATGTGAACATGGGCCCAAGGATCTAAACAAGATTGGTGATAAATCGGGAGCTCAAGCAGCTTAAACATACCTCATAACAGCGTTTTCGAATTAGGGTGGCGGTGATAATCAGCGCCCAACCAAACAGGTAGGTCGCGGAGAGGGCCACCGGAGGCCCAAATAACCGGTTGCTTGTGGGACTGCCAGCCGGAAAGCCTTCGATCAATATCGACAGAATCCGCGCAATATTTTCCGCCCAAATGCATCTCTGGAAAATGCATTAGGTTGAATTATTCAACAGTGATATCGGCTGTACCTTGAGCAATACACCAATCTTAGACATCATATTATCTCTGGCTTTTGACGACGGCGAGAATGGTTCCTTTTCTTTTTGCGACGCCGGGTTGGGCGACGTCCCAGAGTAGCTATAGGCATAAGCATAGCTCAAGTGAACGCCGATCTGCAGCAGAGCTGACATTGAAGTTGAAGAACGATGAGCAAGCAGATTCATTTCCCTTATAAATGGCCCGGGAACGTCTTGGCGGGTTATCTCCGCAATTGACCAGACTTTTCCAGGCACTGATCCTGACCAAACCATCTCGAATGATTCCCACCATCCGCTTTCCATCAGATATATGGATGGAGACCTGCAGTATAGGATGCGCGAGTAATAGGAAGATCAATTTCTTTCTGCTTCCCTTCCGTCAATCTGTCACATGAAGTCTGTTCCTGTCCCACACCGGAACGAAAAAAAATCGGCGAAATGTGGTATAATCATGATCCCTAGTATCGCTAAGGGACATGTGGTTCGGTTGAATTTGGTGCTCACGAAGCATTTGAGAGACGCATGTTCGTTCTCCGGAACACATTTGTGAAGATCAAATATAACTCGCACCACGCCAATGGTATCCCTACATATATTTTAGGGTGAGCCAACGAATTGTTCGCATCCTAACCCAAAGCGGGATCTGCACTGCCTCGGGACGGATGCGCATACACTGCCCCGGATATCTTAAGGACTAGACTCATACCATACAGACTACCATACCATCCTGCAATGGCAGTACCCAGTTTACCGAAGGTCAAACTCTGCCAAGACATCGAGTTCACCTACACCGACAGTGGCGCCCCCGACACTGACAATTACATGACCTTCATTCTCGTCCACGGCCACACCTACCATGCCGGTATGTCTGCCGCGTTGGGCTCACGATCGAATTCAACTTAACCCATGGTTTAGGTGTTTTCCAGAAACTTGGACCGCTCGCGAAGAGCAGCTCTGTCCGCATCATTTGTGTGAACAGGCGCGAATACACGGGGTCCACTCCCCACACGCCAGAGGAGCTTGGCGTTTACCAAGCAGGCAATGACGCCGAGCGGACCACACTCATGAATGGTGAAGGTGTTAACCTTGCTCTCTGCATCGAGTCCATCATCTATGAGCAAAAGCTCGGCCATGTCGCCCTCGTCGGATGGTCTCTGGGCAACACATTCACCCTGGCTGTGATGGCCTCCATTCCCTCACTGCCCGACGACTCGAAGAAGAGACTACAGAAATCCATCAAAACATTCATCCTGTGGGGTAAGGTGCCTACACTCTCCGTTTGACCTTCGTCTCACCAGTCCGATCACAGATCCACCTTCGCACGCGCTGGGCATTGAAGACCCGCCGAACCCTTATGTTCCTCTGTACGACATGACCATTCTCGACGACACCGGAGTATCCACGGCTTTGGCCCGCGGCCAAGAATTCGGGAAATGGGTCGAGAGCTACTTCTCTCACCCCGCTTTCACCGAGAAGGAGAAGAAGGGTTCACATAACGAGAAGGACTTGGACCGCAAGATCCACGGTAATCCGTCCCGCCCACCTACCTTCTATGACTTGCCCTTCCCCGAGCTGCTCGCGATGGTCGACTTCAGTGTTGGCGACAAATGCGACACCATTCTCACGGAGCCTACGTTCAACCACGTGGTGGAAGGCATCGTCGACAAAGCATTGTTCGAGCCCAAGACTCGAGAGGCATGGGGGCACCCGAAGGTGGCCTACATGTGGGGCGAGGCGAACCCCTGGAACGTCCCCTGGGCGGCGTGGAACATCCAGGAGCGCGTGAAGAACGCTCAGGGCAATGCTCCGATCACCTTCCATGCCATTGACGGCGCCAACCATTTCGTGCGTCCGCCCATGGCCTTTCTACGCGCGTTACTGATAATAAAATTCAGGTGATGTGGGACGACGAAAAGAAGGCGTTGGGAGTGCTTATCCAGTGCACCAAGGCGTGAAAGCCTCCGTAGTCCGAACGAGCTTCCGAGTGTAACTTATCGAGTCTTTCCGCTAAAAATGATTCTGTGGGCGTCGGGCCCGGGGCGATGATATGAGTCATGTATCCACACACCGTTATATTTCTGCAGAAGTGCCTTGGAGGCGCCCTCGTCCACGATACGTGAGCCACCTAGACGAAACTAGAAATGTCGCGGCGCGCAAGCGGCGAGAACCGAATATGCAGGCAATTGGAGTCCGAATCGGAGGAGGAAGATCTGCGGATGGCTTCGGGCTGCTCGCTTTGAAAGCACAACTAGTATTGAAGACTTGGAGCGGCCTTCTCATAGATGAAGATTCACTGCCAGATGACTGGACCCAAATAGAGGAGGTTTAGTGGGTATGCGGCCTATAACTGGAATAGGATAATGCTTTCGGACCGGAGTCCCACACTGGTTTATAAATGTGCGTAACAGCATTTCCTCCTGAGCAACTTCCCCGGCAATGTCTGGATAACCCCCAGCAACAAAAGCAGATGAGCATGGAATGCTTCTGCACACTGAGTTTCATTATCCCAAATGCTCCAAAATAATAATGCCCTAACTTTAGGTACATAGTGGGTCCTGAAGCGCCCTAATGTTGGAGAGCCTCCGCCAAATTTTCACTTTGCACGTGACATTGACCCTTTTAGGAGCTTTTTTCCGCGTGTGTTCGACTCTCGCTGCGGGATTTTACTTGTATTACGTATATATGCTGACTCAATGTCTCGTGACTGGTAAGGTTCAAATTGCACCTTGAAATAAGCTACTTGAAGCTTCAAAAGACTCGCAATTTTGACTCCCTACCAATCTGATGTTCTCCACTTGTTGGTTTCCAGTTCGAAGGCAGTTTTGCCCCTATAGATTGGTGTAGTACATACAAATACTTCAGTGTTGGATTGACAAGCTAGCAAGCATTCCAGCCTAGTCTAATCAGCCGAGATGTTGGCAGGATACCAAACAAATATCTTTAGCCATTGCCAAAGCAGCGGAGGGGGTACTATCCTTCATGGGGATGTGGGACACTTTGGAAAGATTACTGAATATCTCCCCCATGAACGAGTCGTGGTCAACATCTGAGTAGGCCAGGTGTGAAAGTAACTTCTTTTCATTGTTTTCAGTATTTTACCTTGTGTCAAACAGTCTATTTGTAGTCTAACGGTGCTATTTTCTAGAGTGTCCCGCTTCTTAATGAATGATGGCTGATGAGTGCCAACCACATACAGAGCTCAACTCTTAACCATTCCATGCACAACTTTCAGGACAAATTCTACCCCATCTAAAGCACTTATATATGCAACATCTTGATTCAAAAGCTTGGAAAAATTGTGCAGGACGGCTCAAACTTAGCCAATGCTTCAATCAGAGTTTTATTTGAGATATCGGTGATAGCACACCCTATGTCCTCCTCCTTTGGCAATCTCATGGCCATAGAATGTTACATTTGGACCTAATTGCACTGTGTAATAGCAAGGCCCAATATGTAAGAGGGTTTTGAGTGATTCTGGGTAGAGTTCATATTTGTCCGCTGTGTTTGCGTGTCTCGATTAGGCTGTTTTGATGCGAAAAATCTATTTCTACCCACAGATTTTAGTATGAATACTCGAAGTATGATATGGATACAGTCTGTTACTATCCCGACATATATTAAGTCTCCAGCTGTGTTTTAACTGACATAAATTACCAAATCCAGCCGTTTCTTTTGAGCTAATCATGGGAGTTTTGTTGATTGAGTGACCAGAATTGTACCAGGAGTGTAGTAGGGACCCTACGGAGTGTTTATTACAAAAGATCTCGGCAATTGGCCCAGAAATGATGGAGAAAATGATCTTTGTCTCGCTTCTAGGTCCTGTACGATAGTATGAATCATACTCAGGGGTTTGTTTGTATTTTTGTTCAAGTTCACCATTGGCAAGGGAAAATTGGGGAAGTCTGTGATACTGCAGTATATATTGGTAGTTGCGCTCGATGCTGTAGATAATCTCTACTATTACTAATAGGTGTGTGCTCCGTGAGCACATGCCTTAATTAATCTTACTCACAAACTCTCATGTCCTGACCAAGTCAAGTCCATGAATGGTCAAGATACAGCACTACATAGAACCCTGACTAAGGTCACAAGTTCCCAACACACTGGTTTACAGGCTCAAGCGCTGCCATTTGGCATGAGCTTGCCTTCCATACACCTATCTATTGGACAAGTGTCGAGCACACTCCTTGCGCACTCCACTTGATCTACGATCTCACAAGAAGGTCCCTTGCGAAAGCCCTTAGGCTTCGCAAAATCAGTCTTTCAATAAAACACAACAGGTACTAATTGCCATGACTGAACCTAAACTTCCGGCTCCAGCCTCTGTTTGATCACAAATAGAGTTCTACTTTTCACCAGGACCGGCATATGTTCAGTTCACTGGTTTAGCACATAGTCCTCATAATCCTGTGCCAAGGTGACTCGATCAAGGAGACAGGGATTTTATGGACTTAAAACATAGGTTTTCCATACGTACCAGTGAAATAATAACCCTAGACTGTTACAACATGGGGCAGCTCGCAGTGTTCAATATACCGATTCGGAATCTCGACATTGAGTGCGGAGACCTGTGAATTAACAGCTTATCTTCTGACTTTGGCCACTCTAGAAAGGAAGGTAACCTTCTCAATGTGCCCCAGATGCCATGAGAGGACCACATTCCCTCGCAGTAATGGTGCAGCCCAATTTACCATCCAGTTTGAGCTGTGGCCGAGGATCTTCCGACACAGCACCCTCTCTATATGCAATCAAGGTGCAATTCACTGGCCAAATTATCCAACACTGGGCATCATTGTCGGTCTGATAGCCTGGCCTGACACTGTTCTCGGATGTTTTCTGGCTCTCTTTAAACTCTGAATCATTTCATCTGTGTAGCAGTCGCTTTGTTCCCACCTCCCGCTGTCAGATATAATTACCCCGAAACAATTTAAAGCTGAATGGCTTGGTCTCCCTTCCTTGGCTGTTGAATACACTCTGATCCGAATTTCCCATTGGTCCCCTCCGTCGGTCTAGACCACAGGACACATCCTTCGGTCTGTTCACCCGACGTATGCAGTCAGCTAGCATGAATTCCACTTGATTTTAAAGAATCCTTGCTGGCAATGCCTTTGCTTGAAGCACATGGAATGTATGTACTGTACAGATTAAATTTTGTTCCTCATGCGAAACATGAATCATCAGCAGTATGTATAAGATACACATTGGATCTCAAGAACCTCATTATCACACTCCGGAGCGAGCAAAGGCATATCTAATCTGGACTGCCTATATTGGTACAGGATATGCCTTCACTTCGGTCCTGCAGTGAGGGGGCTGTGCACCGTGACTAACGTCTGAGCGAGAAAGATTGGTGCATGTTGGCATGTTTAAGAGGTACAAGCAGAATTCGCTTACCCGGTTTTGTGGCGATAGTTTCCGATGTACTGTAAGTGACTTGGGCTTTAGGCCACTGTGTACGCATGGCAGAATGAGTCTATGGGCTCGCTGTACGGCTGGGTTAGACTGTTCAAGTTGACCAAAAGTGATGGTGGACGTCCGGATCAGACTTCTTGCCTGGATCGGAATTATGCAGTGTTCGCCCTAAGGCAAAGCTGTACTAAATATAGGTTATGGTGGTAATGCTGTGGCAGTGCCGTGGCAGTGTTTCGACCGGGCTAGTCATGATGGTGGCAGTGTTTCGGCCGTGCTAGACCTGCTGGATTGATGGTAAATACTATAAAAGGAGGGAACTGATCAGTCACTGGTTCAAAATTATGATCGCAGAGACGAAAATTTTGGCAGTAAAATAGATTAAGTAATGAGTCAAAAATTCCATTTTTAGGACTCATAATGTGTGATGCACGGCAGTACAAACGAGAAAGAACTGGTGGCGCCAGTTAGGAAATAACTGGAGCAAGAGTTCAGGGAAGGATTCAGTAGATTCTGAGCCGAAGGATATATCATGCATGCGGGCTGCATTGGGTGCAGATTGCGGCTGATTGCAGTGGGTATGTTCTGAGACTATGATTGGAACATTTTCAAATCAAGCCCCCTAGACCTATAGGTCATGGTTTCCCCGAGTATTTGAATAAAACTCCTATTCAAATACACCTCAGGACATAACACCAGAGCCCCCTGGATGCAACCTTGTCGGCTGTATTTAGATGCACAGTGGGTGACACTCCGTAAGCACAGCTTCCGCGGTTTATCCACTTCGTCCCTGCCTTGCGCGGCTGACAAAGTTTCGAGTCTGCACGCTGCCCATCACCTAGCTACCTACCTACAAGACAGAGTGACCCGCTAGACAGTTTTTATCCCTACCATATGCCTTAGGCACGAAGGGGAATAAATTTGGATTCAAGAAAAAAATAAAAGAAAAAAAAAGCACAGCTTCCTATAGCCATCTTTATACCTACACTGCCATTTGATGCAGATCTCGAGCCGAGATCCTGCCTGCCATTTCGGGCTTTAGTGAGCTGGAGATCCGGTGGGATCTCCTCATGGCATAAAAAGCGAGTATCCCATGTTTGTCATCTGAGACCCGGCTCACATCGACATCTGGTGGGGTCTCCTTCAACTCTCATCCAGGATCTCTTGGATTCTCCATTATTTCACAGCTTACAAATATTATTTTTGCTTCGCTCATCATTGGCACATCGCAAGTAATATGTCGCAACCAGTATTCATTACTCATACAATAAGTACAAGTAATAAAATATACTATGACCGTGGACAAAAGGAAGATAGAGGGGGATACAGCGGGGGACAACAGAGATTGGGTGCAAGGCTCTGAAAAAGGAGCACACAAGGGATAGAGTACATAGGCCGACGTTGTAGCAGGGTTTGCAGCATAGCATAGACCAAATTTGGCAGAAAATTGATGGACGAGCGATTGGGGCTCGCCAATGCCTTGCGTGTATTCATGAGAGTCCACATATGCTGGTAATCTTGATAATGCACTTTGGTGCAAGCAAGATGAGACCCAGCAACCAGCTTGATCTTTGATGAAATGTCATGTTTGGTGGATGCAGGGAAGGGCCGGTGATGAGCTGAGGCTACAGCACGAGGAGGAAGCCCGGTGACACGGGGCAGACAAAATCGGCGGGAGGAAGAAAATGGTACGACTTTTCTGTGTTGGTAACTGTTTGTTTGCTGGCAACTGTCAGCGGAGTTTGAATGACTTGACAATTCTGCCTTGATTCTGCCTCCGAACTTGCCCTCTGGCGGCATTTAACGGAACTTCCTTGGGGATTCTGTTTTGTTTACCTTGACTTTAATTTGGTTACGGGCTTGAAAGCCAAAAATGGCATTATTTTGATGATTACAGTGGAAAAACAAATTATATGTCCCAAGGAGAAAAGGACACCTGGTGGGGTCTCCCCCAGATGTCAGTGGGATGTAGCATTGGTCTCGTTTCAGTCTCCCTCTCATCACACCAAGCCGAGATCATTCGGACATTGTTCGGATCTCCCTCATGGAACACATGGGGCATCCGCTGATCTCCAGCAATCAAGATCAAGCTGACGCCCGGTTAAAATGGTGGTGTACGCTCTTCATCCGACAGGTAATGGCTCAGAACTCCTCTGGCCCCAAGCAACGCACTGGACTGATTGACCGCCTTCTTCGTCAAACCAACCAAAAGGAAATGGAATCCATGGGTCTGCATTTCCTTAGTCTCTCATAGACAGACACTTCAACTCGAAGCTCATACTTTGCTTGTTGAAGTCTGTTGGTTACCGGGGGGTCCCGATCAGGGTATCCGCTTATTACCAATCTTTTGGCTGGTGATTTCCAATCATTTGCCAAATGCTTGGAATTGGCCATCGAACTTGTTCAATAGCGAGAGGGCCTGGCTAATTTACAAAATTCTGAAGATACAGATCTCTTTGCAGACAGTTAAAGTGTCAGTCTACACTGTTTTCCGCTGAAAATACATGAATCTCATCCTTACAAAGGTGATTGGTAATAAGTGAATACCCTGATCGGACCCGCGTGGTAAAAACAGGACTAGCATTTCCTGCTCTTGAACGATCCCTGAGACTGAGTCAGACTGACACGGTTCTTCAAGACTCGATTACGGAGCTCAAGACGCTAGCAGACATTGTCAACAAGTCCATCGCCACAATCGAGACGTCAATGAAAGAGAAATCTTTGACAAGGGTATCCGGGCCGGCCAAGCCGGCACAGGGGGCAGGTAAGTAGGTTGGGCCATCAGGCTGGAAAAAAAAATATGAGCCTCTCAATAGTTGGTCTGGGATTGGCCCAAAATTGTGTCCTATAGGTGTCCCAACTTGCTCGTGGGCATCTCAGACAGAGTTCTCTTGTTACAATCATCATGTATTGGTCGCACAACTCATATTTGGCGAGGTCCTCTGGCAAATCAGGTGCAAATACCTGACAAATACCAAAAAGGAAATCCCCGGCCGCTCCAACCGATCCGAACACCTTTGGCGATGTGGCACGGTGCAAACTAGAGGGATGTGAAATGAAATGGATGAGTTGCAGTCCAGTTTCCCGCCTTTCCAAGTTCCTTTATTAATTGTGCCCATGCTAGTGTCATCTGGATTGCCTTGGATTGAAAGTGTATCAGATGGCTGGATGTGCGAAGCCTCCCTTCACTCGGGGGAGCTTGCGGAGTCAAAGAGATGTAGAGTGAAGGTTTAGATGTGTGGTTAATGCAAGGTAGATGGGCTAATTATGTGTGCTTGGGTGAACCTATAAAAATGATTCTCCATGAATGCAATATTCTCGCCATTATTGATGAACGGTTACAACCGAAACCAATCTCAGCATAAATGACCCGGGTGCTCAGGGCGCTCGCCTGATTGAGCATGTGCAGGAAATTACCATATATGGTGCGTGGGAATGCTTACGTGGTAGGTAGGTTGGCTGAGAAGGTCGAAATAAAAAATACGGCCCAAGTGGATCTTTTAACGGATCCGGATACCCTTGCTCTTTGACATACCCTTCGCCTGCCATACCGTTCAGTCCTCAGTCCGAGGCCGGAAGAAGCCCTCCTGAAGTGCAGGCGGCTGGCTCGAACATCGTGGCAGCAGCGTCGCAGCTCATCTCCATTGTCCGCCCCCCGCCGTTGACGCTGATTGTGTACGCGCTCCAAGTCTGTGATTTTACCTCCAATGTTTGTGATGGGAGATTCATCGAAGAACAGTTCTACATACCGACAGCGCTGAGAATCACGGTGATAACCCATACGTTTCAGGAGCAGCTTCAGGTGGGCCAAAACTGCATCCGAAACTAAACAAATCAGTGCCGAAAACATACCCGAATCGGGTTATTTCAGCTTCAGCTTCAGGTGGGCGGAGAACTAACATTTCGGGGGCATTTTCAGGACTCCTGTAACTGGTCCTTAAACTGATGATTTCGGGAATGTTTCAGGGCCCCCCAAACCCACCCAATTTGCCGTGTGATTTGCACACCTGCAATTCGAAGTTCAAGATCGGGAAGAAGTTGTTTCCAGCGGCAAAACAGTAGGCCACGCATGTTACAGCAACCTGTTCTGCCTCTGATACGCTCAGACATGGGAGGCTGTTGACTCAGACCTGGTTGCACTGTGGGCGAAAAGCAGGGCATGTGCGTGTGAAGTGCCGCCAGGGCAGTTTTCAAGCACTTGCCGGGGCATGTAGCATTGTATGTTGCAGACCCTGTACCAGGATTCCAGATTGCTCAAAGGAGGGCTATATTTATTCCAGGATGATGTCATGGCAGCCTGAATCATGGTCACCTGCCCGGCACAAGGTTCGCGTTCCCCAGGTATTTCAGCCTTGAATACCTTAATTTCCAAACATAACTTTCACATCTGTTCTCTTTACATCACAAAACTTGTTCAACTTTCCATACATGTATTGCATAATTTCTTGCAGCATTTTCAGAGTAGCCTTGAGGCCCCGACTGATGCCCGGCAAATTGCATTGGAGCTGCTACTGCAAATAATCCTCTCAATGCAGTTTGAACATAGAAAGTTTGGACAGTTGAGCTGCACACACATAGATCTCAGTCCAAGACTTTCACTGGTTGAACATTTCAAGTTTTTCAGTGAGAAAATTGGTGAAAAACTTTACCAATTTTACAGGAATTTTTCATGGAAAAAGTAGGTGAAACACTGGTTGAACATTTCAAGTTTTTCAGTGAGAAATTTGGTAAAAAACTTTACCAATTTTACAGGAATTTCTCACTGAAAAAATAGGTGAAAAACTCAAAATCTTTACAGAACTTTTTGACTCACAATCACTTTTTTCAATCAAAAACAGAAAAAGTTCTGAAAAAGTTCTGAGTTTGTCACCTACTTTTTCAATGAAAATTTCCTGTAAAATCGGTAAAGTTTTTCACCAATTTTCTCACTGAAAAACTTGAAATGTTCAACCAGTGAAAAACTCGAAACTTTTTCAGTTTTTTTTCAGTTTTTGGTGAAAAAAGTGATTGTGAGTCAAAGATTTCTGTAAAGATTTTGAGTTTTTTACCTATTTTTTCAATGAGAAAATCCTATCAAATCAGTAAAGTTTTTTACCAATTTTCCCGCTGAAATGCTCAACCAGTGTTTACTGTATAGGTAGATTCAATTTGACTGTCATACATCACTCCCCCCTTGGTCAATGGTGAATATTGGTGTTTTGTCATGCATCATCTCTAGGGTGGTTGAATGTAATTTTCATCACGGACCATCCAAATTGCATCCACAATGTGTAAAATCGAAATTTTTTGTTTCAGTGGTCAAATTTTTCAGTTCCACCATGCAAAATTTCGGCCCTGGTCGAATGCTCGAATCGGTATTGCGGGTCACGTGCACCACCCCCCCCCCGGTTGAATCGAATGTAATAATGCAATACCCAAAACTTCGTGGTAACACAGTCAGCATGATTGGGTCAGCGTGAAAGGGAGAAAGAACAAACCATACTCGGGCTCGGGGCCCTTGTCGGCCCGCCCCTCGGAGGTCTTCTCGTCATTACCCCCCTCGGATATCATGCGGTCGGGTTCTTTGCAGGTGCGGCTCTGAATTGCATCTGCCCCGGGTCCATACTAATCGATCGTCCATCTCTTGCAGCGGGCATAGTCTTCCTCGGCACGATGCTCTTTGCCTTGTCGCGTTTTCTGGCGGTGCCGAAGCTCTGGAGCAAATTTTGAACTGCGTACACCGTTCGTTTGGGAGCGTACCGGGCGGTCGGAAACGAGGTTTTCACGATTTGTTCAACTCGTCTTATACGAGGCAATGTAGCACCCAGAGTAGTTAGAGTGTTTTATGTCGAATATAAGGAGTTTCCCCGACGATTTGGTCAAGTTGAAAAGAACACAAGGAATCAAAAGAGCAAGAAATTGGGCTGAGACAACGAGTCACCAAAAGCTCTCAGCTGAATCGTTGAATGTTGAATCTCTTCGCCAGGCGAAATATTATTCTCGAGCGATTCAAACTGGGAGTGCTATAATAGGCTGCATGAAGTTATCCATCCCATCCCGCTTTCCAACCTCGCTGACTTTCCAGCCTGCGGCTCCCAACAGCGTACGCAGATGCGGGAGCGTCCGCTCCTGTGCATTCAAATTCAACATCATCTGGGAACAATCAGCAACTCTTTCCTATCAAAGAAATCAAGGAAGACACACCGTGAGGTCGGATATGTACGCCCGTTCGTTCACGGCGCCGAAGTTGTCGAGCGGGGGCGGCGGGATGAATGCGAGTTCGGAATCGCGACTAGAGGGGCAGGCGTACGGAATTATGCTGTCCACGAGCAGGAGGCGCGTTTCGGGGGCCGCTGCTGCACGCAGGAGCTTGAGTACCTGGAGCGCGTAGGGATCCGACAGGTTGTGAATTACGTGCTTCACAACGAAGACGGCAGGATTGGTGGTTGGCTGCGGTAACAAATAGCTGTGGGCTAAATGAAATGAATTCGTTGTGAGTGGCAAGCACGCTCTGGTTCAACTTACACATACCTCGAAAGTGGACCCGCTCAACCACATCTGGGTCAACAGTCTCCCATGCCTGAGATTAATATTGTCAGAAGTAGAATCAATGGCTGGAGATGTGACCTACAGTTGGGCCCCGCGAAACGACCTCTTTTCGATCTTGGATTTCAAATTTTAGGTCTGGGAATTCTTGTGCAACAGTCAAGCACGATAATCCCAGACCACCTCCCACTTCCACCACGAGACAGCCTGGAGACAGGGTTCTCCAGTCGAAACCTGTTATTCAACCATCAGCTCAGCGGGAGTGATTGAAAACGAAACTCGTGCATTTTACTAGATCTGCTTCTGGTTGAAGAACGCCTGTGCCTTGCATAGCAACCATAAAATGCCGCAGACGAGGGGTTTGTTCCGACTGATTGTACCACTCAAAAATCGGAACATCGATTTTGAATGCTCGTTGCAAAGGAGCGTGACGAGGTTCTTCCGATGCGGACGTGGCGGGATCTTTGAGATTTTCGAGTAAATATGCGGATGATTTGTGAAGATCCCCTCCACTGGGGTCCATCAGAAATGAAGAATACATAGGATTTTGGCAGCTCACAATAGCTCCATCAACGCTGCGAATCCGTTCGTATTGTTGTGCTTGTCCTCGGGTCTAAAACATAATACTTGAGCCACTTTGCTCCGCGGAAGAAGAGATTGGTATTTGCCTCTCACGCAAATCCTTGAGAGATTTCATGCTGTCGAGGACACTAGAGATTCTGTTGTTACAGAACACGTCCGGTTCAATTTCTCTGAATATGTGGTTGGTGGCTAAGTAGCGCAAGATGCGACCTTGGGCAGGTCAGGAATCATGACTGGAACGTGGCTTCGTCGAAAAGAGACCTAATTTTCCTGCTGGAAGCTGCAGCTTCAATGCAAGGTCATCGACATGCATACCCTGGGAAAGGGTGAGGCGCGCCATGCATAAAATATTAATAATAAACGTACCTTGGGCCCTGCTTCCCGTAGCGCCTCCACAACATTCGATTCGACGCATACGCGCAGAGCGGAGGCCCTTATGTGCTAGATTGAACAGCGTCAATAATTCACCAGCTATAGATAAGTAACCATGTCCTCACTCCACAAACATGGTGGAAGATGGAGAGCGCGGGTGGACGAACACAGGCGATTAGTTGAAATGCTGCCTCTACGATTGTGTTGGTTGCCAGCACAGCGTCCTGATTTGTGCGAAATTCTTCAGAGGCAGGGTGGTATGGATCATTCAGATCAGGGATGTTGGCATACGCCTGGAGAGTGTGTGCTGCTCTGGATATGAGATCGGATAGTTGAAGGATGCGTTCCGCCATTGACGGAGGTTCAGTGAGTTGTAGGTCGGTGATTGGATTTCTCCTGGAAGAGTCCTTTATTGTTGCTCCCAATTGATGTAAATGTGCATCTGGGCGTCGTGATGGTATTCAAAGTGGTTCGCGGCTCGTACTCGGGTCACTGGTGATGAACCGGTTTGGCCCTTTCTGGCAGGTGCCATCCGCGGTAAATTTGATGATCACTGGCAGTCGACTGTCCATCCGCTTCTTCACCTTTCTTCACTCACGCCCACGATATCATGCAACAGCATGCGCCAGGGCACGATGCTCGGCCTCATAAATCATCGCACTGAGGGACCAAACTGAGTTCCGTATGCCGTTGAACTTCCAGCAATTCAATGCTAATCAGATACCATGCGATACCTAGTATAACCCTCTCAGTAATCATGTATCATTGACGAAACTTCGTGGAAGCAAATATGCCGGATCTAACCTGTGCGCTACATACCTACAAAAGATTCAGACTTGATATCCAATCGAAACTTCACTACACATATTGATGAACCTCGAAACCGCGGCTGGGAAGGAGCCTGGGTGAGACCCTGAATGACTCCCAGAATGTGGTTTTCCGGAGTAAACTCGGAGGAAAGATGCTGATCCAGCCAATCCCTGTGGGCCGCGGGGCGCCTACCTGGTGGTGCCCCTCAGGGCAGCCTCAGGCCTAAAGCGTGGTTTACCGACGGATCAGCTGGGTCGTTATGTCGCACAGCCACTGTTATGTTCACAGCCACTGAAGGCATTCCTGGTTATTCGTCGGGCTGGAGGTAGCAGAAAAATTTGAGAATATTCAGAGATCTACAGGACACCTCCAAGCCTTTGATTCTCTAAAAACGATCGCAAATTTTCTACTTGATAGACTCTACTAGCTGGTGATTCGTCGCTGACCGTTAAGTGTGACGTAGCTGTAACGTCACACATAACATCTCTTGCGTCGCACTCCATCGCTTCAAGTTGAATCCTTCGCGCCTTTGCTTCCGCTGAATCTATGGGCACTTCGGCTGTATATGGCTTCCGAATGGACCCTCAGTGGCCAAAAATGCATGCTTTTCACGTGTCAAAATCCAATTATCTGCTCTTTCACAATTTGTCGACTATGCTGGCCCACCGGAGACGGAGAATTATTTTGAGGCTGGCATGAGGACGTAAGTGTGGGTCATTTTCAGCTGCAATTATCCATAACTGAGGATTTCATGATGATGTAGTTCGAGATTGGATTTGGGAGTATTCACTGCGTTCAGGTCCCGGGTAGCATCGGCCGGACCTAGCCGAACTTAGCCGAACACGTGTGGCTAGGTCACATCAGTCACAAGCGTGGAGGCGCCTCCACACAGCTCTCCACACGTGCACCCACCTACGCCCACCTACACCCACCTCGCCTGGACCTGGCAGCATGCTGTGCGTAGCTACCGGTCCCAGGGCTCTATTTACTCCCTTCCCTACATCCTACTTGTTCGACACTTATCCGCTGCCAATATCATTAACATTTTGATGACATCATTTACCTATGCCACCAAAATGGTACGTCCGCAAGCACGCTCGCCCTCGCAAATGGTGCCGCTCCGTCGCGATGTCTGTACATTGTGCGCTGGTCAATGTTGAGTGCAGGAGACAAGGAAAAATGTGCGCGGCTGCTCAGCCCTGACGAACACCAATTTTAGAAGAGATCAGCGGCAAGAAAAGCTTAACACTCATTTATTCCTGTCATAAGTGTGCATGGAGTAAGTAGCGTGAACGTAAGCTTTATAAATTTACCGGGGCCTGGTGAAGGCAGGATTTAGTGGGGAACAGTGGGTGGGGAGCAGTCGTCCAGCGGAGGGTGTGGCCGGAGATGCGAGGTGTGGCGCGGCGAGGTGCGGCGAGCCGCCTCCGACTAAGCGACCAAGCCGTGACCTCGCCGAAGCTCCGCGGCCAATGGCTAGGTTGCCGCGTGGAGGCGCCTAGCCGAGACCTCGCTTAGAGCTCCACGCAGATCGCCGAAGCTCCACGTGGCCTCGGCTAGGGGGCCGCTGAACGCAGTGATTGGTGGTGTCCCGTGATCTGGCCATCCTGCGCATTTGACGGCGTTAACGGGCAAGCTGCATGCACAGGAGAAAGGTTTTTGAACTGTAAAGTGTTCCAGATGCTCGGAAACATGTACCTGTAGGATTCAGCTAAAATTCTATGATCCTTCTTTTTTGTATTCTTTTTCGCAATTTTCCCCTTCTGGCGACCTAGTACAATGGTCGGAAAACCTAAAGCGTCCCAATGATTCTGCCTGATTCTGCAAATCGACACTAGTCTTGGACTTACTGATCCGTCCGGCTCGGCGCTGACGCGGCCCGCGGGAGCCGCTCCCCGCGCCGGCCGATCAGCTGATTCCAAGCTTTCGGATACTGGCCAATGGCCATGCGAGCGAGTACTTGACGCCCATGGCGTGCGCGGGACTCCGATGGAACGATGGTGTGCAATGTGAGAGAAAATGGTGGATCGTGAGTGTCCGGCAGGCAGTGCAATAATCATACTTTTCATCTCTGAGCCATACTTACGCCAAAAAAAGATACAGAGCGGAAGAAGGAACGGTTTTTCGGCAACTTGCATCCCTGCTGATGATGTGTAACAATCGGATCCGAGCAAGCTGGCTCGCGGTATTTTGGGCCTCGGCCTGGAACACAGCTTCCAGTTCCGAGTCGAGCCACACATACCTAGATAATCGGGTTCAGTCATCTTTCATTCCCATGAACAACCCGCTCAGCAGTGTCATGGACATTAGCTTCGCTGAATCGAGGACTCTTCTCGTCGCGCTCCTGATAGGTCTCGCCACTTTTATCGTCTTCCGATCGTTTCCCGATAAGCTCTCGGTTTATCCTGGACCACGGCTGGGAAGATTAACAAAAGGATACCGCTTCTACTACGACGTCGTGAAATCTGGTGGCCTAGTTGACCAACTGCGCCGTCTCAAGTTCTTGTGAACGACGGCTTACGAAAAATGTTGACAGGATATTATCTAGGGCCTGTGGTACGGATAGGCCCGAGAGAAGTACGTCCTTCAACTGTACATAAAATTCTCCTGTTGATTAAATTTCTCCTAGCTCCACTTCAACGACCCCAAGGCCTACGTCGACATTTACTCACACTCCGATCTAACCAAAGAACCCACGCTGTACAATTCGTTTCCATTCCACGAGGCGTCGATCAGCTATCTTGATCCTGCCGACGCGAATACGAGACGAGATATCCTTAGTCCGATGTTTTCTCGGTCTTCGATCCTCAAACTGCAGCCCGTAATACAAGACAAGGTGTCTGAGATTGTTTCTGCATTATATCAGGTCTTGATTGTTTGCAGATCGACAAGCTTATCTCGCGCATTTCGACAAACGGAAAGCACGGAAAGCCTGTGGACATGCACATGGCATATAGGTCGGCCACGATGGATATTATCACTAATTATTGTTTTGCGGACTCGTTCGATGCGTTGGACGCCCCGGATTTTCGGCATCCGATTCTTGTCGGTCTTCAAACCGGCATAACCTCCAGTTGGATCCTCAAGTATATGCCTTGGATGTTGCACGCTATAGAAAGTGCCCCGGACTGGATGGTTGACCGCCTCCCGCGCGAGCACCAATTCTTTCGCGATCTCCGACGATTTTCCTCCACGCAGATCGATGGATATACTGTCGATCCTACGCTGTTGGACCGTGCCGACCAACCAACCATATTTCATCAGCTGATGGTCCCCAGTGTCAAATCCAAGGGTCTCATTCCTTCCCGTACTTCCCTGATGGGGGAAACCATGGCTCTTCTTGCAGCTGGCCATGATACTGTCGGTGGGGTGTGTACGGTGGGGACGTTTCACATCCTGCGCAATCCAATGGTGCACGCTCGTTTAGTCGAGGAAGTTCGACAAGTTTGGCCCGACGTTGATTCCCCTGCGGGATATAGCCAGTTGGAGAAGCTACCGTACTTGGTTTGTGTATCACTGCGCGGCCCACAGTTTCTGATACCTAATTCGTTTCAGACCGCCATAATCAAAGAGTCTTTGAGGCTCGCACACGGTACAAATAATTGGAATATACCAGGTCGCCAGCTAAACTAGTGGTATTCAGGGATTGTTTCGAATCTCCCACGTGTTACTGGAGCGGACATGAAAATTGCGAACTACGATGTCCCTAAAAATGTGGGTTCCTATCTTAGGTCTTCTCCTACAACCGAATTAATTGTTATAGACTATCATATCCATGTCGGTCATTTTCATGCACCTCAATCCCGACATTTTTCCGGATCCCGAGCGATTTGATCCGGAGCGATGGCTGAACGGAAGCAACAATATAACCGAGATGATATGGCCATTCTCCAAGGGTTCTCGCATGTGTCTCGGTCGGTCTCTGAAAATATGGTCAAAAGTTGCTCGGACTCACACACACGTATGTTAGGGATCACATTGGCGTGGTGCGAGTTATATTTAATCTTCGGGCATATATTCCGGCGAACAAACATGCGCCTCTCAAATGCTTTGTGCGTACCTAATGCAGATTTTAAAACGAGGTTTCTCATGCCAAACCGTAGGGAAAGCGATTATACCACATTTCGCGATTTCTTTGTTCCAGTATGGGACGGGAACAGACTTCATGTCGTCGTTGAACCGGTTGAAGATGTAGAAAAAGATTAGATAGTCGTCCTTGTGATAGCCCTAACTGATCCTGTCAGCATGCATCCAATTTTTCGGCCAGCGAATTCCGCAATAGATCTGAGGATCTATCCCCCCCGCTGGGGTGTCAACATATATATAAAGGAAGGGAAACGAGAGAGCAACCGCGTTTCCTTCCATGTCGGCTTGACTCCAGATTGCTGTTCTTTTGAGTTACGCATATGCGTACAGCTACTCCGGCATACCACCCACTCGCGCTGACCCGGCGTCCTCGACGGAGAAGGAGGCATTCCGACTCTCGTCGACGTTGACTTCCAGGGAGACTATAATGTCAAAGATTGGGCCCTTGCTCAAGGTACAGGAACCTTAATAAATTGGCTTTTGTCTGATTTACGCTTGCAGCAATAAGGTCGCTCACGGTTCCCCTCTTTCTTTCCCTCTTTCACTCCCTTTTCCCTTCCCTTTTCTGTTTTCCCATCCCTTTTTCCCATCCCTTTTTCCACTGAACATGACAGAACTTGAGGATCAGCTTGTTGCTCGGAGTCCCATAGTCAATTGGATGTCTATTGATTTTAACCTGAGCTTTCTATAGATCTGTAATTTAGTCTACATGAAATGAAGAAAAGGAGAGAAAAAAGGGAGTACTGGACCAGGGTGTTCACAGTTCCTTTTTTCTGCCGTTTCATCCTGTTCAACTTTTTGCTCAGTTTTTTTTCCCTTTTCAACCCTTTTTACACCCCTCAGTTGAAAAGGGGAAAAATCCCGGCCAAAAACCGAGCCAAACTCAAGATCCAGGAAAAAAGGGAGAAAAAAAGGGAAGAAAAAAGGGAATTGTGAACGACCCTAATGTATCTGGATCGAAAATACCACGCTGAGTTTGTGGATACTCGGCGGCCACCTTTGGCCGATCAGTTCTAGAATCACTGTTTTATTCGGGCCTCCACAGAACATATCTGCCACCTACCTGTGCGGTTGGGTGCTGATCATCGCCGCTACCATCATTCACCATATCTGTTTCCAGGCCCTGGGCTCCATGTTCACAATTGAACTTAGCATCAGAGGGGATCATCGCCTCATCCAGACTCCGTTGTTTGGCACCCGTCATATACAGTGTTCATCCTACTGAAGTGCGGTATCATGATGACCCATTGCGGCTCCGAGGGCCCCTCATCTGTATGAGGGTCCAAATGCACATTTATTAATGCCGCAACTTTTTTTCGTTCCTGCAAGTTTTTTAGCTTCTTTCTGAGTTCCCGCAAGTTTTATCTTCATTTTGGGTAGGTCGAGAAAAGTTGCGGGAACTCGGTGTTCCTGCAACTTTTTTTCTCATTGAGTTCCTGCAACTTTTTTTTCAGTTCCCACAACTTTTCTTGTTGCACTCGGACAGGTCACTGGGGCAGGCTATGGCTGTTGTGAGCATCAGAATGGGGATCAGTGAAGTGCAGGCACATCCCGTCGTGAACATTCGGTCCGATTTCCCAACATGTGGCAAACACAACCACATGCGTCAAATACGCGCGGCACGTCGCTCAGCCCATTCCTGGCCTTGCTCTCTCCATTGTGTAACACACATATTTCCGGATGCTTTCGTCGCTACAATGACCTCTTTAAACGGATGGGGTCACCAGCGAGCTTGGTAGCTGGATGTCTCATTCCGGAATCATTGTGAACTTCAGTTTTAATAGGCATGCTGCGAGCTCAATTTGTTGAAGTGGCAGTCTGTGACTAGACTTCAGTGCAACTGCTTATAGCTCATTCTTTCAAGCGGCAGTCATAGGTACCAGTATATCCTGGAATACTGATTCTGTGTAAACCTGCTGGCTTACTCACACTTACTTACGCATCACTCCGTGATACCGTTACTCTCACTTGTCTCTTACCTTCACCTCGCCCTTATACTCTATGCTTCTTGGAATCATAAATGGTCTTGTTGTCTCTTGTCCCAATTCTCAGTGTTTCTCACTGATTATATGCCGGTGAGTTTCCATTCTGACTGGTTGTGACACAGGTTCTATCCACAATAGGATGTAGGTGTATACCCGAGACAGCTGATGAGGATTCAGGAAGTAATTGTTAGCCACTATGGCTGGTTTCCTCTTTGTGGTGCCCCTGAATTGGGTAACTTAGGCCTCTTGATGGCACACTTCCCTTCTAGTTTCCTAATCTTCAAATTCGAGGTCGCTAATGTGCCAGATCCTTCAAGCCACAACAGCTCTTCCCCAATTCTGGTTGATCCAAGGGTCACCAGGTCACAACTGGTATTGCGGTACATGCTCGACTTTGGGTGCACAGATGAATTGGTTCTCCCCCTCCTGAAATCACCCAGTGCTCCTCTCCCTTCAGATCCTCTGGTCAGCCCTCGGTTGACTTGAAAATGAGCCCTTGAATTTAGATTCAACCCAAGTGGGAAATATTTATTGCAAGCTTCGGATTCTAATGTTTAAGTGGTTTAAGTCATATTAAGTCGCATTAAATGACATTCTCTTGATTTGCAGTGGTTTCATTCCTCTAGTGGATGAATCTGCTTAAAACGAGGCATCGTGATCTTCATCGCAACATTCAGTATGATCTCCATTTCGAAGTTGGTGGCCCTAGATTGGATGTACTTACCTGACCTTCATCCACAGCAGCTCTTCCCACTGCCAATGTTGTATGAATCAAATACTTGCTTCCAGCTAAGTTATGCTGTGGCAGTGCACTATGCACGGCAGGCTCTTCATTTAATATTTAACATGTGAAGTTGTGAACACACACCTAATGGCACACAGAACAGAAAGCAACATTATTTGTTGGTGTACAGAGGTTCTCTCTCTATTGAGCAATCAGTTCATTTGGGTAATCAGGAACAATGGGAGACAAAGGCAGGAGGAGGAGCGAGCGAGGGATGACAATGACTAGATAGAGATATACCAGGGAGAATTCATGAGTGGCAGAAAATATGGTCTCCCACACATCCAAAATTCCCATGGCTGGGCGGCGAGTTGGTGTACATAAGTGTCGCGCTGATACAGCCCACTACCCGTAAGCAGGAGAGAGTATTATTCACAAATTATTTGCAAGCCGGTCTGGCAGGTTTGTGGAGTGGCTCATGGTTATATGTGGGTGGGAAGCTCGGAATATTCTTCATGTGTAGAGGAGAGGGGAAAGGGAGTCAAGACAGAGGAACACGGGGATGTGTGTGGTTGTGTTTGCCACATGTTCGGAAATCGGGCCGAACATTCACGACAGGACATGCCTGCACTTCACTGATTCCCATTCTGATGCTCACAACAGCCATAGCCTGCCCCAATGACCTGTCCAAGTTCAACAAGAAAAATCTGTGGGAACTTTTTAAAAAAAGTTGCGGGAACTCAATGAGAAAAAAAAGTTGCGGGAACTCAATGGGGAAAAAAGTTGCAGAAACTCGAAAAAAAAAAGTTGCGGGAGCATCGAGTTCCCGCGACTTTTCTCGAACTACCCAAAACAACAGTAAAACTTGCGGGAACTGCAAAAAGAAGCTAAAAAAGTTGCAGGAACACAAAAAGTTGCAGCATTAATAAATGTGCATTTGGACCCTCATACATCTGCTCTTCGTCATCACCCCCAGTTTAAAAATGGGCTACAATGTATTGTTCTTCGGGATTTCCGCTTGGACCAGTTATTCGTTTTTGGGAAGAGCAAACATGGAGGACGAGGTTCTGGCGGAGCGATTCCAAGAAGAGTGGAGGGCTTGGGAAAACCAGGTTCCCAACTTTTTGTCTAGGTTGTGTTGGCAGCAAACTATCAGAGGATGGTTGTGGTGCACAAGTAAGAGGACTGGATTGGTAACACGACAGGGGCCAAGTACATATAGTAGTGATGACTAAGATCCCTCTCCCGACACGAACAACACAGACCACACAGTAAACCCTTTGCGTGGAGAGGGCTGTGTTCATGAATGGAACATATGTATACTGGGACAGAAATGATGCCTCTACTTATATGGTACTTAGCCGAAACCTGCGCGGAACAAATGGACCCAAATAACAGGTCAACTTCATTCCGAGAAGAAACCTCATACTGCGACTTCGCCGAGCCGACAGCAAGGTTCTAGATGGCAAGGCCGGCCACTCTGACTCGTACTTAAGACGCGAGAAAATACCGTTCCAAGGCAATTCCAAGGCGGTAAAAGCTTACAACATGCTAGGTACGAGCATCAAGTTGCATCTGTTTATAAGAGACTCGTAAAAGCTTGAATTGTGGCTGCCGGAGTTGGATCAAACTTCACCGGTTCACCCTCTGCACCCGCCGGGCTGTCGGAATCCAGCCCGCTCGCAAGAATTGAAGTCGCGGGATGTAACGTCGCGTCAAAGGGTCGAAGGGGGTAAACTTCATATATATGTTCGAAACAATACATAGCAAAGCCGTCGGCAGGGAATAAACAAGTTCAACGTCCGTCGTCCATCTTCGTGCAACGGCTAAATGGGGACGCCGATCATTTTCGACTGGCCAACGGCGAATGGGTCACCGTAATATACTTCGATTAGCTTCCAACCGCTTTCTTTCATCAGACCCTGCACCTGGAGCAGGGTTCTTTCGTGACCATTCAACACGGTCATCATCTATGAGTAAATCTCTGAGTGTTTGCTGATGCGAACAGGACGGGTCCGATGGAAGTGCACCGTAAAATCAGTGTAATAAGCGATGACATTGGTGTGTCCCAGGTTGGGCAAAAGAGGCGCCGGGGGCAACGGAAGTTCTGCGCCAGGGATGACCGTCTCCTTGCAGGCGTACGAAAGGATGTTGTCGACGATGATGAGCTTCGTTGATTTGTCCGCAGCCTCACGGAGAAGCCGTAGGATTTTGACGACGTACTTGTCCGCCCAGTCGGGAAGGACCATCCTAATGAGAAATACGGTCACCTTGCGAGCTGGTTGTGAGGTGAAGAAATTGTGGGCTATAAATGCGGTGAAGAACGAGTAATTCGTGCTGTGACGACATCATACCTTCCAGAAGAACCTTGCCAGTTTCGAGATAGTTGGGAAACTCTTTGGTCCAGAAATAGTAAATGGCATCAGCTAGAGAAGTAAGTATAACAGAAGGAAAGGTAAGCTGACTTCAACCCCCTCTTGAATTATGGGCGCTCGGTCTTGAACCACAAAGGAGAGCTGGGGATAATCACTGTGTTCAGCCGGGCCTGTTCTAGCGGCACGCAGAGTCGGCTATCAAGTTCTATTTCGGTTTAGCCGGCCAGATCGTGATGGTCTGGGCCATCTAGGCGCCGCCGAGACCTGATGTCGGCTAGCGGCACGCACACCGGCCGAGCCTTCCTCGACCAACTCGTCTATGTATGCTTTACTGACTAGCCGCGTGCGCGTTGAGGGAGCGCCCTTTAGCTCTTCTGCATCCGTTCAATATCTGGCTTCTTCACCGCCAATGCACGTAATTATTAATACCGTACGACCCTGCACATGTGTTCTCGGCTAATTTATGCTCTCGCTGATGATTAAGCTTTGTGATTTGGGTGCTCTCTAGATAAAATTCTGTGTTTTGAGGCAGCTATGTATGTAGGCAGCATGGATATAGACGCCAGGCGTCGAGACGGATGGGGCCAGGTGTGGCCGGCTAAACGCGGCTCGGCACGTGCAGTCTGGTTGATCTAGACACATGTGGGCGTCTAGCCGGGCGTTAGACCAGTGACTGGTCTGTATATGGAGGCAAGCCTGTCGATAGACAGGAGGCAAGCCTGTCGATAGACAGACCAGTCGATCTGAGTTTGAATTTCCATAACGCGCGAGATACCCCATTTGGCATATTTGTAAGCAAGCTCGGTCTGCACCCTGCTCGCTCGATTCATTCAAATTATGACATTGGGAGCCGGTCTATGTAGGTCGCGCGTCCTTATCCGAAGCCGAAATTCATAGTGATTGGCTCAAAAGAATGAATTTTAAATGTTGTTGTTGTTAGGATTCGAACCTGCCCCGCCAAAATCTTGCTTAGAAATAGACTAAATGGAGTATCTCGTGTGTGTCCCGAATTCAAACTCAGATCGACCAGTCTGTCTACCGACAGTTTACTTTTGGTACGACAGGCTGGATTCGAGCCTAGCCGGGCGTAACTCTGCGGCAGTCTGCCCAGCCGCTTAGACCCGAACGTGGTCTAAGGGCCGGCTGAACACAGTGAATGTTTGGCCAAGGAGATGCACTGGTGGCCCACACCACCTCCGACATCTACAACGAGCGAACCATCCGGATATTCGTTCCAATTGAACCCTGGACGAGATAAGCCATGTGGATATATCCTAGTTGAATTGAGTTGAACATTGATCGCACCTCGGATAATCATGTCAGGGGCAGCCAGTCGTGCTCCACCGTCCACACCAATGCTGAAGGGGGCCATTCGTTTAGCTTGTTCGGGGAGATCGAACCATTTGAAGAAAGGAAGATCTGTTTTGAACTCTGTTTTGAACGCCCGATTGAATGCTGTCTTGTTCGGGTCATTGGAGTGACCATATCGAGGATCGAGAATAACATCCGGAAGAACAGCGGAGGGAGTGAAAATATCATCCGTGATGTTTCTCGCCTGAATAGTACCAATATTTCATGCACATTTGCAGCTAAGAATGATGGTGAAAAATTCAAAACCTTTTTCACCGAAAATTCATGAATATTTACAGGTGGGAATGATGGTGAAAAACTCCAAACCTTTTTCACCAGATTTTCACATGGAAAAGGATAATAAAATGAATAAAAAAACTTCAGTGAAAGGTGGTGTAAAATTCGAAATCAAAGAACAATCACTTCGGGCAGCCCCCATACCCTACCAAGTAGGGTATAATTTGTTGGTGGGAATGACTAACCCAAGATGGTCCAGAACCATGGGTGGAGCCCAGCCCCCCGAAGTTGGGGCTCCCAGGTTGTTCCTGTTTTTCTTCCCCGTGGGTGCCCCAAATCACTGCTGGCTATCCCTGGGCATCCCCACCAGTGTCACCGGTCACACTGGTGTCTGGGGTCCTTTTCTTGCAGTTCTGGGGCAGCCCAGCTGCTCCTGTTTTGAAAAAAATGTTTCTGCCCGAGCAGTGCTCTGCCCTGTGCAGCAGCCTGAAAAATTAGTCAAAGCTGGCTTTATATGCTCAATTTCATGCTGCTTTCCTTACTTTCACCTTTCTCGTTGCTAATACCCTACCTTACTTTATAGGCCCATTACACAGCACAGCTGTATCAACAACCGTCCTGCACAGCGGCACGAAAAATTGGCGAAAAATTGGCTTTATATGCTCAATTCCATGGTCATTCCACTGAGTAAGAACAACACCATTAGGACTTGTATCACACCCCAGGTTTCAAAAGTGCAGGGTTCTTTCAAGTATGTATTTCATGTTTTGGGAGCTAACGAAGTGTCCATGTGTGACACACCATAGACATTTTTCATTGTCTTCATTGAGCTCCATGATACTGTCTTGGTAAGCAGGCTGACTAGTGAGGTCAACTTGTATTGGCACCGAAGTAGTGATGTCAGCCTTAACATTCATTCACCCCCTTTTGGTTTCAAAAGCACCTTGTTTTTCTCTCCTTTTTTTTGGACTTGTAAATAAAATGAAAAAGAGAGAACATGTAAGACTTTGAAGATTTGGCCTAGGGGAAAGGAGGGTGGGGGCACCCACCCATGTAAGAAGAGATGGGCATGCCCAATGGGTGAATTATGGGTGTGGGCACACCCAGCATAATATGGGGCTGCCCAGCACTAACTATGGGCACACCCACATGTGTGTGTGGGGGTGCCCATGTGTTAAAAGATGGATGGGTGCCCCCATGCGCATGTCTTGCACATACATGGGCACACCCACACGTATCTGGGGGCACCCATCTCTATCCTTTAACATAATGGGCACACCCATACAGGTGGGTGGGCATGCCCACAATTATAAAAGGAGAGATGGGTGCGCCCACCGTATTATGGAACAGTACGGGTGTGCCCAGGCAAGATGAGTGGGGGCACCCAGGCCACTGTATGATGGGTGCAGTTTTTTTTTTGTACCATTTGCCTATATATGTATTGTATACCAAAAAGTGTAAATGAAAGAACACAATACAGTAATGAGGATGCAGAGATATTGAGAGCATGGAGATAAAATGAGGGGAATAAATTGTAATAAAAATAAAAAACTGAAGTCTAGGTGGGATTCAAACCCACATCCACCACAGAGGTCATGCAAAATGACTACACAATGGACAAGGCACTAACCACCAGCACACAAATCATTTGTCAGGAGGCATATCCCATGGATTTGCACCATATTACATAATATAGGCATACACACTCGTTCCTGCACCCTCCCTGACTGATTGGGTGAAAATTTCCCAATCTGGACATTGGCGGTGGCAGTAGTGGCTGAAGTGGGTTGGGAAGCAATATATGTATTTTTTTTTTGCCAGCACAGAAAACCTTTGTCTCGACTCACCTTACACTGATTGATACTGTATTACATAATCTTTCCTGGTGTGCTCTTTATTGCACCTTCCTCCACTAATTTTACCAAAACTTCCTATTTTGGTCTTTGGCAGTAGTGGCCGGATTGGGAAGCCATGTCTTCGACTTAGGAGGGATGACTGGAATTGTCCTGAGCTGAAAGCATCAGGGGAAAGTACTTCATCTGCGATGGGCACCCCTTACATATTACACTGTAATAGAACCCTGTCGGACTGCGTACCTGAAATCCCCTTGGTCAATCCTCCCCCCCGACATGTCACGTGATCCCACGTGGCTTTCCCCGATGCACCCAAGGGATATTCAAGTGAGCTCAAGGGCTCTAAAACAAGTGTTCAGGACTACCATTTCAATTTTTTCGTGTTTATCTGAGGCATGATCTTTTTTTCTCAATCTCAGAGGCCAGTATTACTATGTACTATCGCCTCTACGGTACACTGACTCAGAATAAGTATTGCACTGCCCCCTAGAGCACTGTTGGGCCAATCAAATCACTCAAAATCAAATATGACAATTAACTAGACTTAAAATAATTAAGGTTCAGCTGGACAACCAGTTATCAAAAAAGGTAATTTCTGGCAAGAATGGCCCAACAAGACGCCAAACCAAGAGGAAAATTTTAGGATTTCCATTTATGGCAATTTGAAACATAGCATCAGAAATTAGAGATAAGTGTGAGTAGAATCACGCTTTGGTTCACCTGGATCCATGCATTTTTGCCTCAGCAAGGGCCCCTCCAAGGTGGCAATTTTGAGGAGGTTTTGTCAATGTCTTCGTCGATAGGTTGAGAACCAAAACAGATGACATGTTGCCCGTTGTGCTGCCTGCCACAAGAGGTGATTGATCTCTGGATCTTGGACTCTGATGTCAATGCCAGCAATCAACCGGCCGCTCGGCATCCGTTTCGGTACTGGCCGCTCTTCGCTCATTGCTGGGGCCTGACTATATTATGCTCGCGTGTCCCAGTTGCCCTTCTCAGTGGCTCACCATTGTTGGAAGTAGTGAAAAAATCATGTGCAGAAGTAATTGCATTGTTGGACAGACTACAGTGTCCACTCCTTGAGTCACGGGATTGTAATTTGGCTATAACTTTTTTTGGCACCATTATTTCATCACACAATCTTAGTATGAGGGATTCCAAGGACAATTCTATCCCGGTCCAGTGGGAATCAGGCCAGAATTGTCAGAGGAACAGTGAAATTGATTGTGATGCAAGGAACAGGGGTCGAAAAACACAGAAAAACACAGATTTCCCCAGCCTCCCTCAACTCCCTTACTGAAGTCTTGAGGGACCTAACTATATAGGAAGGCTAGTTAATATTAATCGAGGTTTCTAAAACATAATTTGGGCTCATGGTATGAATTTATTCAGGGTGACTCAATGACCAGGGTCGTCTCACGGAGTGAGGGAACACTGTATGTGTATTATATATAGTGTGTCATAACTTGTTGTAGGTTAGGGCTACGACAATTCAGAGACACGCAGAGTGAGGAGGATGTGAGCGGAGGAGTGTCTAGTGACGCGACGATGCAAGGCTGACGGCCAATGATAAGCCGTTGATGATCATTTATTTTTTTCTGGGGACTCGCTCCTCAGACCCCTATCCAAATTTGGACATTATTTTCGGCAGCCTCGGCATTCCATCAAAGACCCGTTCAAGGCTTCCCCGGCGACAAATGCATTGAATTTTGGTGAGAATTTTCATTGTATTTCATGAGACTGATAATATATTACCTGCGAATAAACCAGAACTAAGAAAACAGCTCTCAACATTTCTCAACGTCCTTGCATTCGAATGGTGAACGCGGAGGCTGACGTGATCGGATCAAATGTCGAAATGTCCAATGTCTTACAGAATGGAGAACAAGAGGTGAGCGGCTATCAAATCCCGGACATATACCTCTTTTGGGACCCTTTCCCACCGTACACCCTGCCCCGCCAGCGGGCAACAAAATGACTGGTACCAGGTACAAACAAGGAATGATATGTTTAATTCTTCCTGCAAAATTCAAGACAATTGTGAAAGCATTGACCGGCCACAACGATGCCGATTGAAACTGAGAAATCGCGATCAATTTTCGTCCCTTTCTTGATGGGAATCAAAAACACTTTAATTCACTCCACTGCCCTCGGTTCGCGAAATTAACTATCTAAATAGGTAGCGCATATACGAAAATGGGGGGATGTCGTCCGCCAAAATGACGCAAAATAATGAGATTTGAGGTCACTAGAGAGATGCCGAAGAACTGTGGGAAAATAATGTACACCCCCTCGAACTCACCCATCCGTATAGTTGACCCCCTCGGATAACGAAAAAAATGCTTCTATAGGCCTGAATTTACATAAAAGAGGTTGGTGTATTTTGCAGGAATCCCGCTCACCTCTTGATGGAGAAGGGGAAGAAGAGATCTTTTTGGTGATCGTTGATTGTTGGACAGGGAAGTTTGATGAATCTGATGGAATGCCGAGAGTGCCGAGAATAATGCCCAAATTCGCATAGGGGCCTGAGGCGGAAACTCAGGAGTGTTTCTGTGGTGGTCATGGAAAGGAGTGGATCCAGAGATCTTGGCCTGCCAAACAGCTCTCCGATCGTTGATGATGGTGCATCACCTTGTCAATTGGCACCTCACCGGATCACTTGCCGAGCGGTGCCACTCATCATTAGGGCACCGCCTTCAGCTTCGACTCTCTCGCTCGCTGCTGCGCTCGACGCTGACAACCCCCACGGCGTCTACATTCTTAGTGTGCCCCCATGCTCCCGCTCTTCCGCTTTGCCCTGCAGGAAATTCCCGAGGCTGAAAACCTTCCCTCATGCGCCTCCCATTCATGGCATCTTGCAAGTTTCAGGTGAGTTCTCATTTTGTTTCCATGACTGGGGTTGATGCAGAGGAGAGAGACAAATTGTAAACATCCTGTGCCCCCTCCTCTGTTTGCGGGACACGGTGGGGCTGGCGCATGGAGGTGCGGACTTGGTGCAAGAGACTTCCCGTGCTCTTTGTCGTGCATCTGCGCACCCGACCGACACGAGCGAGGCGGGATGGTGTGCGATGCCCCACCCACGAGGAAGAGATGTCCGCGATCCGGAGCGTCTGTGCTCGTTTTGGCACGTGTGGGAAAAGAGGCAGAGGTGGGGACGGGACACCCGCGACCCGGGAGCGCGTCCGTGCCTATTTCGGGGGACGAAGCGGTGGCTGGGCGACCAGGCGGAGTTGGGTGGAGCGTTTGGGTGCGGGGACGAGGCGATGAGGATGGGAGAGCAAGTGGTGCAGTGGGCCTTGCGTGCGAGGCGTAGACGGTGCTACGCGTCCTCCACGAGCTGGGCTAGGCGTTAAACGGCCCTCCCCATGCTCGTCTGTGTGCCAGTACGAGACACGTGGCAGACGAGGGCAAGCGGTGCAGCAATCCCCCTGGGTTCCTGATCACGGCGACAGGGCGGGGAGGGACGAGGACGGGGTCGAGCAGGGTGAGAGCTTAATCCCCCTTGTCTGCGTTCTTGGGGCATGGAGAGGACGGGGTGCGAGCGCAGGGCGAGCGAGATCAACGCATAATCAGTGCATAATCGCTTTCGTTCCCATTCTCGGGGCGTGGCGACGACGGGGGCGAGCGGGGGCCCCTCATCTGCGTTCTTATGGGGGATGGGGGCCAGTGCGAGTCCCGGCATGACACGGATATACCCTGCTCCCTCAATCTCGGTACTCCGCAATCGACACCTTGTACAGCAGGGTGCTGTGCATGCTCGTGCCTACTCTCCACACCATTACGATACTGCGCCCACGTCCGCCGCATCTCTCGTCCGGGGAATCACTCACGCAATCGCGCTGTAGATGCATCATTAGCGGAGCACTGGAGAAAGGCAAGCGAACTATGCACCTATGCGGTATAGTTTACTTGCCCCGTGTATGATCAGGAATATATATCCCCACGCCCAGTCCCACCCGAATCTGACTCGTGTGTGTCAAGAGCGGTTGGCGATGATGCCGAGTTCGCCCATGAAGCTCCTGGATCGGCGCACGAACACACCACCCGCGGAGCACTTGTGTCCTGCCTGCGAATGCCGAGCACATTCGGGACACACACCGGTGCTGACATCCGCCATGTCCGTGCACTCCAAACTGAGCCGTGTTCGCCGTCTCTGCGCGCTGCTATAAAAAATCTATCAATTCCCTCACCAAACACGCTGTTTTTTAAAGTGCACGTGCCGCGGTGCATTCTGAGTTTCCCCGCCATCGCCACGAGCACCTGATTGCGCGTGCGCAGACGCGCCTCAGAATTAAATTCCCTCGCTCGCTGCCCACACCTTTCTCACACACCACTGTGGATCTTCGAGCAGGCTACTATTCAGCGCGAGCACCGCCGGTGTTGTGTTCTCACGAGCATCGCCGGCGTTTGGCTCCCCTCTTCCCAATAAAATAAATGTTTTAGTGGCTGAAATGTACCGGGAAGCTCCAGTAGAGTGATAGGTTCGGCCTTTCGAAGGTCCACGGACACTGGGTGCAAGATGCAATATTCCGGGCCAGGAAATAGGCCGGAAATGCAAAGGAAAATGCAAAGATTCCGGCTATTTTCTTGAAATTTCCGGGGCCCGGAAATTTGAAATATATTTGGTATTTCCTTAAAAAGTTACGGCTATTTCCAGATCCCGGAAATTTGAAATTTCCGGACCCCGGAAATAGCAAGCATATTGTGACATTGAACACCTGCCATAACAGGTAATTATGAAGTGAGAAGGTCACCAGTTCAATCCTGCTATATGGTATTCTTTTCAAAATCAATGCATCAGGCTCAAATGGTTACAGAAACTGTGAAAGAGACAACAGGAATGGTTATAAATGAATAGAGTTGTTCTATCTCAGGAATTATAGTTAAGACACATAATTAGGCGAAATCACGTGAAGCATATATCTATATGCAGTGCATGTGACCAGCAGATGTTTTTTGTTCTCTCTGCATTTCGGGCTTTAGAAACATAAATTTGGAAGGTCTAAACACAGATCTAGATCATATGATCATATCTTATAGCTCATTTATGACTTGCTGTCACTATTTAAGCAAGATATATTAATGCTGAAAATAATGCCATAGAGCCGGATTGAACCGGTGACCTTCTCACTTCATAATTACCTGTTATGGCAGGTGTTCAGTGTCACAATATGCTTGCTATTTCCGGGGTCCAGAAATTTCAAACTCCAAGGTAATGGCCCTACGGGCGGCGCCTGGATACCCCAGGTTGAGTATATCAAGGAGATCATCAAACAAACAATTAGACAGGCAAAGAGTGACTGGTATAGATTGACATCATCCCCAACATCCACTCAATTAGACAAGCTCCAATACGACTACTCTCGCAATTCGCTTTGCATGTCTACATAAAATAAATATTACCCTTCCCTCTCCTTCCTCTATAAATAATGAATCTGGTTCAAGAAACTCTTGAGATCCTGTCGTGTAGCATATCGACCCCTTGCGATTGGAGTCTTGGTCAGCTATATGCGAGACTGGATGAAAATCCGACATGTCGTCACCGAGGCTGAATGATATAAATGTCAGGGAAGCATAGGGGTGCTGATACAATCCGATGTTTGTCCCAGCAGTTATCCCAAGAAAAATGGGATACAGTTGATCAAAGAGTGCTTAGCCAGTCTAAACTGTGGCTGCGGGTCGTCCATCATGAATAGACAGCAGATGAAATGTCCGCCGCAAATTGAGATCAATTTTCCTCCGGTGATGGGGTCAGTAAGAATTTGACTCAACGGAGGTTGAGCAAGAATTTCATATGACTGGTAAATGTGCTGGCAGCAGGACGCACCCGGCGAGACAGCGGGTGCCCAGACTTGCCGACGCACATCGAAAGTCTGTATACAGCGGGCCCGCACGGATTCGTGAGCAGAAAGTGAGTCTTGTTTAAGATCATGAATGCGCTGGCAGCTAAAGTTCCTTGTGCAATAGTTTCATGTTACCAATTCAGAAAGAAAATTTTGGAGGCAAGAAAAACCGGATAGTTCACTTGCGCCACAATACAAATCATTCCTCTTGTCAAAACCGACGCCGGCGGCGTATACACCACCTTTTGTTGTGAGAATGTTTGGTTGACAATGTCTTGAGATGGTCGCCTGATGGTTGCCAAATATAGCTGTGAACATCGTCACAACAGCAAAACATCAATTCCCTGATGCTTTCTCAACATAGTATTATGAGGACATTCTTGGTGACATCTCCTGGATGTTACTTCATTATTTGGGGAATCTTTTCCAGCAGATACCAATTTCATTGCAAGAATATAAAACAGGAAAACAAATGGAATTGGAACTAAATTTATACATCCTGTGCAATATGTATATGAAGGGAAGGCCCACCGCTCCAATGCCTCTTTGGCAATTGAAGTCATGCACGCTGCAAGATGAGTCACCACTCTCAGCACATCAGCAGCGTGGCAGCACCAGAATGCCGACTTATCGCATGACGAGATCGTGGCGGAACACAGTGCAACTGATGTCAGTAATGGAAGGAACGAAAATAAGGGCATGTGGGCTTGAATTTCAGTTAACCTTGACAGATTGGCATGCGCTTGAAGCTCAAGTGTGCAGGCTTGAGGTTTGAGCTTATTCAACAACTTGAGATGTTCGGGGACAAGCCACAACTTGATTGCTTTTGAGACGGATTGACTCGGGCCCAATACGGCAATGGTTTGAAGACGCAGGCCTGCAGCATTGATGCACACCTCTAGATGCCTGCGATGAGAGGTTTGTACAGTTCCGAAGTCGGCTTGCACATGAGGAGTGTGTAGACCCCGGCCGAGGGAAGGCACAAGTGCAAGGAGGAGATTGTGCATGGATGGGTGCACAAAGGGATGGCGGAGCTGTATCCATCGCAGACTGTTCGTTCAGGGTGGGTGCAGAGTAGCACTGCGAAAGAGCGGCACCATGCTGAAGGTACAAGGTGGAAGCATACAGAAAAGTGCCGGTGTTTAGCGGAGGATTGGTGTTCCTTGTGCGCCCGCTGCTTGGCTCGGTAGATTGACGCGATGCCGCGAATTTGCGCAGGCATGTTGACTGGTGTGGTGCACTCAGGGCATCGGAAGTAGCACGAGGTGTGAGGATTGAAGGCTGGGCTCCTGCGGGACGATGTAGGTTCGGAACAAGCCGCCTTTGTCAGGTCCGAGAATGTCCGGCTTGCTCCGAACCTAGGGACGATGAGAGATGGAGGGAAAGTGAAGAAGAAATGCCAACATTGACACTTGTTTGTGATTTGACGGCTTCTGCGCACGGACCACACATCCCGTGCATCAGCGGCTGCCGGTGTCAAACTTCGACTTTCCAAGTTCCTTCGTGCTGAATTTCAGTTGGGACACTGATGTTGCATTAGAGCCAAGTCTTGCAGCTTTTGCTTTAATTAAGTATATCCCGAGACTCAAAGCTGTTTATTCAATACTTATTGGCTCTTTATGCAGTCATGTCCTTATTTAATATGAGGGAGCTAGCTTCGCACACCACATACAAACAAAACACGCACCCACCTACAATCTTTCAAATTGGTGCATGATATAAAGCTGGCTGGCGAAAGATTACAAGATGATGCAAATATTTTGTTCGATGCATATTTAGGGTCCAAAGAATGTTATGGCAACCTTGTGAGGATGTCTCAACAATGTGTAGCTTCCAATGTCTCGGGGATGTCGCAGCGACATCTCGGACACATCCTCGGAAACATTTGAAGATTATCAAACATCGATGTTTGAGACATAAAAATCTTGAATGGCAGTGTACCATGAAAACATAGTGAACTTGAAGGTGTACATGTACTGTCAAAACAGCCATTTATTTGAGGCCACCGCGTCGTGGAAAAGCAGGGCTTAAAACAAATTACTGGTGCCCCCAGCAAAAAGATCTGAATGGAGAGATGCGCATGGCACCGGAATAAAAAACATTGACATAAGGGGAAGGTCGGGGATCCCGGCCCTGAGGCAAACGGGATACAGGCAACTCATCCCAACTAAGCTATGCCGGATTATTTAATTTATTATCCCCACAGAGCAACCTCCGCAAAATCACATATCCCTGCAAACTACTGGCTCCGAACACCATAAATTGGCCAATAAAATCATAGTGCACAGCGCAAATCCGCTCCCCTGTGTCCGTACATAATCCTCATCAAAATCATGAACAATGTGATACTAGGCAAGTCATATTTACCCCGCGAAGGACTGAAATAGGCCACAACCGCCTGATGTACTGCCAGGGGGCCGGGGCAAAATATGCCAGTGCTTTTAAAAACCAACGCACCTGTGAAAAGGTGTATGGATCACGACCACGGATGAATGGGACAGGAATAGATGCACAGTGAATATATTGGAAACCAATTTGCCCTGGACGAGCTTGGGACGAGTTACACATATTTCGCTATATGTCAGAGCTCACGCCATGACATTGGAATGACGGGCTTGATGAGTAACTCACACCATCCAACTTTTCAAAAACGAGCCACTCCAAAATAGGGGGTGGCTATACGGTCACAATAGGGATTTATTTCCTTTTCAGGGTTTTGATCCCCGGTTTGATACCCGAAACCAACGGTCTATAAGACCCAGATACTAAAGTATCCAGGAATTTCCGGGATCCGGAAATAGCCGTAACTTTTTAAGGAAATACCAAACATATTTCAAATTTCCGGGCCCCGGAAATTTCAAGAAAATAGCCGGAATCTTTGCAATTTCCTTTGCATTTCCTTTGCATTTCCGGCCTATTTCCTGGCCTGGAATATTGCACCTTGCACCCAGTGGGAGGTCCGGAATGCGCACTGAATCATGCCACGCACAAAGTATGCCGGCTCACTTGCGCAAAGACACAAACTTGCACCGACTCCTTTTAATTGAGATCCCCACCAGCCCGAAGCCAACACTACACTAGACCCTCAAAAAGTCCGAAACTATCCTTATATGTGTTCTGGTATGTTGTAACACCAGATATGGGTGTCCTCTTTGGACAAAAATAAAATGGTTTTGGTTTGGGAATTTTTGTAATTTTTTTCAACAGCATGCTTCATTTTAAGCTGTGATCACAATGAATCACGATGATCACTGCACAAATGTGATTTTCATCATCGGATTTCGTTTTTTACCAGCCAGCAAAATCAGAACTTTGCTCCACGAAAACGAAAACTTTTTCCGTCAAAACAAAATGTCGGTCCATCAAAACAAAATGTTGCTCGATCAAAACAGAATTTTGATCCATCAAAACGAAAGTTGCATTGATCAAACAACATCACCACTTTTCGAAAACGAAAATCAAGATCCAAATCAAGATTGGACAAACTCAATTCCAATCTCGCGCAAAGACTTTTCAAGCTCATCTGTGCAGTTCTTATTCCTTCTTGCCCTCATGCATTTTGATCTTGCCATCTTCTGTTTTCGGTTGCCCATGTCTTCTCTCGCCCGCCTCTCAATTTGTTTTGGGCTTGCTTCGAGACATCTCTGAAATTTGCAATTATCACTGTGGACAAATATCACCACAATCTGAGGCGACCAAATAAATCACACAGAGTCGTCTCCTTGTCTCCTGTCTTTCACCATGACCAGTGTTCGTGGCCCTTGCAGGGGCTGCCAAAGGCGACAGTGTGTTTCCTCTACGGTACACATCAACTGACCCCCTGAACATACGCAATGCACCACTATTCTGCTCAGTGTTCACCCTAAGGCCTAAGGGCTTAAGAGCCTTAAGGCCTTAATAGGGCCTTAAGTTAAGCCTTAGGGCTTGGGCCAGAATTTTCCCCCATCCCTTAAGGCCTTAAGAGCTCGGCCCGACTTACCGTGGAGCAGCGATATCACTGAGGGATCGCGTGCTTGATTGATGCTGTGATTTTTTCTTCCCTCATCCACGACAGCCAGCCAGTCAATGACTTCCGGCACTCCGAATCCCCCTTGAGTTACCTCCGACAGCGCCGAGAACTCCCAACGCGTGTTTGCCATGCTGAAAGCGATCCGACAGGAAACTCTCTCCGTTGCAATTGGAGCACTTCAGACAAATCAAAGTACATTTCCTTTTTTTTTCAAGTCAAAATTATCTAGGATGCTGAACGTCAGGCTGACAAAGATGAGGATGCACAACCTGACGATGGAACGGTGGAGATTCCCTTAGATAACGAATATGTTGGGTAGTGTACAATGCATATCCGCGACACTTAAATGTGCTGTATCTTGGGACGGAACGGTCTCCATATAGTGAAATCATGATATAATGGAAGTGGTAAGGCTAGCTGAGAAAATCGGCTCTTAAGGCCTTAAATGAGGCCTTACGGTTAAGGCCTTAACCCTTATGAGGCCTTAGGGATTTTGAAAACCTCATTTAAGGCCTTATGGGTGAACACTGTGAATCTGCTCCTGAAGACGGAGTCGATCTCCGATCTGCGTCCGTAAAGCCGTGTTAACACGGTCCCCCAGTGGCATGAAGGTAATATGGATGGTTTTGAGGTGGAGAGGAATAAGGACTAGCTCATTGTCGGCCATGATGGTAGAGACGGATTGCACAATTAGGGGGTACGGCAAGGGCTGTGCTGCTGTTTGGTGATCATGATCACTCCTGAGATAAAATTAACTTGTGTCCCAAATTTTTGTGAAGCCGCCCTGAAATCTAGGTTAGGTAAATGTGAAGCCGAAATTTAGATATACAAAACAAGACTACAAAAACGAAACTGAAAAAGGGTCAGAGCAAAACGAAATTCAGTGAATCCAAAACAAGATCATAGAAATGATGGCAGTGGATGAAACATGTGATCATCAGTTTCATTTTCGTTTTGGATGATTATGTTTTTGATTTGGCTGATTTCACTTTGACATTGGGATAAAGTGTTTTGGTGTCCCCTATAGTTGATTTGGAAAGGTGTTCTGTACACCTTTCAATTTTGGTTGTGATCACGATGATCACAACCCAAAACCAAAATCCGAAACCCAAAAATGAAACCATGATTATTGTCCAAAAAGGACACCTATACCAGAGGCCTGACTGAACTTTAAATTCAGTCTTCAAGATTATCAGTTTTAGCAGTTCAATGTCAACCTCTGTCAAGCCCTCCAGGTATAGAAAATAGAAAACTGATCATGTATTGGTTTCCCGCTCATACTGACTCTGATTCTCTTAGATCTTGATGAACTGAGGATTTTTTCAGCGCAGGGCCGTCCAAAAGGCCGAGACTATGCTAGTACGAGTTCAGGTATGTACTTCTTCCTGATTCGACATGGCTCCGATTAATTTTTGATTCACCCTAGGCTATGGGCATTAGTTAAACATCTTATCTCAGTGGTTTCAAACTGGCTCATCCGGATGCATTTGTAGTGTTCAATTCATTATAACACTATTAATCCATCAATGATCAACCTCAGACCTCATCGACAGAGACATCGAGACTTTGAACATAGGAGATGAGGATAGTCTAAGCACACAGAGGTACTCAAGTCTTGTTGTTGCAGCATTTCTTGTCCTAATTGATGTTAGCGAGCGCGCTTGATTCGGCATCCCGGCTATGTGACCCGCAACTCTGTCTTTAACCAGTGTCACCATTATGTAAGTGCCTCATTGCCTGTCCTTGCCTCTCACACTCCGATCTGACTTGAGAATCTTTTAGGAACCGCGTTAGGGGGTAATTTCGGTCTAGCTTGAAGGAATTCGGGCCGCATTCCCTTGGTTCTTTCCAGCCTACTGCCAATGCCTTGCCAATTCTTACTAGAGGCGCTCTGGTGCTGAACTGCACGATTAATTGAGGGTATGTAAGGCTTGGAATCATCCGATTCATTCCCGGAGTCGAAGCTAACATCACAGCCTCAGGATTCATCCCCAACGGTTTCCGGAGCCCCTCTTGCGTGGTATCTTTCTATTTCCCTTGCGTTTTACTCTCTTTAGTTGTCTTCTGCAGATCCGATGCTTTCAACAAGAAGAATCTGCACAAAAACTGGCGCAGGAGGCAAACTTGACAAAGCCAATCCAAATGCTGACTTCGCACGGTGAAGCCCCAACGTGCCAATCGTCCTGTAGCGCATACTGACATCTGGCCATCCTATATAGGTCCTTATGCGATGCTCTTTCGGCGCCACGACAGCCAGTATTGCGGCAGTTACGCAATGTTTTCCAGTTATTGACTCCTTAGTGTTATCCTTCGCTCAAATCAAGCTCTGTGCATTCCAGGCGCACGCATTAGCTTCATCCAAAGCTATTTGAGGCGTCCGGACTCTCTCAATTGCACGAGTTTTACCCAACTCGGTAGTTTCAGATCTGTCATGGATTTGGAACTGTGAATTGGCAGTATATTGTCCGGCTACATACCATGCAAGTCCTCCTTACTTCTGTCCAGGTTATTCCCCGTAACCCTCGTTTGCAGATCCCAGGACCTCGAGCCTTCCTTGGTGCGGTTCTCGGTCTGTGTCAATTAGGTAGACTAATGAATTTGGGCTCATGGCAGCCGCGCAGCGTGGTTCGACAGGACAAAGATTAAATTTACAACACTAGTCGTGGGATGTAAGTACACCTGCTCTCTTGCAAGATGCAAACGATATTATGAATCCAAACACTATAAAGATTGCCAGACTCACACATTTAGCAAAATTTCATCTGGTGCCATGGAGGGTGGGAGTGCTCTAAATTCCGATGCAAGGAGAGCAGCTTTAAGACAGTTTTGATTCAAGGTGCGTTGTGTGCATTGCCGTCTTTTTTTTGTGAAGACGGAACGGGATGGTATGTCCGCAAAGCCGTATTCACTGAATAATCGTTAACAGTGAACCAACAAGGGACCGAACCGAACCGACTTTCTGGAAAGACTAGAATCTTTGATAAGGACGCACGCATTGGTAACGAAAGCTTGAGGAACTCTCACATGCCATGGTTGTATCGATTCTGCCGACGTTTGTATGCAAGGAAATCTTTCCTAGCTCAACAGTAAATGCGGGTGTTTCAACCATCTTGTCTTTGAGCACCTTGGAGCATTTGTTTGAGTCGTACAGAGCATGGATGTATAGATCCCAAAAGTTGCGAATTCACCCAGTATTGGAGAATGAAAGACCATACAGTGCAAGTCACCACTTCTCTGCACATGCTTTTCAGTGTCAAGCAATATTTTGTAATTTATTTCCGATTTTCTGAGCCACGAAACCGGCCAAAAGAATGTGATTCAGCACAAAACCTCCCTTTTTCCCACGGTGTTTCACTTTTTCGACGCCAGAAAAAAAAAACTTGGTTCAAATCAGTGACACAACACCTGGGAAGCCTTCACATATATGCAGGTTTGCTACTAGAGTTGTTTTTATTGTGTTCTGTGCCTTCACAAGGTATCTTGAGGCGCACCACAGAATCGGGTATGTGCGGCGGGATCCAACACGTGACTCTAACCCTACCCAATATGGGAGTTTGATCCCATCATTAGGTTTGTTTTAACTTTCCGCTGAGCAAAAAGTAAAATCTTCTTCAATTGACTAACCAAGGACAAGGTATCTTCTTTATACTTGTCTTGAGTGTTTCCACACTGTTTCAGATGCACCCATGATGAGGCCATAATGTAGTTTTGAGGTTCAAAGTTTTGGTCTGTTTACTGCCAAAAGCGGAACCGTGATGTGGTGACATGCACTGTAGTTTTATATGGTAGAGTAAATCTGTGGAGCCCCTGAGCCAGAATGTATGTTCTCAGATGTGGTGAATAGCTGCAATGACCGTGACCATATTGCGCATCTTCCCACGTCCAAGGCTCTGCATCATTGCACTTGAGTTTCCTGCTAAGGTACCCAACACTGGAATTGGGTCATGGGTGAAATTACAAGGGAAAGTACCCAAAGCCTCACAGTGGGATAGGCTTCGGGGGCCATCCTGAACGGGAGGGACCAGGGACCAGAATAGTAATTGTCATAATGCCAGGGACTTGGATTAGCAAATCAGCGGGTGTACTGTCTGAAGACAGGTATTGGTAGCAGAGGGAACGGCCAGTGGTCAAGGACCCCAAGGAGACAATTGATACTCGGGTGTATGGTAGTTCCATCTATGCATTATTTGGACAGTCAATAGGTATCGTTATAATAATTCACGGTAAGCTTCAAGACGAGTTTTGGGGCGTCGTTCCATCCATCCCTGTACATACGCGCCCCGCCTACCACCATGAGGAACATGGGGGCGCAATCTCCGCACCCCGTCGCCGCGATCACGAGTGATTACCGCCTTGCCCCGCTCCTGTCTGCCCCTCCACAGACCGAGAAGGCAGACGAGGGCGTAATCACCCTCACCCAGTGCCTCCACACCCCTTCCCTGCGATTGCGAATGAAGGCGAGCCCCCCCCCTGTCCGTTCACACCAGTTGCCATGATCGTGAACACCGACAAGGGCAATTACGCTCTCGTCCCGCTTTCCCTCGTCTTCGCAGACAACTGCCGTGTCTCGTGGGCCTTGCCCCCACGTTGTGTGTCTTGTCCTCGGGCGCAGACGAGCACAAAGAGGGTGTACAGTCCCGCACATGCACATGCCTGCACCGAAACGAGCACAACAGGGCCTAGCCCGGCTCGTGGAGGGTGGGAAACACCGTCAGCACCTCGGACGAGTGAGTGTGTAGCGAGGCCCAACCCGGGTGCTGAAACAAGGAGAATGAGTGTGAGGCTGAGTCAATGCCACTTGTTCTCCCGGCCTCGGCGCCTCGTCCCTGTGCCCAAATGCTCAACCACTCGCCTCTGCCTGATCGCCCAGCTCCCGCTTTGTCCCCCTAAACAGGTACGGAGGTGGTCCGGGGTCGCGGGCATCTCGTTCCCATCTCCGCTCCATCACCCGTCCCCCGCCTCCCCACACCAAAACGCACAGGCATCTCGTCCTCGCAGGTAGGGCCTCGTATGCTGTCCCCACCTTGCTCATGTCGGCCAGGTACGCAGCCGCGCTGCGAGGAGCACCGGAAAGGTGTACAACACCCTCGCCATTTCCTGTGTCTCGTCTGCACCTCCAAGCGCCCTCCCCACCTTGTCCCGCAGGCTGAGGAGGGTACAATCGCACGGTACGTGTCATCCCGTCGTCGTCCACCTATCCCGACACGGAGGCGTACCCACCTGAGCCCATTAAGCGAGGGCATATTATAACACTCTCCCTGTGTCATGCGGGCGTCGTGCGGCAGATGCTCCACGCTCTCCGCAGCCAACACCAATGCCCTTCTCTCCCTCCTCGCGACCCTGGCCATGGAAAGAAAAATAAGACTCATCAGAAAGAGGAGACGGTCTTGAGGGGGGGAAGCACACAATGGAGGACTGTCGTAGGGATTTTCTGTGTGGCTATGAGCGGAATAGCGGGGGTGCCCTGGCGCCGTCGACCTCGAGCGGCCAACCGGCAGCACCGCCGCCACCCAGGCGTGGCGTGCGCTGATGATGGATCCCGCGGCACTCTCAGCACGCGATGCTGATTGATGTGATCCGGCAACATTGATGCCACATCAACGGTCGCAGACGCATCGCCGATGGCTGGGCGGTGTTGGGCAGATGCCTCGGGACGACGGGACAGGTACACGGTCCGAGCAAGAGGTGGGAGCCCCTGTCCGATTGAATATCATCCTCTCTTCGGCGATCGGACCGGTGTTTCTTGATGCCTTGTTTCCTTGCGCATTATGGCTCCTACGAGGTCATTTTTTCTTGGACCCCCCATTTGTCCACAATCGGCCTATCTATTTTTTTCGGTCGAAAACCATCTTTCTAATGTGCTACAGCAAGAATGATGGAATATAGATGTCCATCTGATTGTGAGCTTGATATCTCACGGAGAATTGACTGGAAATGACGGGGTGCCTTCTTGACCCCCCTGGAAGGTATCCAGGGCTCTCTGCTCAAATTATCCCACATTTTTTGGATCAGCTGTTCCGGAAGAAATGGCAAATAGTAGGTTGACCCCTGAGCCGCTGAGCGCGGCATCCTTAGCCGTGACCGCATAGATTACATCATCCTGTCATTCTTACCTTTATCCATATCAATATTCTAGCTGCTTTCTGGTTATTCTGCATCGAGACCCTACTGCACAACAACCATTTAAGGCAAAAATATTTTTTCTTCACAAACATGCTCTTCGGATCAGAATAACTCCATTCGACCATGATATCATTTATTTTTTGTCCGCCCCCTCTTGGGTCCAAGAGGGTTCTAAGTATTAGTTGTGTAATATGTAAGGGGTGCGAACAGGAGATGAAGTCCTTCTCCTGATGCCATCAACTCAGGACGATTGCACTCATCCAGGATCCTCACTCATCCCTCCCCTGTTTACGTATTAGAACCCAGAACCCGGAATCCTTCTATAGAAAAGAATATCCTTCTGACACCTGCCAATTACTCCATCACACACGACTGTACTAGGGACTCTGCTTAGAGACAAAAAAAAAAGTTTATGTATTGGAGCCGTGGGCCAGCAGCACACACACTGCGACCCCAACTCTTATATGACTGTCTAGGAAAATGGTTGGCACCTCGTCCACTGCATAGCCATTTTACATGTGACTTCTGCAGTGGATGTGGGTTCAAATCCCCCTTCAGTTTGTTACAATTTATTCCCTCAGTTTATCTCCATACTCTCAAAATCAGTGCATCTTTACGTATTCTTTTGTTTACACTTTTTGGTAGACACTACATATATAGGCAAATGGTATGAAAAAAAAAATCATGCCTCAGATAAACACGAAAAAATTGAAATGGTAGTCCTGAACACTTGTTTTAGAGCCTTTGAGCTCACTCAAATATCCCTTGGGTGCATCGGGGAAAGCCACGTGTGATCACGTGACATGTCGGGGGAGGATTGACCAAGGGGATTTCAGGTATGCGGTCCGACAGGGTTCTATTACAGTGTAATATGTAAGGGGTGCCCATGAGATGAAACCTGGGGTGTGATACAAGTCCTAATGGTGTTGTTCTTACTCAGTGGAATGACCATGGAATTGAGCATATAAAGCCAATTTTTCACCAATTTTTCGTGCCGCTGTGCAGGACGGTTGTTGATACAGCTGTGCTGTGTAATGGGCCTATAAAGCAAGGTAGGGTATTTAGCAACGAGAAAGGTGAAAGTAAGGAAAGCAGCATGAAATTGAGCATATAAAGCCAACTTTGACCAATTTTTCAGGCCGCTGCATGGGGCAGAGCACTGCTCGGGCAGAAACATTTTTTTCAAAACAGGAGCAGCTGGGCTGCCCAGAACTGCAAGAAAAGGACCCCAGACACCAGTGTGACCGGTGACACTGGTGGGGATGCCCAGGGATAGCCAGCAGTGATTTGGGGGCACCCACGGGGAAGAAAAACAGGAACAACCTGGGGAGCCCCAACTTCGGGGGCTGGGCTCCACCCATGGTTCTGGACTATCTTGGGTTAGTCATTCCCACCAACAAATTATACCCTACTTGGTAGGGTATGGGGGCTGCCTGAAGTGAAACATGGTGAACCAGGTGAAGCCAAGCACCTTCGCTTCGCCGATGAGCGCATAAAGACGTATGCATAATCCTTCCTGATGATAAGCCGGCCCTGTGGACCAGCGGTGAAATCTTTTTGATTTGCTGTTCTAAGCAGGTGCTTCATATAGAATAAAGACTATATCACTCACTATGAGCTAGGATGAGGTCCGAGTTGCTAGCTAAGGATGAAAGCATGTGCAAGTAGCTCTATTACTTACTTAGGGATGATGGCCACCACAATGGGTCAGATTTGCCAAGTCAAGTACTAGTCTATTAGCTAAAGGTGTTCTTACCCATCCTTAACCAAGGGATTGGGAACGGCCCACATGTATCCTATCAAGGACATACCAATACACTCCATTCAGACTATGGGACTTACCAGAGGCATGTACGAGGGACCGAATAAGGTTGTGGGACGGTTCTAGATATTAGAACCGTGCACGGCCCAATGATCCGAACAATTCCGAAGAACCGATGATGCCGATCACGGAGATCGCCAATCTGAGCATGGAACAGAGATCCGATGTCAGAGATAGTACCGAGCCCTTGGCCCATGATGCCAGGACTCGCTTTGACCAGGGCTGAAGGGTTGACTAATTGGGCGACTTGAGGGTTGGATGGACCAGGGCTCGGTGGAGCTGGCACATGGATTAACCGCCCAGGGCACATATGTGCTATGGCGCAATTCCCCTTCCAATCTCCCAGATTATCTACCAAAATATACCATTTAATTGGAACTAATTACCAACAGGGTTATTTCTTGAGCTAATTTAGAACGCCAGTTTGTATAATACCTGTAGAAAATAGAGGGAACACCAGTAGATCCTACCCTTCCTCTTCAATGAGCATGAGCGTGAGCTTGAGCACACAGGGGACGTCTAGCATCTATTCAGAACACCTTCAGAAAGCTTATAAAGTTTCCTTTTGTTATTTCTGTTGCAATATATAAAGTGTTGGATATTTGTGGAGTGATATAAGACAGGACCAGACCAGACCAGACCAGACCAGACAGGACAGGACAGGACAGGACAGGGCTTGCTTCGTTAAAAATCACATAAACATTTGAAGGTGCTCGGCTTTGTGCAGTAGTCCACCTACCAAACTCTAGCTGATACATTGGTTGTCGGAAATATATTGTTGGAATAAAAACTCTCGATCTACGGATCACCCCTTGGGCTTAGTTCCAAGTCTTGCACATAAAACCTAACTTTCCTTACCTTCTAAGGTTGTGTAAAGCACCTAGAACGGTTTCGATCGTCCCGAAGTCACCTTTAGCTAAGGTAGCAGCCAGGCATGTTTGGTTACCCCACGTGATCCAGGCTTACACTACCATATTGGGAATGGGTCCACCGAAGAGGTCGGAAACCGCGAATAATTAATCTACATGGGACAGACTCAAAATTGGCACAACAGTTCCCTGAGGATCGGTCCGACCCTTGCCATTTCAGGTTTAAAAGCGGCAAAATCTTCAAAATTGAGAGACTAGTTCCCAAAATAGGGAGACCAGTTACCTCGATGCGCCCTCTTGCAGGCGCGTTGCAAAGTTTCTTTGGCCGCCGTCCCATGAAAATTTTCCAATGCCAGTCCCTCGATATTCTCCCTCATGCCCCCACTCAAGAAAGTCTTCCGGGACCGGGCAGCCATTCTCAATGGTAGATTGGCCTCACCAAAGAAGGCCATCAAACGCGTCGCGGCCATCGCGTTAAGTCCTGTCAAAGCGCGTGCACAAAAGAAGCACCAGAACGCAGATCCCGAGGATCATGATGTAAGGATTTTCTGTAGCATCGCACGCGCGTCTGATTTTCTGTTCCAAGATGAGCACTTCTATGCAGGAAACCGAGCCAATTGCAGCAGAAAAAGAGAATGAGGATGTTTTCCTTGCAGAAACAGATCCTGTGGCACAATACCAAAGCAAATTCCATCAAAGATCCATGCCGGAAACTCCGACGGCGGCATTGATGGCCTTCAAACTCAAGGGCAAATTATTTACTGCAGTAATCCTGGACACCAATCCGATGATGACCACGCTTCCGTTCATACATTCCCCACCTCCCACCACCATCAGCTCTAGCCGATTCTGACAACGGCGATGATCTGGACAGCGAGATTGTTCCCCGGAACTTGATGAACTCTATGCTGCCGATGCCGGTGTTTTTACTGGAGATGGATATCCCCGTCCGGCCCCGCCTAAAACCTTTCTCGAAAAAATGGCCGCTCTCGGAACCAAGCAGGCTCTTTCTGCTGCACCTGATATCACCTCTGCCAAAGCCGCGTTGGTAGATATTGAGCTCGTACTTCGAGGCCTGAGCCGAGGTAAAAGATATATCCACCAGACTTCAGTCCATGGGTTCGGGTTGGAATGGAGGGCATTTGCAGCCATATCGCACAGTATTCCAATCCAAACTCAATTACCTATGGGAAATGGGGCCTTTCTGCACGCCAAGCTGCATCGCAGCGGGTAGAGATGTGTACTGTGCCCGTCGTTTTGCCAGCCTTAGCCGAGAATACATCACGTCTCGCAAAGTGTTGCCTATCAATCCGTATGGAATGTGGCGGAAATCAATGCTGGCTAGCCATCATGTTCGTGAACATCTCCAGGAACTGGGCAAATGTATTAAAGCTGACAAGCTCGTCGATTACCTGTCCCGAGAAGATGTCATGGACAAGCATGGCCTGGACAAGAAAGTCAGTGTTTGCACTGCAAGGAGGTATCTCAATGAGCTCGGCTATCGGTAAGCTATCCATGCGTGCGAGCGCACTGCTTTAAATAACCAACATGGTGCCAGGTTCAAGTCGGAGAAGAAAGGCCAATGTTCTGATGGTCACGAACACGAGGGCATTGTGTACTATGTAATACAGAGAAGAGGTTTACCTGCCGACACTCAAAGGGTTTCAGGACTGCTTCTGCATCTTCGACGCCGACGGCTCTCACCACACCCTCCCTTCCTCCCGAAGCTCGACAAACCGTGATCTGGTATCACGACGAAAGTATTTTCTATGCTCATGATTGTCGCCAAAAATCTTGGTACCACAAAGATGCGGATGCGGTCCCATACAAAAAGGGTGATGGTTCATCTTACATGGTGGCTGACTACTTCTCTGCCGACTTTGGTTGGCTTCGTACTCGGGACGGCTGCCCAATTGCTCGACGTGCTATGCGGCCTGGGAAAAACCGTGATGGGTACTTCTCGGCAGCAGACATAGAAGAACAGGCCATTGTTGCCTGCACCACTGTCACTGAGAGGTGGCCGGACTACGATCATGTCTTCATCTACAACAACGCGACAATGCATCGTAAACGGAGTCCCGGCGCCCTCTCGGCCAGAACTATGCCGAATTCTATCTCCGGCACACGCGGTGGTGGGAAGAAAAGCAAGGATCCGAACCCGGATCGCAATTTTCTTGTTCCTGTCAACAAACGGAACAGCGATGGCTCGCTGATGTGTGATGTCCACGGCACCTTGTTGAAGGAAAATATCCCGATGACGGGCGCGTGCTTTGCCGATGGGAGCGTGCAGAACCTATACTTTCCCTCTCGTGCTCGGAAGCATGCGGGGAAGTTTAAGGGCATGGAGATACTGCTGGAGGAACGACGAAAAAAGGGCGATCCCGGCGATATCTCCGAGGCGGAACTCAAAAAGAAGAACGCAGAATGTAAGGGTTTTAAATGTGCTGACCCACAGTCGACAAGCTGTTGCATGCGGCGTATGCTTTTCAATCAGCCGGACTTTGCAGCAGTAAAGTCATGTCTCAAAGAGACCTGTGCCGAGCACAAGTGCAGTGTTCTTTTTCTGCCAAAGTTCCACTGTGAACTTAATCCCATCGAGATGGTCTGGGGGTACGCCAAGCGGATCTATCAGCTAAATCCCGAGTCATCGCGGGAGGATGCCCTCGAGCGGAACACACTTGATGCACTCGAGCAGGTTCCGCTCGAATCCATGCGGCGGTTTGTCCTGTGTGCTCACCGTTTTGCCGACACATATCGGCACGGACTTGATGGTGCACAGGCTGCTTGGGCAGCACGGAAATACAAGGGACATTGTGTTCTTCCTCCGGAATTTTTAGCAGACATGCAAGCGGGCGGAATTCTACGGGGAGGGAACGTGAATGCCGCTTTGTAGGATGTTGATCGTATAAGTGGAACTAGTCATTCAATTTTGCACCACGATCCCCAGGAAAATTTCTGAATACACTTAACATGTATTTAAACAAAAATGTTGTGCCCGATTTCCTATGAACCGCTGAAAAGTCATTCAAAAATGGGTGTGAACGTATTCTATCCCAAAAAGGTTATGTGATCATAACATCACGTGAGGTAATCGAACTTGCCCGGCCGCTACCTTACCAACAAATTTTAGTGGATCAGGAAGCGGAAAAAAGACCAGCAAACAGGGTAGAGAATACATGAAACCAGTCGATTGCTGGTCACACAGTAAAGGCACTTGGCTAAGGTTTCAAGTCACGTATTGAGTCTGGTTATCAATTTGTAACTGTTGGTTATATCTCTAAGGCTGCTTAGCTGCTTCAGTGTGGGAAGGAATTTAATTGGCAACCATCTACGTATGGCATGCCACAGCGCCGCCTCTCATCAGCTGAGATCGACGCACCATTTTTTTATTTCTTTTTGGATGGGGGTGATATATAGCCACCAAAATTTCAAAGATCCATATCAATTTACAAATGTACACCATGTGAAATTGAGACACTGTATCATCTCAGTAGTTTTCGGCCGCTCTGTGTTGTCATAGCCTCCACTGAAACACAGTTCTCCTTCTCTCCGTCATCCAACCTCCCCTTTTTTAAAAAACCCTATTTTAGCAATATCAGCTGCTCGTGGTCTCTTGGAGACAGATCTGCCCAATTTAACTGTTGGCCTGGCACCTGGGGGCAGGCCGCCAATCTTGGCTACTGTTCTGGTGGAACAAACATAATCCACAAATATGCGAAAGCTGTACAAACCCAGCGTCGTTTTTTTAACGATTTCTCTGATGTCGGCCGCAACAACATCTCATTTCTAATAAGTCCATGAGAAAATTACCCTAGATCTAATTGATAGGCTTACAGCCGACTTCCAAAATGCATCAGGCTGGGCGGTGAATAACACATTTATTCACCCGGAGTAATTGTGTGGCATTGATAACAGTATTTCCTAGTTAACAGTGCACACAGAGTCTTCCGGATGCTTGACGATGTGCCCGCCCCGCTGTGTGCGAGGATGCTGTCCGCGTTGATCCGGTCGGAAGACCCAGAGTCATGCGACCTGATTGGTCATGTGTGCTCCCACATTGATCGCCCAACATACCCAAATGGCCTATCAGTGGTTACCATGCACATTGGGCGGAAAAAGCAACTTGGCCAGTCTCAATTATTATTGATCAAGTATCTGATATATCTAAGGACAGACTGCACTGAAATTGATGTATGTATGTATAATAGATCGCCATTTCAAACTCTAGTTGAAACGGGGGCCAAGAAACCACCCCGGTGACCGGTCAACACAAAAAAGCATGGGGCAAAAAACAAAGAAATCCTTTTTGCATTCCTACCACAACCTTAACCTGCTGTTTCCTCATACCAATGCAGACTTTTCCACTGCTGGTGATTGCTATTGTGTCTCTGTGGGCCATCTGGCTCATAGATACAACAGGGGGATGGCAATGTACAAATGCATTGCCCATCAATTCCTTGGGGTGCTCCCTGGTGAGACAAATGTCTTGTGAAACCCTGCATGATTTCAGCCCCTGATTGCTCACCACTTACACCACTCTGTTACAATAACACGCGAACTGACTCAGTGCAATACCCAGATTTTTGCTGACTTCTGCCGTATATGCTAGTATTAAATGCACAAACCCATCTGTCCCTGGTATACGGCTACTTTGACTTATCTCAACCGTTTTACTGCTGTGCCCGGGCACGGCTTCTCTTGATGCACTTGATGGTGAGAAAACATGACTGGTTGATCAGTTTACGACTGCTCAGGGATTGACTAAATCATACCAAATTGTGCGCTCCCCCAGCTCGGCAATCCGTATTTAACTGAGCTATAATGTACTCTCGGACATGCCGTGGTGCCCCTTGTTCTGCACGGCTGCAGGTGAGATCTCATTTCATACCTGAGTGCTAGTCCTCCTTATCAAGAGCATGAATTCTGAGCTGACTGCGACATGCAAATTATACACGAAAGCTCCGAATACAGGACGTAGACGGCCACTGGAACCCTAATTACATGCAATCGGTGTGACCAGAATAATAATTCTGACACAATAGAAACACCCAGTGGGTGCCTAAATATTTTCAGGTCCAGAGGAGCCTTGGCGGCAGCAAGGCGCTGATTTTTCGGCCCAGTAGTGCACGTGATCATATGAAGGTGGAACCAAAGTCCTAGAACGCATGGAACCACGGCAAGTGGTGTGTCTAAAATGATAATTTTGACACAATAGAGCTACCCAGTGTATGCCTGAATATTGTCGGGTCCAGAAGAGCCTTGATGGCAGCAAGGCACCGACTTTTCCCCCAATAGCGCACGTGAGCATGTGATGGTTGAACCAAAGTCTTCGAACACATGGAATCTCGGCAATCTGTGTGTCTCACATAATAATTCGGACATGATACGCATGTCCAGTAGATGCCTGAATATTTTTGGGTCCAGAGGAGAGGTAGTGGCAGCAAGGCACTTAAGTTTAGCCACATAGGTGAGGTGCATACAAAAATAAGTGACACCTCCGAGAATCCAACACAGTCGAAGATCACTCACTGATTATGGAATACAAACACAGCCACTAAGTGCTCACAAAATATGAACAGGATTTAACGGACAGCCACTAAATGTGCTTCAACATAGCCACAAAATATACTAGCACAGCCCCTAAATTTGTTACAAACTTAAAACGGGACACAATTCACTGAGACCTTGGAAACCTCATTTCGGATTAATTACTAAAACAATTACATAAGTACTGTAATGCCAAGGTGTTCCGGGAGGCCAAGCATGTCCACTGAACTATTGGATGCTATTTAGCGTATCCCGATGGGGGACAGTCGACGCATACCTGCATTAGAGGCTGTTAAATTCTTCAGTTCCTGCATCCACCTACATAGTAAAACTCGGGAAACAATATTGACTCTGGGGGTGTTTGTTGTAAGTGACTTCCAGACAGCATGAGGCGCCCGGTGCCTCCTCCACTGCTCTGCAGTCGTTATGGTGTCACTATGATCATCATGGCATACTCCAAAAGGCAGGGTACTGCCAGACGGTGGCAGCATCGGTTCGTAGTCTGCGATTTTAGGGTCCTCATTCAGGACTGGCGCTGTAACCGGTGTCTCAGTATAATGCCAATTACCGCCCGGCACGGCATCCCGATCGAAAATTCTGACGGTTTCGAAGCCTGCGTCAACAAGTTCCCAATACGCAAGGAATCCGCTGGATTTACGGGTGGTGCATCAAATAGCCTTCAAAGCCAGGTCTGAAGTTTGAACCGATACACGTAACTCACGCCTGCACCGATTATTGCCACCTTGCAGATGGGACATTTAAACTGGTATAATGGGAGGTGGTGCAGCAGCCACCGGGGAATTGACGAAGTCGCTCTGCTCAGCATCCATGGCTGCTTGGTATGGAACTTACGTGGCCACAGCAGTAGCCGGAAGGCAGCCAATTGCAATAAGCAAGAGGAGAAGTGCCTTGGAGAGAGCTGCCAGAGGTATCAGGATTCAGAGGAGCTGGGAGCCCCATCTCTTTTAGACTACGGGGGTGCTGCTACCAACCCATCTGATCATCATGGTGCTGATGGCAGGAATCTGCAGCGATTAGTGAGAGCACTGAGAGGGTGCGGACACATTGTTACAGTTTTAGTTTGTCTCTCTAGATAGACATTACAATGTAAACACACTCCTTCCTCGCTCGTTGTAGTCTGTTAGTTACCGCATCAAATAAGCGGTGTCCGATCTTGTTATGTAATGATGGACGATGCACAACCAAACAACTCATTTATTTCACGTGTCTTTGGTTTGTTCTGCACCAGTGAATATGTATTCTGAGGTTTTTTGACCTTGGATAGTTCCCTAGCTGATTTCAACCATTCTCTGATTTTCTCTGCACCCATTTGACACCTCGCAAGCATTTATGAGCTACAACCGCTGACTTGGACTCTTATCGTGTTTCCTGCGGAAATTGGGGGAGGGAGTGTGTTTACAGTCATTCTACCCACATAATCTGGGTTGATGGAGGTTCATCGCGTCCAGTGCGCCAAGTCGCATCGAAAGGAAGGCCCACGGGATTTCTCAAAATGGATGTGTATGTAATAAGGTCAAACGCCTACTGTCAGTGTGTGGTAACCACAGGACTAAGTTTTGGTCAAATTTGATCCTTTTGTGTATACTGTAAGCTTATTATTTCATTCAATTCAACTGTCACACATTGTGAGGGCTGTATATGCTCTGTGTATGCCTTCGTGTCTCACCCATGCTGTATCGAAAACCACACGCACAAATCACCCTTCCTTCCGAATCGGGACACACCAAGAAATCACATTCAGACAGATGCCCCCAAACCAGCCAGCGACGCCAGGACCAGGCACAGCGGCTCTCACCACACTTGAACACGACCGGACGGCTCTCACCACACTCGAACACGACCAGGCGGCTTTCACCATGCACGTGCACGGACACACAGCATGCTCTGGATGCATCCATGCACCCCAACACGACCGTATTTCAGGCTTGGACCCTGTCTTCTGGGGCACGGCCATTGTTTGCTGTCGACTCCACCTGAATCCGTAGCAACCCGAGGGCTCGTACCTGTACTCCGTTGGTTAGGGTCTTCACCTCAGCAAAGGCACCACAAATACCGCTGTATTTTGCCTCGTGTTCGGACTCGCACCAGTGCATCCGTTGATTCGGGTCCTCACCAAAGCAAGACACCCTGAATACAAGTGTATTTACCACCTTGCATTTGGGTATTTCAGTCTCCTCGCGTGTTCTCGCCCAAATACGAGTGTGTTGGACTTTGGGAGATGTAGACATTCAATTCAGGAGTCAATCCCCAGGACGAGTTTGCCCACTTATACTCTCCCACCCAATACATAGGATTTAACCACCACATCACAGTCCAGACTCGCCTTCAGGCTCCACTCACCCTTCCTTTGCAGCTTAAGTCCTAAGCCGCGCCTCACTCACCCTCTGCAGCCATAACCCGTTGCACTTGCAGTACACCCCAGCCCAAGCACACACACACACACACACTCGCCCGCGGATCCCACCTGAGTTCACTCCCACCTGGAACAAACACAGCTCACGACTCTTACACACACCTCCCTTGAGTGTCCAATGTTAATCCCCCTAGAGGACAGACCTGCTACACCCGTGAAGCCGACTTCCTTCACACCATAGCACCACAGTCCTTATCACAACATCACTCACCCCTTGGTCGATGCAGAGAATCTGATCCACTGGGGGCTAGGTCTAATGGACCATGGACCCTGGACCTTGTACTGTGGACCTGCTGGGTAATGGACCTATGAATGGACCTTCAGATGGACCACTGTACATTTTATCACACTAGTCACTTTCTGGTCACTCGAGTTTGTGTGGACCTTGGGATGGACCTCGGCGTCCGTTCGCCATTTAATGGTGGAGTCCAGGTGGACTCTGATATGGACCTGTCTGGCATTTGCCGCCTGATTGTATTTTTTCTGGCAATGTTGGCAAATTTATCCGCAAGAATATTGTTTCCAGCCAAGGCGTGGTGGAAATTAAAAATCTGTTTCAATCATTATGAAAGGCTACACAAGGCTATCATATTTGCTCAGGTGAATATTTCCGTCCGACGAGCATAAGGCCTGGAAAGGTGGCTGACCACTGATCAAGCACCTGTCGGAGTTTGAATTTGCGGACCGTTGCCGACCACCACCCCAGATCAACTCCGAAGTCGCGATCACGGCAACTAATATGCCGACATTATGCTAGGTGATGAGGTCCACGGCACGGTCCATGGACCTGTCTCCCCACGGATCCAATGTTCTCGGTCAATGGCGAATATTTGTGTTTCGTCATGCATCATCCACCCCTTGGTTGAATGTAGTTTTCATCATGCAGGCGTCAAAACTGCTCAAAATCTCCTCTGCAATGCATAAATTTAAAATTCTCGTTCCAGTGGTCGAAAATTTCAGTCCTGTCACGCAAAATTTTTGCCCTGGTTGAATGGTCGAACTGGTAATTCGGGTCGCGTGTCACGCCCCCGGTCGAATTGAATGTAATTATACAGTATCCTATGGAGTGGGAGATCTGCGAGAGGGTCATACGGAGATTTACGAGAGGTCCGCCGGTCGTAAGTACTCAAACAAAGGGGGTGTGGTGGTGCCCACCATGACAGCGATCAAGGCGGGAAACCGTGTGCTGCTGCCCGACTCAAGGAGATCTGGAGTGGCGATGTCGTTGATGGCCGGAACAGAACAGGACGGAACAAATCAGTGGCGGTGCGTTCTCCGGCCAGATCCATTGACCTGCGACTTTTTCTCTTGTTCCCCACCATCCCTGGTGTTGTGTGGCTGTTAAAACTCGCAGGAATTTTGACAAATATATTGTTCCCCGGATTGAGCCTCCACCGGTCGGCACAGCATGGGAAAGGAGCCTGAAATTTTAATCCACATTGTTAATTCATCCGAAGTCCGCAGATTCAGGTTGACGATCATCAGTATTTTTAGGTAAGCTCAGAAAGTACTATATGTACCTATATGTACACACACACCACATTGAGTAGTTTCGGGGGTGCCCTGAAACATTCCCGAAATCATCAGTTCAAGGGCCAATTACAGGTGTCCTGAAAATGCACCTGAAATGTTAAGTTTCCGCACGCCCGAAGCTGCAGCCGAAACTACCCAATTCGGGTATGTTTGCGGCACCTCTGGTTTGTTTAGTTTGGATGTAGTTTTGGCCCACCTGAAGCTGCTCCTCAAACCAATAGTTTCAGGAGCACTTTCAGCATGCCCAAAACTTATTGTTTCGGCAGCCCTGGAGCCATCGCCGAGAGCAATGAGTTTCGGGTACAGGTTTCCAGCGTGCCGAAACTGATTCTAGGCTGGCTGAGACCGCTCTAGACCTAGTTTTTGTAGCGCCGAATCGGGTGCCAAAACTTATTGTTTCAGGAGCCGGTACCAGGCTTGCCAAAACAATAGGTTTAGGGCAGGCTGAAGCTGCTCCTGAAACCAATAGTTTCGGGAGCAGCTTCAGGTAGCCCTTAACCACGTCCGGAACCGAGAAATTCAGACATGCCGAAAATACACCCCAATCGGGTAAGTACAGCTCCGGACAATCAAAGTCAACAAATTCTTAATTTATTCATAGGGAGAGAATGTCAATTTTCTGGGTAATTCGGAATCTACGCACAAAAACACGTCTAAAGCACCCCCTCCGAGGTTTTTCCCACGAGGAATAAGGTGTGGCCAAAATTTTGGGCCATTTCATCACATCTTCAACACCCCTCTTCTGGGCTCCAGGGTCATTCTCGCGACCAATATGTTCTGGTGATCGGGCTCAGCAGCTTTCGGAGCTCACTTCCACCCCCTACAGTGTTATTTCAAACTGACATGGACCTGGTTGGGCCCTTGGTGCACTTTTTGCACAAATGATGTGGTGAAGCACCGAAGTTTGCAAATTTCCTGTGAGATCAAGGACTGAAGATGAGAAGGCTTCAATCATAATTTTATAAAGAGGGAGACTAGATATTCCGGAGCATGTACAAATGTATGCTACAC
>JARKIE010000300.1:0-112708 GCA_029378255.1 Mycena rosella | reverse complement strand
CGCCAGGCTAGTCTAGTCTGGGGCTCGAACGTGGCCGCTCAGCGCTCCTAGGCTCCGAGCTTCGACTATCTGGTCCTCAAACCCGTCCATTAGTTGATTCTAAATGATCCGCCGACTCTGCCACTGGCAGAGTGCCAGACTCTGTCTACTCCTGAGTTGCATCTTCGATAGTAATCGAAAATGCGAATCAATCTCTCGTATCGTCCACCTTGGCCATCCTACGATCTATGGGGATCCTGTATCTATACGCGCGAGTCCGTGGGTCATTCTTGATCAACTCCATCCCCTCTGCTGTGCCATCCACAGCGTTTTGAAATGAAACACTCTAGTCGCAGATACTTCTTCATTCTTCCTTGCCTCAGGGATCAATTCATATACAACTGTTTGGGGAATCATCACCTCGCTTCAATTTGCTCCTTATATGTAAGTCTGGACCATTGCGCCAAGGATTTCGGTACATAATGGACAGGGCTCGTTACTTGGACACCGGTCTCTCTTCCGGTCCGGATGTTTCCCCGGAAATTCAGCCTTCGAAACCCTCAACAGTCCCCGCTCGGAGCTCTTACCTGGATGGCGTTCAAGTACTACCCAAGTTGATAACATTGGAAACGTCCTGCCCCAGAGCGGGGGATAACAAGGAGCAGAGGCATAATGTACGTACCTCCTGGTTACCTTGCCTACTGTTCCGTGGCTTGCCGCCGTGCAGGTCAACACGAGACGCATTACACGATATTCCGGAGTCGCCGAACGCAACCCTGCCAAGGGTATCATTTCATAAGGCACCACGTCTTCACATTAATCTGTACGTACCAATTACCCGGTGTACGGCCCAAATAATTCAATGAGAAGACAGGGCTCCAGGCCTGGCCACTAAAATGTACGCTTAAATTACTTACCCCGTGCACGGCCAGGGGCAAGGAATGATACCCGAACTGATACTTATCAGGCAATGCAAAACCGGGAACAAGTGGCATTCGAGTTTGCTCAGGAAATGGCATCCAACGAGGAATCCCTGTGCGTTTATGATTTCTCTAGCTCATTGCGCATCACCGCCCAGGCGAAACGATCATCCACAGCTCTGGACTGAGGACTGGCCACAATGTGTTCCGGTCGACGCGGCTTTCAGAGCTTGTACGTTGCGTCTTGGCGTCATATTGATGGGATTAGCAATGGTAAACACCCACTGTATTGATTTACTCCGCCCGCAAATTACAGGTGAATGATTTGATTTTGGGGAGAGAGTATAAATACCTTCGTCGTGAAAGCTTCTCTCTTTATCCTCTCTCGTTCGCATTCATCCTCTGAAACGTATGATTCTTCATCTGTTTCTTTCCTTTACGCTCTCGCCTCTCGCTAATGCTCCTCCTCCATAGAACGTCCTTGAGCTCAATATGCGTTTCACCTACCTCGTCTGTTTCCTCGTCACCATCACCGCTGCCTATGCTGGCACCATCGAAATGCGTCAAGGCTGTCCTGGCACCAAAGTATGCCCCACCAACGAGGTTTTGATATGCTGCAAGGGGATCAACGTGAGTGTTTCACTGTCCATTTGAATAATCCACCAATAATCGGGGACCTGCATAGGGGCCTGTTGATGCTTGTTTCCCTCCGGGCGTAGTCTGCTGAAAGATATGCGGTGGGAGACTCTAAGATCAATGGACACAGAAAACAGATGTTACAGATGGACTGATGGAATGAACTGGGATGGATTCAATTGATTTGCCGAAAGATCGTGTAGTGTGTAGTCGGATTCGACGTGCGCGTTTTCAATGGCCACCGGCCCGTATGCAAAACCCTCTCGTAAGACATTGTGGCATTACAGTTTTCACACCCACGCACACTCTACTAGACTGTGAGTCGGCAGGTAGGCGCGCGTCTCGGGAGGATACCCGCGGACGAGCCGCGGGGATGTGAGAAGTAACGCCCGCCAAAGGAACAAAGAATCAAGGTCGATGATGATTAGGCCCTTGAGGATGTTCTCTTGTTATTCGTTCGTCGGATGGCGAGTTACCATGGTGCGAGAGCCCACAGAAATAAGGTGATGCGACAGTGAGTCGTACTACTACATTAAGCCTGGCCTCACTGGCATGCTCGACCCCATGCTTTTGCGTCGAAATGTCTAGTGCACAGCGGCCTAGTAGGGCCGGAAGCGGGCAGCAGAAGGAAGTGGTTGATTATCTTTCATTCCCAAGATCATTCAAGTTCATTGTTCTGTCGCGGTTGGCATGGTAGTCGGGAACAAGGAACAACAAAAGACCGATCACAGGGAGTCGCGCCGAGATCAAATTGTGATGGATTAGTAATCTGGATCCCTTTCTTCCTGCGCTAATCATGCCCGTCTCATTCCCAGTCGCGAAACACCCTGCCAAATCGTTCTCCTTCCCCTACGTAGGCCATGGATACACTGAAAATCCTGGCCAAGGCATGCAAGGACCAGTATACGAAGGCCGGTGAAATCCTGCAATTTTCACTCCCTGGGGGCGGTGATACCGACGGCGGAAGGTACGTATCACCAACGTTAAAATCTTGTCACTTAATAATTCCTGTCTTCAGCGGGCGCAACTTTGATCTCCAAATCCCCAAAATCATCCCAGATGCGAACGGCTCCGTGGCTACCTTGCTGGATGCGTACACAGGACCGTGCGCTCGTTATCCGCCCCGACGACATCTGGTTGGCTATCCTCTCCCAGTTCAACTTCTTTGCCAACGCCCGCGCCGAGATCCTGCGCGCTAGCTTCGTCACGCACGAAGGCAAGAAAGAGCTTGTCATCGATGCCCGGCCCCAATCCCTCCGCACCATCGATTTGGGGCATGCAGCGCGCCAGATGGCCGGGCTTGTTGAGAAAAATGTTGTCGATACCTCCCTGCGCGCTTGGGCGACCCCCGACTTTACCACCACCACGATCAACGACACCACCGTGAGTGCGGTGCTGCTCATGGCGACACTCAAGAACTACTTCGAGTACAAACTCCTGGCCGGTGGTTGTGGCATCCCGCGCGTCACTCTCGAAGGGGAGAGGTCGGACTGGGTCAAAATCCTCGACCGGCTCGAAAAAATCAAAGAATACGGGCTCGAGAGCATCGCGTGGTATCACCTCCTGCACCCCGTTATCGCCCGCTTCATTGCTGCGTTTGACAGCAAACCCGTGCAACGTCGACTTCTGGCAGCGCGTCACTCACTACTTGCCTGGCGGCAGCGGGATGGGCGACTACTACACCGGGTAGATCGTTGCATTCGCGCCTTTCAACAAGGAGGGTCGATGGTTAGGACATACCCTGAACAAAGTGCGAGCACATATTCTTTGCGTAATAAATAGTCCACACGCTGACACATCATCAGAATCCCGTGTCTTCGGCCGCCCCTGGAGCCGTAGAGTTCTGGGAAGCGTATGGTAACCAAGATATGCACTTCGACCTCGTTCTCGATGGAACGCCTTACCACCGCCTTTCGGGCTGCGACCTCCCACCTGGGTACGCGGAGGTCGACGTCAAGGTTGTCGATTACGACGTCGGTAAAATGTATGATTGCGCGATGGTCGCGGGTAGTGTCGGCTTGCATGTGTCCTCCAGCAGTGACCGCAGCCTCTCTCCCAGCGGTACGAATGATACGGTGTGCTCACTGTTTGGATGGTGGATGTTTATCAAGGATGAGGGTAGGATGGACGAGAGGGCTCGTGAGGCGTATCGCCAGAAGTACGGCGCGGAACCACGTGGTTATCCCCGACGTTGAGTCAAAGCTACTTACGATTCCCCACTCCCCTCAGAAAAAGAATGGTCTGGAATAGCTTGAATCTATCCACGGGTAAATAGTTTGCAAAAAGCGAAAGTGCTCTGTTTGTTTCTACAATATTTTTCCGTCTCATTCCGAAGCAAGCGCAACTTGCCGCCAGTACTGTATCCACTACTTCTGTTCAGTTGGCTAATCGACCCTATATCTTCTTTTGGCATGCCGGTGCCCCTTGCCGGCCGGTGGTAGTGTCGGCGGTGGCGTCTAGACCTTTTCGGAAGAAAGAGCTTTGAGACGCTACGGATGCTAGCCGCCTCGATTGAGGGCATTTATTTGAATATTCAAACACGGACCTAATTCGAGCCGGCAGTGAAAGCGCATAAGATAAACGGGAAACAGCGACCCGTACCACATAATTGCCCCCCCTTTAACTTCCCAATTCTCCATACCGGCTCCGACGACAGTGTAAAATACGTGCGACCACTATCCGCGACTGATTTCATCGCTCTGTCCCGGTTTTACGCCTCTACGGTCCGCAATTGGGACACATTCCATTGTGGCATGAAAGTAAATCACAGGACAGTAATATTAATGGGCGAGGTTATTAGATTGCAGCCGGAGGCAGTAGTAGAGGATGTAATAAGTAAACGACCGGGTGGCGAGGCGTGGCGAGGTAAGCGGGACAATTCCAATAAAATGGGGCCATGGGGACCCGTTGACGATCTGCGCGCGTGGTCAATGGCTGATCCATCAAGTGAGTGAAGGGAAGGGCCAATTCACAATAAGGTCTTTACTAGTGGCATGCCGGGGATCTAGCAACGGAAAAAGACCACGTTGTCGTCTCGCACGAACCCGCCGGCCGTCTCGGCAGCGAGGGCCGCACCTGCCGGTGTTGAGGCCGCAGTAGCTGAAGGCGCAGTCGTCGTCGCTGAAGCAGGGGCCGGTGATGAACTGGGTGCCCTGAAGGGCACGGGGGGGAACGGCCGCGGACACCAGCAGGGCAACTGGAAGAAAAGGGAGTTAGAAGCTGGGCTATTTGGGGGCATTGGGGCACCTACTGTTTTGCACCACTTAGTTGGCCACTTAAGCATTCGTTCCTCTCCCGTTGTCATTTAAATGGGTCAATCGAAGCACAACTACATCAGAGCGAAGGCATGCATTCTAGCAAGAGTTAAAGACCCCAAGTCCTCAAATATGCCAGCATTTGAGTTCACAGTGAATTTATTTTGCGCGGCAGTATAACATGGCCAAATAACAGGCTAGTTGGCCACCCCGCTAAATTATGGGCTGAGCTCTCAAATGGTGGCCACATGTACTCTAGATCATAGAGGTCGTTCATATCGACTACTTCACATAGTTTTGGTGCATATGTGAGGCATACAAAGTGTCAGAAAATCTGCTTCCAACTGATGGGGAACTCCGAAATCGGGGTGGTGAAATGAACCAAGTAGAAAAGAAGCCAAGATGAGCCAAATTAAGATCCACACTACTTAATAGGAAGTATTGAGATGTACTTGAATGCCTAACTGCATTCCAAGATGCTGGTCACTCCTCCAAAAAATCCGCTAGACCAAAATTGGGTGATTTGAGATAATGGCCTGCAGAACGATCAGAGTTGGATCAATAAAATCCAGAAATACCTCTCAGAAGGATGCATTGGATAGTTAGAAATATTGTGTAAGAATTCAGACCAATAGCGTGACGGTGTCGTGTACCCCGACGGTGGCCAGTATGGCTGACTCAAAAAGGACGTGGTCCTTTCCCGAGTGTGTTAAGAAAGGTAGTCCAGCCCATTTCCATCCAGTGGTATTAAGGAGAGAAGCCCAGCATCGAGGGATCAGAACGAGCCCCAAAGGTCGTGCATTGACAAAGAAATGGTGGAGAAATGGCAAGGGCAAGTCAAGGGGTACCCATGATAAGAATGTCAGACACAGGGTACCCGTGGGAGCGCTATTTTTCCCCAAAAGGAAATCACAAACTCAGTATTTTTCTGGACGAATTGAGCCTCCCTGCGTCACTTTCGAAAAAAAATTCTGGGCATTTCCCGGACCAATGGGAAAATTTGCAGACTCGTTTCGAATAAAGTTTCAGCTCACCCAAAATATGATAATCATCAGTGTGATTTTGGTTTTCAATTTCAGTTGGGCTTTCGTGTAATCTAAATCGTAGGCTTTCGAATGGGTTTCAGGGCAGCCGAATCATAATTTTATTCTATTATTTTAGGTTACAAAATCAGTAGGACCAAAAGTACTAGAAGTAAATTAAATTTTGGGTCCACCTACGTGCAATTCGACACTTGGGTGTTCAAATTACACCTGGGTGGGCCCTAAATATGATAATCATCGGTGTGTGTACCCCTCCCTAATAATGATCGGATCAATTGCTTTTTATGGTGCCTGTCAAACCATATATAGTCGACATCACGGATATCAAGATTTTGATGCCGTCCGCCTTGAGCTCAATTTAACTCTACTACACAAAATGCAAAGAGATGCAAGGCTTCAATCCTTCTTTACCTAAATTCTGTCTCCTCAGAATTATCCATAGGTATCTGAGCAGCTTGTATACAACACTCAAAGTTGCATCAAAATTGATGGCAAGGCTAGCCACTGTGATGCCGTGATCGGCGCCGCCCAACTCAGGCCCGTCTCCATTGACAGCTCCGAATAGTACCAGTCTGCCTATGGCAACAGTGCTCGCCAAATTTGTTGCACTACATAGGCAGACTGGTTACGAGTACACCCCCCAGGCATCGTGCATTAGTTGGCCTCGCAGCTGACGGTGCGAGTAACTGTCCGGTCCGTCCCTCCGATCGCCCTCCGCTCATGGCTTTGGCCTAGCGCATATCACAGAACCGTGAAACATCATTTGAGCCCCCAAAATGGCACAATGGACTGGGTGGTATGCATTCTTAGCTCGCAATACAGGAGCTCATCGCGTCGGGCGGTATTAAAATTGGATCTGGATGGAGCGGATAAAGTAAGTGTCCTTTTACGAGTGTGGGTGCTATTGATTCGAATTCGCAGGATAAGGCGAAGCTGGCCTGGTTCAAACAGCTACGAATCTTCCAGAACTTCGAACAGGACCTCCAGCAACTCTTGACAATTCTGGAGCCCTTCGCGTGTGCTGTCCAATGTCCTGAAGGTCTAGAGCTCACACTGGGGGTAAAGGCCAAGGCACCTGAAAGACAGGTGCCTTGGCAAGAGGTCCCGATGCATGTGAAAGGTGAATCCTTTGAGGACACCAAACATGTCTTGAAAGAATGATAACGAACTCTTTGCACGACAAATGGTTCACAAAAAGAAGACAAAGGGCAGGCACGATTTCCTGCTGCCCCCGAAATTGTGCCTGCCCTTTGTCTTCTCTTTGTCAATATTTTGTCATGTGAAGGGCTCATTATCACCCTTTCAAGATGTGTTTGGTGTCCTGCAAGGAGCTGCAGAACACATGCAGAGTACCTCTTGCCAAGGCACCTGTCTTTCAGGTGCCCTGGCCTTTGCCCCTGGTGTCAACGTTGGAGATGTCTGGAAGTTCTACGTCGCCATCACCGTAGTTGAACATGACCTTTTCAAGGAGGATACTGTTTCTTTCCCTCCAGCGCTCCGGGATGAAGTCTGCTCAATCGTGAGTCAACAATTCGATTCGATGATCAACGGCCCTAGAGAGGACATATATTTCTCGGGATTCTATTTGGATTCAGGTACATCCACGTCATTCAAGCTACGAAGGCGTCCCTGCCATCAGTTCTCTGGCACGACAACATCGGCAACATCGGCAAAATGCTGCGCAACGATACCGATGAACTACTTCGAAAATGTTGCACTCCCCATCAATGTGTCCCATTTCAAGTCCAAGCACAGGGAGTCCGTCGTCGACGGCGGCGCCAATTGCAACCGCTATATGTGGCCGGAGCTCGCCGTGTATCTCCGGCTTCCCAATATTAGGTATGCCCTGTTGTTCCTAGAATAAAACAAAATATCCAATTGGCCGGTGCTCGGTCAAATCTGGTCACCGTGCTTAGGTCTAAGTAGACAGAATGCATCATTTCATGACCCCTATCGAACTCCACCGCCGGTGGCTCGCGGTGCACCTCGGGCTCCCCAATATTAAGTATGTCATGTTTTTCCTAGAATAAAACAAGGAGCCGGTGCACTTGTATGCGCCGTTGGCAATCAATTTAAGCAGTGTGGGCTATGCAATCCACAGGCGAATTGAGCTTCAAGCGTAGGCTTCAGTGGAAGGGCAGAATAGCACACCGTCATATCCACTGACACGGGTCGCCGACGCTCACACCGGGGGCAAAAGCCAGCGCATGCCACTTCAGGTTACCCTTATTACCTACCCTTAGGGATAGATTATTTCTTGTGGAATAACTAGCCCTAGGGAGGTGTTTTTCAAGGGTCCTCCCACGTTCTGGGGACGTCCCACTGCTCGGGTGGGGACTTCCCAGCTGTGGTCTTGGGATGTCCCATGCGCCGCAGGCAGGCAAAATTTTTGCCTTTTTTGGCAGGTGTAGGACATCCCCCGGCCACAGGCCGAACCGAAAAAATCGCCTTTTTCAGCGGTTAAAGTTGGGTATATCCCCCATGTAATAAAATATTTTCCCTTCCACAACTGCTCGGGTACCGCTCTGCCCTTGTGTGTCAGATCACTCTGCACCTACTGCTACCACCTTGCCCGTGTACACCTTGCATGCACCTCTGCCTTGCGTGTTGTACGGGTGTGCACCAACCACCTCCATCTTGCTCAAATACGCCTCCGCATTGCGCATCAGATGGGCCTGCATGAATGTGCCTCCACCTCGCACATCAGACGGGTGTGCACCTACCGCCTCCGCATTGTGCCGTGGCACATGGGACGTCCCAGTTAGCTATGTGGGATGTCCCACTTCAATTGAAGGGATGTCCCACGAGCACATGTGGGACATCCCACAAAACCATTTGGGACATCCCACAAAAGCACTTGGGACATCCCACAAAAACACTTGGGACATCCCACACAAACACCTGGGATGTCCCACTTTAATCGTGGGGACATCCCATTTACTGTAGTGGGATTTCCTCACAGGTGGGAAATCCCCCTTCAATAATGTGGGACATCCCACCTCGGTTCATTGGGATGTCCTATTGACGGGGGAATTCCCTGTCAGAACATCACATCTCGGTGGGATGTCCCACAAATAGAGGTGGGACGTCCCACCTCTATTAATTTGAAGGCGGGATGTCCCCACCTTTATCTTTTTTCAAAGTGGGACATCCCATCCCGAGTGGGGATATCCCTCGTTCCTCATGAAACCTCTGTCTAGAGGCAAATCAGCTTGACTTACACTAAATCATGTAATATCAACCTGCACGCTCATTCCTGCATCCTCCCTGACCTGTTTGACCAGAATTTCCTAATTGGGACATTGGCGGTAGTGGCCGGATCGGGAAGCCATACTTTTTTTTTTGCCGACACAAAAAAACCTTTGTGTTGGCACAAATTACATTGTTGTGCTCACTTGACTCAATGGTTAATATGCCTCACCTTTACCTTAAATAATTTTTTCTCCACTGCCTGCACATTCAACTCACACCAAGACACTTTATTGTTTTTGTTCTTACTTATCTGAGTGCACACATGATGGTGTATGTGGTGCCTCTAGTTAGAGGCAATTCAGCTAGTCACCACATGCTGCAGCATATGAGTTGAGGGACTTAGAGAATTTCTTGTGGTGCATTATATAATCACCCAACACGTGCCTCACGACGGCGGGAGGTGCACCATCCCAAAAAGGAAATTACTAAAAAGATATGATAAATTGCCAAAAGAAAATAGAAGAAAAATAAGGTTGCCAAAATTGTGCCATCAACACTGCTGAAACCTGCCCCTATGTACTGGAATTGACTAGGATATACCGATGTGTGTGGTGTGATTGCATGCCTGGCCCACCATCATACATGATCCTAAAATCACGTAAAAATAACCATTAAAAAGAGAAAAATACACCGACTAGGATGCACCCTACGCGCCCCGTGCGCTGCGGACACCCGCCCCATGTACTGGAATCTGATCATGTACCGGGGCTGCTTGGCCCCGCCATCAGACGTGATCTTAAAATGATGTGAAAATAAACATTAAAAACAGAGAAAAAAACTGACCCAGATGCATATAACGCGCCACGTGCGCCCCCGACGCCTGCCCCGTGCGCTTGAATCTGATCCTGTACCGGGGCTGCCTGGCCCCGCCATCAGACGTGATCCTAAAATAATGTAAAAATAACGATTAAAAACAGAAAAATAAACCGACTAGGATGCACCCTACGCGCCACGTGCGCTGCGGACACCCGCCCGTGTACTGGAATCTGATCCCGGGCCTAGCCTGCCATCACATGGGATGCTTGTCATGTAAAACATAATCTCTGCCAGGTTCCAGTACTTGTTTAAGAGTTGTCATGGCTTGAACACTGCCGTTTGTCCAAGGTAGAGCCTCACCATAGCTAGTTGATAGGTTCACAGCAGGGTCTGATCTTATGATGTGATCAATCATATTCAACTCCTCTGTCCAAAAGAGGAAGTTGGGATCATATATATCTTAGGCAGTAATAGTGTTCTCTTGGGATTTTATTGTTCCCAAGACCAGATGATCATCTTATACCATTTCCTGTAACTGTTGACTGGCTGATAGCTTATTTTGCGGTCAGAAATCATACAATCTGAGGAAAAATAATATTCCTGCCACACCTCAGCTGCTGGATCACATAAAATCAACTAGATAATGCCCTGAATAGCTTCAAAACGAATCAGTGTTCAAGCTGAAGGACTTGGGGACTCGAAGCACAGAGGGAAGCTCCATTGATCGGGTGTCCGAGATGTCCGGAGGTCCGGGCCGGGCCGGGCTGGTGTCTGAACATCGTTGTAAAATATGTTTTTGGGGATTTTCCTGCCCCTCTCCCATTTTACATAGACTCTAATCAATCATGACTTGCATTTTATATCCTCAGAGGGGCCACAAGTCACTCAGGTCTCCCAGAATAAGCTGAATAATGCAAAAGAACCAAGTTTGGATGGGTGTTTGCTGCTTGAACATAGTGTTCTGGCACTTCATAGGAAGTCATATCACTTTTGAGGTGACATTTGAGGTCCTGCAATGTTCATGAACAATTAGAGAAAGAAACCTGGGAGAGAACATGCAGTTATACCAGCCTGGGGTATAATTGGTAACTAGAGAAGTTCCTGAATAGCCCGAAAACTCAAAATCAATAAAATGTCTTGGATCCCCAAGGGTTTCACATATGTTGTATCAATCACTTGGAAGTATTTTTAGGCAGTATAAGAAACTGCATATCTACAGCCTAACACCTGGAGTAGCCCAGTTGATGCCAAATAAAATATATTTGAAGATTTTAATTGAGATGAAGGGTTGGGTACAAAGGTCTGCATACTTGCGACCATCCATATGCATGTTGGGGGAGGACCATATTCCATATTGAAGATCGCAGGAGCTAAAGTGAAAGTGCAATGGGGTAAGCATTGTTTTGGGACAAAATGGTGTCAAACAGCAGAAAGGGCCATCAGATTCCTTCCAAGCATCATATTCAGGTAGCTTTAGAGTAGAGGTACATGGGCCAGATACTCTGGGGCTGTCAAAAAATCAATGAAGTTGAGTATTCCTTCTCCAGTGTGCATCAAAGAACTTCCAAATTAGGACTTGTGGCCCCTCTGAGGATATAAAATGCAAGTCATGATTGATTAGAGTCTATGTAAAATGGGAGAGGGGCAGGAAAATCCCCAAAAACATATTTTACAACGATGTTCAGACACCAGCCCGGCCCGGCCCGGACCTCCGGACATCTCGGACACCCGATCAATGGAGCTTCCCTCTGTGCTTCGAGTCCCCAAGTCCTTCAGCTTGAACACTGATTCGTTTTGAAGCTATTCAGGGCATTATCTAGTTGATTTTATGTGATCCAGCAGCTGAGGTGTGGCAGGAATATTATTTTTCCTCAGATTGTATGATTTCTGACCGCAAAATAAGCTATCAGCCAGTCAACAGTTACAGGAAATGGTATAAGATGATCATCTGGTCTTGGGAACAATAAAATCCCAAGAGAACACTATTACTGCCTAAGATATATATGATCCCAACTTCCTCTTTTGGACAGAGGAGTTGAATATGATTGATCACATCATAAGATCAGACCCTGCTGTGAACCTATCAACTAGCTATGGTGAGGCTCTACCTTGGACAAACGGCAGTGTTCAAGCCATGACAACTCTTAAACAAGTACTGGAACCTGGCAGAGATTATGTTTTACATGACAAGCATCCCATGTGATGGCAGGCTAGGCCCGGGATCAGATTCCAGTACACGGGCGGGTGTCCGCAGCGCACGTGGCGCGTAGGGTGCATCCTAGTCGGTTTATTTTTCTGTTTTTAATCGTTATTTTTACATTATTTTAGGATCACGTCTGATGGCGGGGCCAGGCAGCCCCGGTACAGGATCAGATTCAAGCGCACGGGGCAGGCGTCGGGGGCGCACGTGGCGCGTTATATGCATCTGGGTCAGTTTTTTTCTCTGTTTTTAATGTTTATTTTCACATCATTTTAAGATCACGTCTGATGGCGGGCCAAGCAGCCCCGGTACATGATCAGATTCCAGTACATGGGGCGGGTGTCCGCAGCGCACGGGGCGCGTAGGGTGCATCCTAGTCGGTGTATTTTTCTCTTTTTAATGGTTATTTTTACGTGATTTTAGGATCATGTATGATGGTGGGCCAGGCATGCAATCACACCACACACATCGGTATATCCTAGTCAATTCCAGTACATAGGGGCAGGTTTCAGCAGTGTTGATGGCACAATTTTGGCAACCTTATTTTTCTTCTATTTTCTTTTGGCAATTTATCATATCTTTTTAGTAATTTCCTTTTTGGGATGGTGCACCTCCCGCCGTCGTGAGGCACGTGTTGGGTGATTATATAATGCACCACAAGAAATTCTCTAAGTCCCTCAACTCATATGCTGCAGCATGTGGTGACTAGCTGAATTGCCTCTAACTAGAGGCACCACATACACCATCATGTGTGCACTCAGATAAGTAAGAACAAAAACAATAAAGTGTCTTGGTGTGAGTTGAATGTGCAGGCAGTGGAGAAAAAATTATTTAAGGTAAAGGTGAGGCATATTAACCATTGAGTCAAGTGAGCACAACAATGTAATTTGTGCCAACACAAAGGTTTTTTGTGTCGGCAAAAAAAAAGTATGGCTTCCCGATCCGGCCACTACCGCCAATGTCCCAATTAGGAAATTCTGGTCAAACAGGTCAGGGAGGATGCAGGAATGAGCGTGCAGGTTGATATTACATGATTTAGTGTAAGTCAAGCTGATTTGCCTCTAGACAGAGGTTTCATGAGGAACGAGGGATATCCCCACTCGGGATGGGATGTCCCACTTTGAAAAAAGATAAAGGTGGGGACATCCCGCCTTCAAATTAATAGAGGTGGGACGTCCCACCTCTATTTGTGGGACATCCCACCGAGATGTGATGTTCTGACAGGGAATTCCCCCGTCAATAGGACATCCCAATGAACCGAGGTGGGATGTCCCACATTATTGAAGGGGGATTTCCCACCTGTGAGGAAATCCCACTACAGTAAATGGGATGTCCCCACGATTAAAGTGGGACATCCCAGGTGTTTGTGTGGGATGTCCCAAGTGTTTTTGTGGGATGTCCCAAGTGCTTTTGTGGGATGTCCCAAATGGTTTTGTGGGATGTCCCACATGTGCTCGTGGGACATCCCTCAATTGAAGTGGGACATCCCACATAGCTAACTGGGACGTCCCATGTGCCACGGCACAATGCGGAGGCGGTAGGTGCACACCCGTCTGATGTGCGAGGTGGAGGCACATTCATGCAGGCCCATCTGATGCGCAATGCGGAGGCGTATTTGAGCAAGATGGAGGTGGTTGGTGCACACCCGTACAACACGCAAGGCAGAGGTGCATGCAAGGTGTACACGGGCAAGGTGGTAGCAGTAGGTGCAGAGTGATCTGACACACAAGGGCAGAGCGGTACCCGAGCAGTTGTGGAAGGGAAAATATTTTATTACATGGGGGATATACCCAACTTTAACCGCTGAAAAAGGCGATTTTTTCGGTTCGGCCTGTGGCCGGGGGATGTCCCACACCTGCCAAAAAAGGCAAAAATTTTGCCTGCCTGCGGCGCATGGGACATCCCAAGACCACAGCTGGGAAGTCCCCACCCGAGCAGTGGGACGTCCCCAGAACGTGGGAGGACCCTTGAAAACACCTCCCTAGGGCTAGTTATTCCACAAGAATAATCTATCCCTAAGGGTAGGTAATAAGGGTAGCCTGAAGTGCGCATGCGGAAACGACATGCGTCAAGCGCATGTCTTTCGCACTTGGTCGCGTCCTCGGATCAGGGATTGACAAAGGTGTCGATCACCTCTTTGGCACCTTTGTTTTTCGGGGCAAATTCAAAGGAAAAACAAAGGTGCCAAGAGGTGATTGACACCTTTATCAATCCCTGATCCGAGGACACGACTAAGTGCGAACGACATGCGCTTGACGCATGTCGTTTCCACATGCGCTGGCTTTTGCCCCCGGTGTCAGCCAGCGTTTATTGAATTGCCTTGCGACGAATGTGCAAAAGACAGATAGCGGGCCCAAATTATAGTTCAGGCATGGCGGGAAGTCGTTGTGAAGAGGCACCCCCCTCTTATCACACTTGCTCGCTGGGATCTGCGCATCCATGCGATGTGATGCTGTGATGGCCGTAATTACTAAGGGGTGCCCGCCGGAAGATGCCGAGACATCAACTATAGGGTAGGGTATCCTGACGTCCTTATTCAGTTTATGGAACTTGCTCGGAACACTCTGAAAATATGTTTAGAAGGGTCGAGAAAAGATCGACGTTTTTTCAGCAGATGGGGAATGTTCGACAGAGCGATTAGTGATTGCAGGGCTCGGCTTCAAGCCCTAGGCTCGCCAGACCGAGCCCGGCAAAGCCCGAGCCGGGCCTAGCCCGATGCAGGGCTTCAGCGGCCCAGGACTCGGGCCTCAAATATTTCAAGCCCAAGCCCGGGCTTCAGGCCGCGGTTTGAGTGCCAGTTACACCACCAATCAATGTTTCATTTTTATCCAGGAAAGCTTTTTCAGCAGCTCGAATCCATTCCGAAGGCTTTTGGAGCTGGCGGACCGAAAATCAATCCATACAACACAGTTGGAAAATTCAACTCCCGAGTCCGAAAATGTAAATTTGTCTGTTGAAACGACTCGGAAGTGCGACATTGGGCCGGTAAGCATTCGCATAAATCAGCTCTGTACTCACATGCCTATCTAGAAGCCCACCACGCTATAAACCACGAAGTACCGGCTTAGTCAGCATAGTGATCAAGCCGGGCCCAAGCCTAAGCCCCGGGGTTGAGGCCCTACCTGAGGGCTCGGGCTCGGGCTGGGATATCTTAAGCCCAGGCCACGTCAAGCCGAGCCCAAGCCCGGGCTTCCAGGCCGAGCTGGGCCCTGAACATCAAAAAACTCAAACATGGTGGGAATCCAGCTCATACAGCAACAATATGTGCCGGTTACCAGCCGATTACCACTGACGAACAGTTGGCGGATTAACGCCATGAATGCCCCGGCAACTGCGACGCCCGCTATTTGAACGTTCCGCCGATGTGACTGTGACGTGACCCCTCCTGCTTCCGGCTACCACTCGCAAATTTAGGTTGCGAGTGTGCAGTGCGTACCCGACGACATTCCTACGTAAGACTGCGGTCATCCAGGACGCACGCAACTGCACCGAAATCGCCGTTCGATCCAGAAAACAGCCTCGCCACACCGGCGGCAAGCACGCGGCAATTCTTATCTCGGTCGCAGACAATCTCACCACTTTTTCTGTTGGCACAGATGGACTTGAACCCCACGTACGACTTTAGGTTCCTCTTTCAGCCCCCATTATGGCAGCTCTCCTGGCAATCCACCGCTTGCAAATGAAATTCTATTCGAGATCTTTGCTTTGTGCTGGCAGGCACTCGCCCCCGAGTTCAATGAACCCCCCGGGACTGCCAACAGCTCGTTTAACATCGAGCTCCGACGTCTAGCACACGCTCCGCCGCTAGAAATATCTCAGGTGTGCAACCGGTGGCACGCCCGTCGCGATTGGCACGCCCTCGTTGTGAGGCGAGATCTAGCTTGGTACCTAGCTCTGGAGCATCTCACCGTCTCATTAATCAACGGTAGTACAGCTGCTTCAATCTGCACTGGAGCGCGGGCGCAATTCCCCTCTCCGGATTGAAATGAGACATAACTACCACAAGCGTGGTAAGTCGTGCCTATATTCCCCAGTTTCTTTCCTACCTCTTTGACAAACACACTTGTCCTTCCATTCCCCCCATTCCTTTCCATCCACGCACGCCCTTGTTCTCCTTCTTATCCTCCTCCGCGCCGGCTTCTCCCGCGCCTCTCGACTTCCCGATAAGACAGGTTAAACTAAAGACGTTGACAACCATTAACCATTTCAACCGGTTAAACGTGTTCGTTAAACCCTTCAACCTGGTATATCTAATATAATTAACCTACATGTATCATTTAACGGACGCTATGCGGAGTGGTTCAACCAACCGGTTTAACGACAGGATTAACCGGAGTTGTTAACCAAAAGTCCGAATTAAAACAGTGTTCAAATTGCAGCACGGTCCTCGCCCCTCGCGACCGCAAAATGTGTCGCTTCTGCTCGCTTGTCCTAGGTGCTGCATTGACGTCAGCCATGGTAACGGTCAAAGCACTGTGAAACCAACTGATTCCCGCCTCCCTGAGTAATGCATCACTCAGGTCACGCTCCTTTCAATGTACGCAATGAGGGCTGCAAAATCGAAATCTGGCTCCAGCGCAAATTGATATCCAGCCATCTTCAGGTGCCTCCGGCACTGGTTCGCCAGCACCACCCACATATTCGCGGTTTCGTTTGCCTGCTCTTTGTAACTCGGCGATTCTGCGGCGCTCATCTTTGTCCAAACTTGCGCATTGAAGTCAAAGGAGGCTATGCAACGGAGGAACTCAGCAAGCTGACCTCCACTTGTTCTGGAAATCGGTCCATTTCCGCCTCTGCTCTCGCCCACTGGACACGATCACCTAGATACCATCATCAGTACAGATTGGGGCTGCGAGAACGCAGTATCTGACCTTCCACTCTCCCAATTCTGCATTTCGATGTCTGTCATGTTGCTCGGCCGCCGTAGCTCCCAGAGCCAGCCATTCTTGTTCGCGGGGTTCGGGTCAAGATTGGTAAGAGCTTCAAGCTGCTTTTCTCTGCGCTGTTCGGCTGGTTCCCTGGGGCGACATCAAGATATGCTTTGGCTTCTCGAATATGATCCACGTACTTGTAGCCCGCTTGGTCATTTGCGTGCCACCTTGATTCCCCGGACGAATGCGTTTGCTATCGGGCTCATCATCGGAGCCCTCCTCGTCCTCATCTTCGACCGCTGGCGCATTCGATACCTTGGACCCGGCGGCAATTCCAATCCTCGTATACAGCATTCCGTCCCCCCGGCGAGAATCCCCCAGAGCACGTTCCCGCCGCCGAGACTTCATGAATGTGTCGTTGATTGTCAAGGGTGGGAACTGGTCGCCCTCGTCACAAGCCGTCCCCAGGGATATCATTGCCTTTCGGACAGAGTTATAGGCCTTTATCGCGCAGTCGCGACGATGGCGGGTATCGAGGGCCTGTTCTCCTGAAATTATGTTGTTTTTTTGGCCGCGAACATCTCGCTTCCTGTCTTCCAGCGCCGATAGCCCCTTACAGATTGTTTGAATGTGTCGTATGAGGTCGTAAGCTTCCTCTTCCGCCGCGAGGGCAATGATGTTAGGTCCCATTGCCACCCGCTGAACCTCGGTAAAATCAGACGGCAGCCAGAGCGTCTCAGCCTCTAGCATGACGTTGTCGCGAACTTCGCGAAATTTCACAAGCTGAATCGTTAACTTGGCGCGCCGAGTGGCTATCTCCTTCTTCGTGGCTTGTAGGTCATGCTCGTCATTCTTACTGCGGGCATCCGTGATCTTACGCCTAAAATCGTTAGTAAGTTGCGTATGGAGGCCACCTGCTGAGGTTGGCGTACTGATCTGCCTGGCATTTGAGGCCCTCCTTCAGGAAGACCGCAATCTCGTTTGCGGGTACTTGAGTTGAAGCAAAGTTCTCGAGATTTGCAATCATGTGTTGATAAATTGTGGTCTGTGAAGGGACTAATATTCCTCAGTTCGCGACTCGGTGGCAACAACGAAGACGAAAAACACCCACCCTTGCTTGTTGTATGTCTGTAAACGCTCGTAACACCACCAGTAGTCTTCTTGGTCTGTCGCGCCTTCCTTTGCCACTCGTCTATATGGTCGAGATTGGACAACGAGAGTCCAATGAAAAGATTGCGTTTCTGCACGAACAGTTTCTTCGCGCTCGACAGATCGTCATAAAGTGTCACATCTGAGAAGGTTTCAGTCCTGCGCCCAAGCCATTGACCACAAGAACGCACGCATTTTGACGATTTTCTTCCAGTTCCAATCATGGCATTACCAATGAGGGTGTCTTGACGATGTCCGTTGTTCATCTGGCGCGCGTGACCCCCGATCCTGTTTGCTGACGGCCAGTACGCCTCGGCCGTCTCTCCGTGAAAGTGGCCAACACAATCCATGTACGCTGTCCCGAATAGGTATGTGCAGTCCGCCTTATGGCCAGTAACATGAAGGGCGGGTATGCCCCAGCGTATGCGGTCCACCATTTCCGCAACATCTGCGAGGTCGGGGGATGCTCGAAAGCGAGCCTTGATCTTCGCATAGTATTCACATGCTATATCGTATGTCACCACCTGGTCAATAGCATCCAGTGCGAGGCGAAACTGGACATCGGCGCCCTTGCGACGATCCATCTTGCGCAACATTCGAGCAAGAGCAGCATCTGTGTTGGCAAAACTAGAGGATAAGGGTCAGCGAATGCCACCCGGATCAATTTGCGAGATAATACCGCTCCGAGTGGTGCATATCTACACTCGCGATGACGAAGACATGGCTGCATTGTGCATTTATCGTTCCCGTCACGTCCATGTTTTTGAACTTTTTCCGATCCTGCCGGTTGACGACTTTCTGAGGTTAATTAAGGGGGTCCCTCGCATGTATTGCATCGCAAATAATTGGTTTTATTCGAAAATCAGAGCAAGTCGGTGTATTCACGATCGATTGCAAACCATGTGTTTGGACAACTCTCTACAATCTGACTTTCATAGCGTACAAGTGATTTATCCAATACTTCAGGTGTCATAAATGAATTTTGAGCATTCAAGGGTCGATAAAACAAGGAATTAATTGGGAATAGAAATAAGAAGGTATAATCAGGGAGTCATAAACTCGGTCGTTAAGGCGGTCTAGTAGGTAACAGATAGCGAGGTCCGGGAACTTCATAACGCTCGTCAAAAGTAATAAATGGAGAGGTCCGCAGCAGTCGTAAAGATGGGTAGTCAGATGAATGTTAAAGTGTAAGGTCGATGAAGGGAGTTTTACGCTTCTTGCGTTCAGGACTAGTGAGATAAATGACCTCAAGGTCAATGACGCGCACAGGGACGTGTGGGGGAAGGGGTGAGATCGATCGCTTTCGCTTTCTGGAGGTGAGGTTGAATGAACCGGCGGCAGTGGCGGGAGCCGGGCTGCCGTATTACGAGGGCGAGGTGCAGATGGAACGAGGGGCAGAGCAGGCCCCGGAAGCATAGCGTGGAGGCGTTCAGGGACCTCCTGCTTTCCCCACTTCTTGCCGGTGAGGTCATATCGGACCCACAGAGCACTGAGAACGTCCAGCTGCCACGCCAGCAATTTCGGAGTGATCATTTGAATCTTCGTGCAAGGTCGACCACTCGAGGCATGGTCACGAATTATACACTGAGCGATAGTATGAGAGGAGAGAACGAGATGAATTAGAGGCGAGAAGACTGACCATTGCGGTCCATCGACCAATGTTTTCAAAGTCTTCGCCTCGCCCATAGCACATGGCTTTTTGGATACGGCATGAGCTGGTGCATGCGGGGTCGCGCGGTATGGGCGGGGAAAATTCTTCGGTTTGTCGGTAAATCTGACGCTGAAGGGAATCCCGCAATGCAAGGATTCGCAAACGGCGAGGAGTAGGTGGGCGAGCGGCAGCCTGACTGGGAGTAGAGTTGGCCATCGAGTGGAAGATGTGGATTCTGGGGATGTTGGAGATTGATGGCCGCATCACAGTTAGTGATCCGATCGGCCGACATCAGTCAGCCTGAGCTTTCTCTGTCAGCAACTGAAGGACTCAGAATTAAGTAGAATATTCTAGATACAATAGTAATAGGTATATAAGCTGTAGTAGTTAGCCTCAGCACCTTACGAGTTTTTACCCAGTCGCCTAGCAGCGCAAGTGTCAAGCTTAAAGCTTCGGCTAAATCACCAACAGGGGAGTAGTGCGAGCTGCAGTCAATTTATAGTACGACCCCATCGTCCTGCAGGGACCTAGCGTGATTGGATGCCGAGGAAAAAATGGCCTGGCTCCAGTGGCCACACTGGCAGGACTTGCCATTTCGGCCTAATCGTGACTCAAGTCCGAGGCAGCACGCCGAGTCACCGTGTCACGTATTACTTACTTCGACTTCGACCGAAACGCACCGGCAATTGCTGGAGGTCCCCTACCCGGGATGAAGCCACCATTTCATGGCAATTCAGTCATATTTGATTGCAACTCGACATTGTGAGTTTCCCAGAACGGACGGTGGCAAGATTTCCGCCAGATCAATGGGTGGCCTCGCATATTGGACCATACACTGCCGCCGCGCTCTGCACTCTCTTCCCTCTCGCATACCACCACCTGCAATATGCCTCCCAAAGCCGAATCAACGTTGACTCCCGGTCAAACTGCGTATCTCAAAACGCTGGAGCCCGATTTCCGTTCTTACGTTGTGATGCACTCGAATGGCGCCAAAGACTCCGCAGAGAAAGCAGCGAAAACCTGGAAAGACACGCATACCAACGACATACTTTCCAAAATCAAATCGGACTACCCTTACCCATCGACGTGGACTAGAGAAACAACCGATGGCAAAGTGAAAAGTGTCAGTACTTACCGTCTATCTATCTCGTGGCCACCATCTCTTATTCTCCGCCACAGTACATTCGTCGTTTCTTTGGTAACTGCCTACAAGGCACGCTCGTGCGCACTGGGGCGTTGAAGACCGGGCTTGGAGATCCTGCCAACAACGCTATCTTCAATGCCCCTCGCCCGCTCACTGCACGCCAATTGTATGCGGAGGCCCAGAAGGACGAAGTTCTCACTTTGGCGGGGAATCTGAAGGACGAAATAGGTGGCAACACAGCGGCTTGCTACCAGACTGCGCTCAAAACCTTGTGGTCAACGACCGAGGACGACACCAAGGCAAAATACGAAGAGGAAGCCCGCACCCAGGCCCTCGATATTGATGTTGCTAGGTTCGTTTCATGGTGGCATCGGGCTTGGAATGTCGCACTCACGCAAAACAGAAACCAGCGTGACTTCGAATCCCATATTGGAGGAACACTCCAAGATCTCTGCACCAATGGCGCACTCGGGCCGGCAGAGATGGTCTTGCTTGCGTCTTTTCGCACCACTACCGGGGATCTCTCTACCTTCGTGTGCGTGTTCAATTTTATTATTTTCCAATAGCCCTGCTGATCGCACGATACAGTGTCCACGGGCACTCCGACGAGAACCAACGTTCCTTCGCTGATTTTTTGCCTAATTTCCCAAGTGTTCGATCTCAATGGGACACATTTTCTGCTGAAGTATTGCCAAGTACGCCGGATTCCCAGTTTTTTTATTCCGTTCCGCATACTTATGTCCTGTTTGAAGGGCATTCCCTTCAAGATCAAGACGGCTGGGACACAATTCCACGCAATTCGGCCGGGATTCCGGTCTTCCCGGCAGTCGACTTTGATAATACGACACGTTCGGGGCTTGCGCAAATCCTGGATTTGTTTCTGCGTGTTTGCTGGGGTGCGTCATTGCCTTAATTGCCTTGTCTGAGAGCTTGTCTAACCTGTTATAAAGATCACACCTGGCCATCGGACGAAGCCTACAACGGTCTTCCATACGCAGAGCTAGCAAAACGACCCGATCATTTCTATGACACCGGCCGCTTTGTGTTCCAACCAATGCTCGGGATCCCAATGCAAGAGATGTCGCTCTCGCAACTCAGTGGCATAGTCGAACACCTCATTTCCATCTCCCTCACCGCCTCCCCATTCATATTTCGAGAGAAAGCGGAAATTCTAACGCTTCAAAAAGCGAGTGTGGCTGCGGCATCCATCCCCTTCGAGGCTGATCTGACCCCGCCTCGTTCGTCGTCAGCCGGGGACGACATCAACGGCGATGGTTCTGGCTCTGTGCCTCCGCCGCCCCCGCGGCCCCATCGGCCCCTTCTCCCCCACGTTCCCAGCTCTATCCGTCCACGCGCTAACACAAACTCCAGGCCCACATACCGGGTGTTGGAGCCCCCGCTTCGATGGATGTGTCATCTTCCTCTGCACTTCTCTCGTGCGCGTTCGGGCAGAGACTGTGCTCTCCGCGCGGGGACGCTCGCATCGGGAGCTCTTATCTCCGCGGGGTACGCCATCCACCGTCGCCCCATCGCGCGCCCCGTGTCTCCGCCGTACGCCGGGGGCTCCCGCTCGACGCGCGCGGGGTTCCCTTCGGGACGCGTGCGGGCGTCCCCTCTTTGTTCCTCGCACACCATCTCATTGCGCCTTAATTCCTGACTTCGTCTCACTGTAAGCATATGCCGCCTCTCCATCACTCAACATTGTTGTGTCTGGAATGAGCCACACAGATTATGTACTTATTTCTTCGCCTTTTCGATGTCAGAACCTTAACGTGACTCTCCCACGCAACTCGGGCAGCATTCGCCAGGTTGCGTAACCGGGGTAGAACCATCAGCACTATTAAAAAAGGTTAGCACCTACGATGCCGCGGGAACAAGCCAAGACTAACCAAATTGGTAACGGGCAGGGCAGTATAGGGCAGGGGACGCAGCTCGGGCAGCAATGGCCAGGCACAACTTCTGCCGTCTGGCCGAGGGAACTGTCCGGAAAGAAAGGCGAATCAACTTCACGCGCTGGAGCCAATATACCGGACTAACCAAACCGCTGCCGGACAGAACAGTATAGGGCAGGGGACGCAGGTCGGGCAGCAAGTCCCAGGCTTAGTTTCTGCCACCTGGCCGAGGGGACTGTCAGGAAAGGGAAGCGAGTCAACCTCACGCGCTGGAAGCCAATATCCCGGACTGACCATTCTACTGCAGCGCAGCGGACCACAGAGCAATCGACTTTCTTGGGGACAGCACCGACTAATTGAGAGGCGAAGAGCGCAGAGAGGACGACGGAAAGAGAGGTGAATTTCGCTTGCATGTTTAGGTGGTTAGGAGGGTCAAAGGTCTAACTGTCGTCGAGTCTCTAGCCCCTCGCAATTTATACCTCTAACGCCTTCAGGAACCCGGTCCGGCGTTACGGAAGGAGGTGCCATTTCAACTGAAGGCGAGCGGAGAATGGAGAGTGGCATACTGTCGTGACTGGCATCTAGGCCGCCTAGTGCTTGCATCCCACGCAAAACATTGTAGGCGATACTCCGGCGCCCGGGAACAAAAATAGCTATAACATGCCGTCGACGTGACTCGGAGTGCGGGCAAACAAAAGGGGATTCAGGCACCCCGGGGGTCAACAGAAGAAAAGACGACAGTGAATTGGCTTGAATCCAAAAGCTTCGGCTTCACAAACCAAGCCAGGCCTGTTACTGACACCGCTAAATTAAGTAGAGCGGTAACCGATGTTCATGAATCAGACACAAGTGTTTCATGATATAATTTGTTTCATTAAGTGATTGATTACCAATGATCACTGATCAGCCTGCATTTGACGCTCTATGGTTACAATTTTCATCACCGGGGTAGGCTCAAGATCTCGTGCGGATTTTCGGAGGTAGGTAGGTAGGTAGGTAGGTAGGATTGCACGGCCGGTCCCATTGAGGAACGCCGGGGCCCAGGAGGCATCGAAATGTACTTGCGCTAGTGTACGTTATTGCCCCTGGACTTCTCTCCAATTCCAAAAAGCCGAGCTCATGGACGCAATCACACGACGCGCCACGGTAGAACTCCGGAATTGAAAAGAAGCAGAAAAATCAGTTCTGAAGACAGGGCCCCTACTAGATCAAGCACGGAACACCGCGATGGCATAGAATATTTGGAGGACTTCATGAGCGAATTTAGCTACCAGTGCTATACTGGTCCGGGGATGTATCATGGACTTCAGTAACTCTGTGTTGGATTCCTGGACCAAGCGGCGTTGCAGATTAGGACATTTGATGAAGAGTTGCTCCAGGAAAGTTCGGCGAAGCTCAACCAGTGCCGCAGAGGACCGGCAGGTAAGCAACGCGTGTTCCGGGGTTTCTATTTCTGTTTTACAAAGTCTGCACAACCGATTTTCCCGGGGTGTTGGCCTGTGCTCATGATCCACATATCGCAAGATCTCTACGGCTAATTGGTGAGTTGACAGCATTATGGAGGATAGTACCTCTCGATGAGTCTGTGTTTTCACCAGTGTCAGGTAATGCCGCATTTCGGACGTAACTTGCGTCGGTGGTTTATCCTTTTGTGGTTCTAGCCTTCCCTGGAGTAGGTATAGCTTGTCTGATGAGTTGATTTCGCTCTGCAACCATTCCGTGTTTAAATTGTCCACAGATTTGGCGTAGTTCTGAATGTCCTCGACTGTCGTAGTGGCGTTCAGAATTAGCTCAGGAAATTGGAATGGCAGCCGAGACGCAGCTCTAATCAAGTCGTCGGCCCAGCATCTTTTCCCTATGGCAGCTAGTTCCATTGAACTATCGAGAGCCGCCCGGGCGAAGTGCTTTTTGTCGAGACCAATCCAGTAGGGTAAGCAGAAAGCGTCGAACTCGTAGTGGCATTGTCCCCGCCTCAGTGAACAGAGGTGCGATCATTGAACGAGGGTGGAAGTTCAACATATTGCGGATGAAGCTGACTTGAACTTTACTTAGTAGCTTGACACCGATGTCCTTGCTATCGGGCATGATTTCGCAGGCATGAATACTGTACAATTACATTCAATTCGACCGTCACGCGTCACTCACCCCCTGGTCGATGGCGAATTTCGGTATTTTGTCACGTGTCACCCAGCCGTTGGTCGAATGTCATTTTTGTCACAACCCCGCCAAATTTGCTTCAAATTGTGTCCGCAACATGTAAAATCGAAAATTTCGTTCCGGTGGTCGAATTTTTCGGTTCTGTCACGCGAAATTTCGGCCGTGGTCGAATGGTTACATATCACCCCCCGGTCGAATTGAATGTAATAATACAGTAATAGAAATACATGCTAGGGCCGCAGTGCTCAACACATGACGGACACTTGCCTGAAATGCGTAAGGACGGAGATCTATTACGTTGACAAATTGTTGAAAGCTCCCGTCAGGTTCGCTTTGTCTGGTGCTTACATCAACAAGAAATATGCACCGAAATGGAGAGAAAAACCGACTTGCAATGCTGATTTGAATTTCTTCGGCCTTGGGACATAGTACGAGGAAGAGGAATTGTTCAGGTACATGAACATGCTGCCATATTGGGTCGTACGTATCTTCAGCCTGGTAGCCCGCGGCTCCTATGATTGCCTGTTAGGATGTAAGAAAATGAAACTGTCTCGAATGCAAGAATATCCGGCCTTTTTCGGGAGAGCAGGCGCGTATGTGTCGAAGTACGTTTGCCCGCGTGTCCAGCCGAGCTTCGATGTATCTGCTGCGTCGACACTGGGAAGAAGTGTAAGCATGTTGCTGTATTATTACATTCAATTCGACCGTCACGCATCACTCCCCCCTTGGGCGATGGCGAATATTGGTGTTTCGTCACGCATCACCACCCCTTGATCGAATGTAATTTTCATCACGCAGGCGTCAAAACTGCTCAAAATCTCCTCCGCGACGTGTAAATTGTTGGAAAATTCGGCTCTGTCACGCGAAATTTCGGCCCTGGTCGAATGGTCGAACTGGTAATTCGAGTCACGGTCACACCCCCCAGTCGAATTGAATGTAATTATACAGTAAGGTGACAGTCGACGCGTGCCGTGTATAGCTCTTTGAGCTCCTTGGGCGTCAATCTTCCTGTCATGTCTTCAACTGCCATGATGCGATGGCCGCAATAGCGTGCTGTGCGCGCTTTGGCTTTGTAATGAGCCGCGAACATGTTCCGGGTGTCTGTTGACTCTGTTCTAAACATCACTCCAACATATTTCTCTTCGATTTGAATCCTCAGCTGTGTATTTCCCAGCATGAAGACCGGGTGCGGACGTGGCAACGGCGTTCTCCCGAATTTGAAGATCAAGATTATTGTCTTGATCAAGTTGATGACAATAAAGTTGCGCGCACACCATTTCTATAGAGTGCGGAGTTTTCTCCTGAGCCCTCGGGCAGATAACGATACCAGTAGCATATCGTCCGCTTGGGCGAGCAGGGAGATGTGAACAGCAGCCAGAAAAACATGTCCATGTCGGGCATCATTTTCAGATCAGCCAGAAACAAGTGTTAGAATGACGGTGGCTTGAATGTCACGCGGGAATGGTAGCAGAAGACCCTGGCAAACACGCAGGAGATTCGTCGAAAAACTGCAACCTAAATACTACAGCAGAGATCAGTAATTAGCATGAATATAGAGATATGAAAGGCCCGGATCTGCAGGAGTTAAGATGCAGAGGGAAAGGAACAGGTACGGTTGCGAGGATAGGTAAATGAGTAATGTTACCTTATCGGGCTCCTCGGGGTTGTGCGAGCGCGGACTCGTAAATTCCAACAACAAGTTCCATAGAATCGGTGAGGCCGGATCTCCCGTAAGGAGTCCGATGAGGGCCCTGAATTCCTTGGATTCCATGTCTCCATGTTGCACATAGTATGACATTCGTTTGTACAACATTCTAAACCAGTCAAACATTGCGCTGCCCATACCTAAGCGAAATAGTTTCACCCACAGAGTCGGTTGGTCGGTCGAGGGGAAGGCATTGGAGGCGTAAATTGCAGCAAAATAGAGATCAAGCTCATGTGCTTTCGCCTAGTCCCGTAAGCAGCGAAGGATGAAGGGATTGTTATTGGTACGATATCCCGGTCTAAATTCATTCTGCCAGTCGGGGATCAGCCCTCGAGCACCGGCCCAGTCGTGAACTCTCCAGTGGATGAGCATACTCAGTGCTTTCAAGAAGCAGCTCTCCAGTGCTATTATCCTGTAGCTATCCGGAACATTGTGGGGCTTCAGTCTTTTTACAATCCCGATTATCGCAGTCGTGAACCAGATCGTTGGTGCATCATTTTGCGCCACACACTCACTGGCCAGAAATGCAAGATCCTTGTTGGAAGTTCAGCATACGTAGGTAGCCCCGTCTTCTCCAGGCGTGCTATCGAGCGAATGTTTTCGTAGGTGATCCTTCAGGGCTGCTATATCGTCTTCCGTCCATTTTTTACTGAGGAAGCCCTGCGGAGTTGTGTCCTCGGTCTTCTCTGGTAATAGATCCGCTAAGATATTGTTTATTTTGTGTTGCGCTGAGTCAAATTGCGGCGGCAGGGGATTAGGCATGTTGAGCCTCTTCTCAAATATGTCTTTGAGGTTGTCCGCCGTCACCGATATCGGCCCCGGCTTCGGATCAGCAAGCCTCTTGATTTCTTTCCAGAACGCCGCTCCCGCCTCCATCACTTTCTTTCGATTCGCATTTCTAATGGAGGCCAAATTGTCTCGACCTCTATACGGTAGCGGGAACTCTGTTCGAATTGGATTTGTGGATTTCTCTGGCCCACTGTTATCCGCTAGGTCCGTGCAGACCAGACTTTAGGAACATTCAAGAGATTTTCTTGCACTCTGTTGTCGGGGTCTCGTTTTCAGCACTCTCCGGTGGTTTCTCGGTAAGGGGAAGCAAGCACGCTTTACGGGCATTATCTATCGCTTGTAAGAGATGGCCGTTATCGGTTCCGGGCTTGGGAGGCGGCAGATGGGACATGCTCAGTGGAGCTGATCTCGTTTGATTAGTGTCAAGATTATTTTCAGCAAGTCTCCATTCGCACATCTCCAGCTGCATGCATCGTTTCGCGCTGCGTAGTGAGCAACCGAGCGGATGACATACTCCGATCGTGTTGAAATCTCTAGTGATTTGTGAGGGGGCGCGCTTTTTAGGGCAAGTATCAACGAAATAATTCCGCCCTGGGACTTGTCTGTGAGCCCCAAATCCTTCCCGATTTGTTGAGGCGTGCATTTGGGCCCCAGTGGGCCGCAGCGCCAGCCGCTGCCGAGATGTGGCCACCGTTGCGACAACAGCCATGGATGGTGACTTTCATCGGCACGATTGTTTGCGTGACGGGGCCGTAAAGTGCAAGGAGTTTTTTGGCTTCGTCTTTGCTAGCAGCTAATGTTGATATTAGAAGCCTGTCAAGTTCCGTCGTCTCAGGGAGGACGATGTCAATTTTCCGTCTCTTATGCGGCTTGGCAAACATCATATTTTGGAGATCGAAGTTAACCTTCAAGTTGAGCGTAAGTGCGGCATGATCATATCCATCGAGTTTATCATCCACTCAGAATGAAGCGATGTCCGGAAATAGGGCATTGGAGCATACAGCGTAATCGATTACGGTTCGTCGTGAACCTTGAAACGAGGGGTATCTACCACTATTTGGACCGAACTTTTGTGCCCCGCTCACGAAAGCCATTTTGTAGTCGTCAAATGTTCTACACAGCCACATCACCAAAAGCGGGAACTTATTGTAAGCGCGTGCATACCCTTACAAACCTCACATTCATCACAATCCACTACAAAGGGCCATCAGCTTGGTGGTGCTTCAGCCAGGTCTACATGCAACCTCCGATATTGCAATCTTAACAGACTTTATGAGGTCTACAAAGGTTTTTGACCCTACAAGGCTTTGTAACCACATATCTCGCAGCTCTAAGATTTCCATAATATGCTGCAGCAGGCAGAATATAATATTGCTCGCAGACCGAAAGAGGTGAAAAACAAATATAATTCACATAGACTACGACATGAAGAAAGTAACAGAGAATGGCGGAAAGGACAAAGACAGCGGGAGAGGAAAGAGGAGACCGGACTCAAGGCAGCGTTACAATCAGAGACTCGGAAACAGAGCGGATTGAGGATCTTGGGGATTTGAGGACGTTGCGGATCTTGGGGATTCGGGGACGTTGCAACAGAGGGCTTGAACGGGTTGAAGGCGTTTGCAGGGCTTTGGAAGAGAGGGGGTGTGTGTTTGACGACGTTGACGTGTTGAGGCCCCGGAGACTTGGCTTGCAATCTTTGGCGCTTCAGGATCCGGGGGAATGGGGAAGGAATCATTGAGTCCGCCGTGTCAAAGAACGAAGTGGGAGGGCGGAGGACGTAAGCCAGAGAAGCGAGATGGGAAGGAGTGGTGGGAGCCTGGGAGGAGATGGGAGGAAGGAAATAGCGCAAATCAACATCAGCGAACCATCAAACATTTTATATCTGCCGCCCGCGCACGGACCCGTCCACATGGGCATCAATCGCAATGAATCTGATGCGTGCTGATTGCGAACGCTCAACGCGAAGCCCACCTTGCCGCACCGCACGTCGCGCCCATGCCTAGTATTATCAGGTCCCCCCGCCCTGCCTTCCCCGCAACGTACACGGCAAATGCTTGCTCTTCAGTCACACACACACACAATCTAGTCATCCAGACCTATGTCGCCGTCGGCGTTGCAGTGGCTCAGCCGTCATACATGGCGTGCACCATGGATGACGATTAGGAGGAGAACGATGTCGGGCCCGAGAGCGGCGACAAGATCTAGCCACTGTATAAGTGATTGCAGTCTTTGCCGTTTGGCACGTGTATATTATTCCGCAAACGACTTTACAGTATTTCGGTGCAGCAGTAATATTTTCGAAGTTGTTCGCAAGTCAATACGAGCCCAATAACAAGCCGGTGGAAGCTTGGAAAAAGCTCACCAGCTCGGTGTCCGGTTTGCAAGGGTCTGTGATGGTTCTGCAAGCCTTTGCAGAACACCATCATCCCGCTAGTGAAGAGCTTCCACGTTGAGTCTCCAACACCGGACCCGGAGGACGACTGGGCAGACCATACACGCATTTGCTTGACAATCAATTTGCCCCCTATTTCTACAGCCGAAGGCGTACGGCAGAATTCGGAGAAGCCCCCCGATTTTTCTGGCACACGGCCAATTGATGTCCTTTATCAAGCCACAATGGACTCAAAGGAAACGCGTGAAGAGGCCCTCGACTCACTGTGGGGTCCTGTGCTGGCACAATCCGTTCCCATCCATGTTTATGTGGAAGGGACTGCTCCCGGCGGTGTTCGAACAAAGTCAGCGGGTGCTGGAATCTTCTTTGGGCCTGGTTCCAGTATGAATGCTTCTTTAAAGGTCCCCGGTCCCGGGCGTGCAACAGCAGACCGAGCACGTATATATGCCATCCACGAGGCACTTCGCAAAGTTCACTCGGATCAGGCCATCATTGTCTTTTGTACATCGAAGATGGTTATACGCCAGCTCTGCTACACCGCGGCGGGAAATATAGCAATAGGATGGCCGGGGGAAAACGGGGATATATTCAAGTCTACGGTGAAGCTTTTGGCTGCGCGACACTCACAAACCATTTTTGTGCACCTGGATATTAAAGCAAAGAACGACTCGAAGCGTGAAGCTTATTCTCTTGCAAGGGCCGCCCTCCAAATTCCACAAGGTGCCACCGTATTTGAACCCTTGTTGGATGGAATCGCACCATGCTCTCAGGCTCACCACCCAATTGTGGGAAAGCCTAAAGTTTACACGGAGCTTGACGAATTCTCTCCTGAGAAAGCCAAGCCGTGGACGGCTGGAGTGGATTCCCAGGAGGAGGACTTCAACCCGAGCCATCGGGGCCGTTCCAAAGTGCATGCTTTACAGTTCGCTCTTCGAACAGAGCTGCTGGTCTGTAAGGATCATAAATCTTTCTGGGATTTCGTTCGAAGGCATACCGATGCAAGACCGAAGAAGGCTAAGGTGTCCCTGAAGGATCTGTCTGCCGACTTTGAGGCCCGCCTGAATCCTCCAGCAGTGCCGCCGGCATCATTTAACTCCGAGCAATTAGCCTTCAATGCGAAGATGGCACGCGAGCTGGCACAAGAACCAGTTGACACTTCACCTCGTCGATCTTATACACGGGATATCACTCTGGAAGAAATTCAGGACATGAAGCGACATATCAAACAACATGGCCTAGATACAGCTATTGGCGTGGACGCGTTCTCTTACCAAGACTGCATGGATGTGCCTAACGAGAAGCTCCTAGAGTTTTTCATATTCTGCTTAAAGAACCGCGACATGCCGCACCAGTGGTTAATGTCCCTGCTGATCGGAATCCTCAAAAAGGACAAGGATGCCTCGGAACCCTCAAGTTATCGGCTTATTGCACTAGAGTGTTGCATGCTAAATATGCTCACCCTCATAATCGATAGACGTCTGCGCGAGGGTGCGGAAGACGTCGGGGCAGTACCCAAAACGCAAAACGGTTTCCAGGAGCATCTCCGAACAAACAGCAACCCTTTTGTGTTGCTGTGCCTCATCGACAAGGCGGAGGCCCTTGGTAAACCTCTGTACGTGGCTTATCTGGACCTAAAGAACGCGTTCCCTGGCACGGACAGATCAACACTCTGGGTCAAACTCGCAAAATTGGGCATCACCGGACCGATGATTGAATGGCTCAAAATTCTGTACGACCGAATTCGTTACATTGTCCGCCTTGAGGGCCGCTACGCACCCGTGTTTAGGTCCCTCCTCGGAATCTTGACCGGTGACCCAGGCTCCCCCCACCTGTGGAATCTGTTCATGTCCGATTTCATCCTTGCACACCACCCGGAGGACATCGAGCTGAACGGTGTACCGATCCCGAACATCGAACATGCAGACGATATTCTGACAGCGTGTTCCTGCCCGCCAGGGCTCCAACACCACCTTGATGACTCGCAAGTATGGTCTGATGAAAACGGTTGCTTAACCTCGAAGCCTAAATGCCTGGTTCAAGTGTTCGGGCCCCGCCAGAAAACTTGCCCGGTGTTTCATCTAGGTGGATCATATTTGAAGCAAGTGAAGAAGGCCTGCTACCTGGGCATTTGGTTTGAAACCGGGTCAAAAAGCATCTGGCGCGAGCAGTACAAGGTTAAGGCAAAAAAAGCCACTACAGCAGCAAACGTCATACTGGGACTCGACCGTTTTGTTGGGGCCCTGCCGGCGTGGGACATGCGCACACTGTACATGGCCCGCGTCGACCCATATCTCATTGCAGGCTGCGAAATTTGCCTTGACGTCGATGCAAAGAGCTTGAAACTCCTTGAAAAGGTCCAACACAAGTTCTTGCGACGTATGCTCGGTGTCGGATCCCGCTCTTTAAGAGCTGTGCTATTCTCCGAGACTGGGATCTGGCCTATCAAGTATCGCAGGGTGTACCTCGCTCTGAAAAATCTGTGTCATCTCATTGGGTTGAAGGGTTCGGAGCGACCCGCGTGGAATGCACTGCAGGAGTCGCTCGCTTTGGCGCGTGCCAAACAGATATCCTGGGTGACTGACCTCCGCCTCGTTCTTTCGCGACTGCACATACCTGTCATGATCGACATCACTGACGACCTCGACGTACCCGCTGTTGAATTTGCTATCAAGGCTGTTCAAAACTCGATGGAAGCCTGGATCGACCATGAGATCGAATCTTCTTCGAGGACCAAGGACCTACTCCCAGGACGGCTAGAGATGGACAAGGATATCGGTAGATTAACCAAGAAATCACTGGACTTTCGTCACTACCTCAGGGTTAAGACCGCCGACCACCGACGTGCTTTGACGCGGATGATTCTATCCAGCCATAGTCTCGCGATTGAGTGGCGCCGCTGGAAAGAGAGAGGCATGGACCCCGTGCCGCGGGAACTAAGGCTTTGCCGATTTTGCGAAGATGCCGTGGAGGACCCTGCTCACGCCATGTTCCTGTGCGATGAGCCGAACTTGATGCAGCTTCGAGAGGTCTTCCTCACGAAACTGTATGCCCAAGCACCCGAGATCAGAGGTCAATTCACGAACCCAGCCGACTTCTTCCGAGGTGTCTTGGCGAAGCGAGAGATAACACCAGTCTTGGCCAAGTTAGCGTATGATGTTCTGAAGATATACGATGCTACACCGATGCTCAAGGTGGACGCGCCCGCGACACAGCCTTGACAGCCTATTTGCGGTAGCTTGGTCGCGGATCACTTGGCAACGGAAAAAAGATTGCTCTTCCCTCATCGCTCGCAGCAGTCATGAGCTCTCCCGGCCAACAGCCTTACGAGAAATTCTTTGCTATGCACGACAAAACGTCTGCGACAGATACCCCCATCACCCCCGCTAAAAAAGTAGCGAGCCTCCGAGGCGACGCCCCGACAGCCCCGGCGACACCTGTCGTGCCGGAAGCCCCCAAACTGGACGCATTGGCGCTCGGCAAGGAGTTGAAGAAGGAACTTGAGGACGGCATCGGCAAGCCCTCTACACGCCGGCAGATTACGAGATCGGCGACTATGCCCACTCCACCCAAGACCGCGGTCCCCGCCGCCACCGCCTTTGAGCTGTACGGGCTCGAGGCGGCGCCGTTGAAGAAGAAGGGGGAGTCCGGTCCAGGGAAGGAGAGCGTGGCGCAGCTGGCTGCTCGCAACGACAGGAACTTCGTGAAGCTGGCGGACGCACTGGGTGCGATGGATACACGCGTCAAGAGGCTGACTCGCACCGTCGACAATCTCGTGACCGAGAATTCCCTTCGCGCCGCCGTACGTGATGGCCGTGATGTTCGCACCTCGAACTCCTCAGAGGCCGGATCAGAGCAGGACACCCCCACTGCCCCAAACTCCGCCGCTGCCAACCTCCCCGTTGCCAACTCCCCCGCTGCATCTTCCGTTCGCGGCTATGACGACGAGGACTACATCCTCCAGCGTTTGGAGGGGCTGGACCGTTCAATCGACGACGCGCTGTCGATAACGGATTCCCACGCGATGGAAATCAAGGCCCTGGAGGAACGTATGGGGATGGTGGAGGACCAGGGGGAGGAGATCAAGGCGCTGGAGCGCCGTATGCCTCCGGCAGCTCTCTATACTGCGGCCGAGCTTGGTGTGGTCGTGAAGGAACAGTTCGCGACCATACACGAGGCGCGCAGCAAACTCGTGAACGAGATGAGGTCTACCGCCGCTAAACAGCAGAAGATCAATGATGCTCATTGGAAGGAGCTCCAGCAGTTGAAGACCTCCTTCTTGCGCAAGGAAATGGCCCCGGCCGCGCCGTCCTGTTCGCGTTCGCGTTCGCCGCCTTTGCTAGCCCCCGGCCGTTCCGTCTCTGCCGCTTCGGGCTTCCGTCGCCGCTCCCCTTCCCCTCCTGTGCAGCTCAATCGTCAGGAATACTCTCCACCCCCGCGCTCCAATCGCCGCTCTCGATCTCGCTCGCCGTTCCGACGCCTCATCCGCTCCCGCTCTCGCTCACCTAAGCGCTTCCGCGTCGCGGAGGAGCCGGAGCCGGAGGCCTACATCAAAATGGGGCCTATCACGCTGGCGCTAACACTGAACGCGAACGCCACCGAGATCTTCAAGCTACACATGGGGACGGCGTTGCCCAAGTACTCCCTCCCCAGCGATTTTCGTGCGAAGCGTGAGGGAAATTACCTCGCAATTATTCTGCCGACAATGGGCCATGCGAGCGATCTTTGCAGGGCCTGGGCCGGGCAGAATGTGGAGGCCTACCGTGACATCAAGATGGTGATTTCCAGTGCGAGCAGTGCAAAACTGACCCGGGATTCTCGTGCTCCGAGTGCGGCTGCAGGCGGCTCGGGGGCGACATCCTCGGGTGGTACCGGGCACCGTGGCGGTAGAACCTCGGCTGAAACCAGCCGTGGCAGTGCTAATGCATCGTATGCAAGGCACCCGTCGTCTACATCGAATACTCGCCACTAGTGCTACACTGCTTGGTCCATAATGTGTAGTGCAGATCTCAATGTGATCTCTCAGGCTCCTGGAGCTGTTCTCTGTCGAAGATGAATTCAAATTAAATCCACTCTCGCCCACTTGCGTGCTACGCGCGCCCGGTTATTGCGTGCTAAGCGAAGATAAAATTCAGAAAAGATGTACGGCATCTCACACATGCCCATGACCGCTTGGGTCTTCTTCCTGCACTGTTCTTTCGGGAATAGTCCTGACACAACACTCGGGCTCTTCTCTTCGGAGGAAGACCCAGGTGTTTGTTGCATGCATCTGCAAAGGGACAGATCCACGACAGCTTTCTGTGTACTGGTGGACTCCGGGGATTTTTACCTTGTACTCCAGCATTTTCTGCTGTGAGGTCAGGTCCCACGAGGTTTTAACCGGAGGTCCTGCCTTTTCGAGGCCGGCCAGTCCATGGTAAGCCAGCATCTTGTGACAATCGACCCCCTGGAATGGTGTTGTGCTCCGTTAATATCTTGTAGATTTTATGTACGGATAACCACCCGTACATTACTACATGTTTGTCTTCGGTAGACTCGTTGTTCATGTTGTGGACCACGCGAGTATAATAAATCCCCCCCCCCATCAGGTATCTGCTCAATATCAAGAGGGCGGGTCGAAGCAATAGGTAAAGGGGGGGTAGGAGTGAGGGATGGGATCGCTGAGGATCCATTTTGAGCGGGGGAATTAATGAATGACGGTGGAGTAAATAGAGGTGCGGGTAACAACGGCGTCAACGACGGTACTACGGGCGGCGAAGAGGATGCGAATGAAAACGAAGGTGAGTGAGCTGCCCCTACGCATTTGGGCGCCGGGCTGTGACACCCTCGTAGTCGGCGCGGAGACCGTTGCGCGCGGCCCATGAGTCGACGACCCAGGGGATTCAAAGACGGCGTGGGTGTGGTACTTGTCATGCGCGCGGCGGAGACGGAAGGCGACGCGGGCGGCGTTGGGGAGGATGTGTCCGAGGATGCGGGACATCACGCCCTTGGCCAGCTTCGGATCGCCCCCGAAGTTGATGGGGCCGAAGAGGACTTGGTGCGCGAGCGGGGGCTGCGGCGGCTCAGCTGGAGCGGCGGGTGCACCGGGATATTGAGGCGCAGATGGCGCCGACGGCGGCGTCGCAGCGGGCGGGGGAGCCCCGGGATATTGAGGCGCTGCAGGCGGCATCGCGGAGGGCAGAGGAGCTTACGCAGCGGGCGGCGCAGTGGGCGGGAATGGGGAGACGGAGGTGCCGACCTGGAGTGGCAGCGTAGCAATGGGCGCGATGGGGGCAAACTGGAGCGCGGCGGGTATGGCAATGACCGTGCCAGTGGTCCCAGTGTTCTGACGAACATTCCGGGCGTCGTCGACGTCGTCGTGGGTGCGTTTGCCGTTGGCGTTGACGAACTGGCATACGAGATCCTTGAGGACGGCGGGGTCGAGGTCCATGAGGTCCACGTCAGCTGGCGCTGCAGCGGGCACGATGGCAGCGGCAAGAGGGGAGATTGGCAGGGATGAGCTGCTGAGTGCACTCCCCCATGCGAGGATCTTCTGGTTGACGTCGGTGAGCGCGTCGAGCCGAGCCTCATGCTGGTGATGCGGGTGAGGTGGGCCTGGGTAGGCGCAATGTCCTCGAAGGCGGCCATGCGAGCGTCGAGGCCCTGGAGCGCCTTCTGGGTGATGGCACTGTTCGCGCCGTGTTGGGTACTCGGGTTGACCAGGTTGTCGATGGAGCGGTTGTGGTGCGAGGCACCGCCGCCGGACGCGACTAGGCGGTCGACAACATTGTGCAACTCGTGGATGTCCTGCTGCACATGGGTGGACCTTGGTGTTCAGAGCTGCCGGCGCAGACGATGAGCCGTGAAGGGGATACAAAGGCGGTGACAAGGTACTATCCGCCACGTCTGTGAGTCGTTCTGAATCCACGCTACGCGGTCGTCTATTTTGGCGAGCTCGGAAGCAATCGCATCGATATGGGTCTTTGTGGCACGGTGGTCGCTTATGGCAAAGCGCGTTGGGAGCTTCGCGCCGGGCGTAAAGCCGAGAATTTTGAAGAAAGGGTGTGCCGAGGTGGATGCCTCTTGGGCGGGCTAGAGGGGCGGGGGCGGGGGCGGGGGCGGAGGTGGGGGTGGCGGGGCTTTTTCCTTGCCCTTGCCGGCCGGGACGAGTGGGAGAGCGCGGTCGCCGTCGAAGAAGCTGTGGAGCTGGTGGTCGAAGTCGGGATCAGCCGGATTCAAACCGGCATCGTCGAGTGATCCGAGAGATCCGAATGATGCGGTAGAGGCAAGGACCGCATCGAGTTTTTCTTGAGTCGCCTGAGGAAGCCTGAGGAACGGCTGCGAGCACGGGAGCAGTATAGAGGGGATCACCTCTGCGAAAACCCCCTTGGTCAACCCCTCCCCCCCCCCCGACATGTCACGTGACTCCACGTGGCTTTCTCCGACGCACCCAAGGGAAGCTCGAGTGAGCTCAAGGACTCTAAACAAGTGTTCAGGACTACCATTTCAACTTGTTTTATGTTTATCTGATACATGATTTTTTTTCTCAATTTTAAAGTTAGAGCCCAGTATTAGTATGTATTATGGCAGGTATCACAGGTCCTGTCATCGTAGTGAATGGTAGAGTTGTGTTCAGAATATTGATCATATTGTGTTGTTCCATTCCCTTGAATCCGTCTAGACGGAGCTGCCTCTATTGTGCATTTCGGTTGAACTTCCTGAATCAAGCTGCTCTCTCTAGACCTTTGTGAATAAGTAAAGTAATATTGCCTGTGCTAACGCAGCCCTTGTACATTCGTACCACCCAGGGCACGCAGCCCCTGCCTACGTACGTCCGCGTCCGCAACAACCGTCCCCGCTCGTACACGCCCCCACCCGAACATGCGTGCCGATGCCAAGCACATCCCATCCGTAACCGCGCAGCTGCCCCGGCCCCCCTGTTTACGCGTCATCCCGTCGCCAGGCACCCTGCACGAGCTCCGTTCTCCTGCGCTTCGCGCACCAGCAATCAGCGACGAGGCACGCCGACGCTAATTCTCCGCATACACCTCGTGGCACCCCCGCGCAGTCCGCATCACCCCCGCACTTCCCGCCGAGCTCCACCGCACGCCAACACCGTATCATCCCTGCACGCCGAACGCCCTCGTCCCGGTGCGCACCTCACTGTGTCCGTTCCGTGAGCCAGATACACCGCGCACATACTTACACTCCGCATCATCCAGCTCACAATGCCATCAAAGAGAAAGAACACGACGCACATCCGATTCCTAGCCTGAGCTTCGCCGCCTGTTCCCGAGCTCTCGAGGTAGGCGACGAAGAGGAGCTCGGCGGCTGCGGGGGTTGCAGGGCACAAATCTACGAACGAAGGAGGAGTTAGTTGGGACGCAATGAAACGGAAACAGGAATGCAATAAGTGAAGGAGCGGGAGGTGGAAGGAGTCGGGGAGGAGAGGCGCAATACGGGGGTACAGTGCAGAATTCGGGGCGGGGGTGGGTGCGGAGAAGGGAACGAGCGGGTGGGGACAATGTGCGGGGACTCGGAGGGGCGGGCATCGGCGTAGGAGGGCGGGGACGGAGAAGGCCGGAAAGGACAAGAGGGGGTGATGAAGCGGTGGACGGGATGCGGGGCGAGGACTCGGAGGCGCGACGAGGGATGGGGGGTGCGGAGGGAAGGGAAGGATGGGATTTATTTGCGACATGCACATAAAACTTGGCACGAGGGAGGGGGCGGACGCGGACACGGAGGATCGGAAGATCCGGAAGATTGGAAGATCTGGAAGATCGGGCGAGGACGCGGGGACGGGGTGGGTGGATGGAGCAAGGGGGCGAAAACTCGGAGAGACGAAGCGGCACAACAGGAATGGAGGGAAGAGCATAGACAGGCGGGATGCGGTGCGGGATGTACGGAGACACAGCGGACGACGTGGAAAGAGATGGAGATGGCGCGTATGGGGAAGGAGATGGATGGGGTGCGGTGTAGATAAATGCAAGGGAGCACCGGGAGGAACATAGCAAGACAGAAAATCGATAAATGCGAAGACGCACCGAGTACCAAGGTTTTAGATTCCCCCCCACCTTCGCCGGGATGACCGCCTGGCGTTCAAGTGCGAATGCGCCCACGATGCCGTGCAGGCAGAGCGAAGGGAGGCGCATGCGGCGCAAGAGGACTTGGATCTACAAGCGAGCGTCAGCGAGTGGGCGGAGGGAGCGAAGGAAGAGGATATGGGAAGAAAGAAGGATGATTGTAGGGAAGAAGCGCGGGATACGGCGGATTGCGGGTGCAGGGAGATGCACTGCGCATAGCCTCGACGCTGTATAGAAAACAGGACGCGCACGCGCGCGTTGCGGAAGCGTGGAGGAAGAAGGAAGGAGGGGTACGATGGCACGGATAAGGCGGCGCGGGCAGGGAAAGCATGCGCAAGGGACGAAGGACAAGAAAGAAGGCACAGAAGTAATGCAGAATAGAACGCACCTTTAAACACAATAGCGCTCTCCACATCCGCGATGCTCTAGTCGGGCTTTCGGGCTTCTTGTATGATGCGCTCCTTAGCTGACGTCCGGGACGAGAATGTTGCCCGCGCTGTCTACTAGGAGCCATAAGGGCAATAAGGTCCGCCTTGAGCTTGTGCACCGTGCGGCCGAAGATGCCTGGGCAAGCATCAGGAATTCGGATGACAGGAGGAGAGGAGACCGCACCAGAGTGCGAATTGCGCCCCGAGCTTAAAGTACACGAGCACGCGTAGCCCGCAGGTGAGCGCCAGCGTGCGCGTCGGGCCATTCGGACATCTGGAGCGCGTCAATGTAGCTGAGCAGTTCGGCGGGGCCCGGGGGCGGCATGGTGGTCGGTTAAAGAGATCGGATAAGGGAAGAGTCCCATTGGGTTACGGCTGCGCGGTCACGTGACTCGTATGCAAGTCGTGAATCAGCGTGGATCGCGGGCATAAATCGCGTGTAAGGCACCAGCGCGCGAACGAGGAGGGTTGTCGATTGTGGATGGATACGAGATGGACCGTGCGCTCTGGGCACATGTCCATGCCCGTCGCCCGACGTAGGATGCCTTCAAAGACGGGTGCGGACGCCCTCCCGCCCCGCGTACAAGCGCACCTCCCCCTTGGTGTGCTCGCGACGTACTCCGCATTCAGGGGCGGCGGGGCGGTAGAGTGCAGACAGGGGTGTATGCCCGAGTGGGGCGAGGGGGGGACAGCGGAGCTGCTATCTGCAGGTCGTGGTCCACGCCATCCGGGACGCGCTCGCATGGAGCACCACGAGCCGGAGGTGGGCTGTGGCGTTGGTGAATAAACCACCAGATTGAGCAGCATAGAGTAGCAACTAAGCAAGACGTGAAAACTTTCGTAGGCCGCACGTGGGCGTGATTTCCCATGATCCTGGCGCCACAAACATCCTCCTGTGGCTTCCCAGCATGATTTGTGGACCTCTTAGACCAAATTCAAAATGTATAGTAATTTTTTTTTTCAGCTCTCTGGGGGACCCCTCCCCCCTTAAGGTGACATCATATTCATTTCGTTTCGGGAGTTTGCCAGCCCGCCCTCTTCCCTCCATGCTCTCGGAGTCCAATACAAATACAAACCTACGTTGCCGCTATGGTGCACCGACTCACCGCCTTCTCCACTCCGCCAGAGCAAAGCCGATAATACCGACAGCGGCGTTGCACCGACTTACATCAAATAATTTCGGCCGTGTCCGATCCCGCTCTTCCTCGCTCTCCCACCACGATGCCACCTTGCTCCGACAATGACGCCGCCTTGCTCCGACGACAATGCCGCCTCTTGCCCCACTCCTCTACCGATGTGCTTTCCCCCTCCGCCGACGTTCAGTACAACTCCGACTCCCCCAAATTCAATTCACCCCGATCTCCTCGGAGCAAAGCCACCCAATCTCTTTCGTTTAATCTTCCCCTGCTAAGATAGGCCGCATCTAAGCTCACACAGCCACTGAGGCGACGGCGCACATGGAGGCGATTGTGGCGGAGGGAGGCCTATTCATCTTCATGGATGGCTCGGGATACAAGGACGGGGTCGGGGCGGCGGCGGTTGTGCTTGGACGAACGAGTTTGTTGGGCAGCGGTGGTCAGCGTGGCAGGAGAATGCAAGTGCTGGCATCGCGGCTGAGATGAGGGACGCACATGCCAGCATCATGGCTTTTGAGATGAGGGACGCAAGTGACGGCATCGTGGCCATTGGGATGAGGGGAGCATATGACGCCGCCGCCACATCTGGGACGAGGGATGCAAGTGGCGGTGTCACGGCTTCTGGGACGAGGGGCGCAAGTGACGGCGCCGGGGCTGCTGGGACTGGGGACGGGAATGCAGACGCAGGGTCCCCCGAAACGTTGTCGCATTTCTTGCTCGCCTACTCACGCTTCTGCGGCAGCGCCTCACCCTCATCCTCCGCCTCGGCACGGCGAACATCACCCTCTCCTGCCTCATCTCAACAAATTGGACCCTGCCCCAGTCCTCTCCTTCGTCCGCGACACTGCCTGTCTCCCCCACTACCAGCTCTGAATGCCCCACACCCTCTCCCTCCCTCTCTTTTCCCTCTCATTTTTCTTATTCTGTTCCCTTACTCCATCTCAATTACTTTACATTGCAGGGATTTGACACCTCATAACGACCATATCATTCCACGCCACCCATACGGTACTCTGCCGCGTATACAATCCGTCCACACGAGTCCCTACTACGATACTTCTCTCCCGCTAGACACCATCCATGTACTTAGACGTAGTGCTCTATTGGCCTCCAGGGGCCCACATGCACTCAAATGGAATATTGATTTGATTTGATTTGATGGCGACGAAGAAAACTCGGTAGAAATTGAACCACATCGAAACAAAATATTCTGTTCCGTAAATCTCTTATAAGCGTACCAAGGAATATGCAGCTCAAATTTCAGAACAATACATCCTGAATTGAGGGACTAGATAGCTTTTTGGTCATTCTGATGCCAAGAAAAAACACTGATCGGGACACCAAAAAGCTATCTAATCCTTCCATTCTTCCTCAAATTGTCCTAAACTTGCGCTGAATATGCCTTAATATGATTGAAATATATTTCAGAACAAATTGTTTTATTTCATCCTTGTTCAACTGTTACAGAGTTTTCTTTCCGGCCATCAGTGGCTGTGTGAGCTTTGATGCGGCCTATCTTACGCCTAACTCATTCACCGACTCTGCCCCTTCTCCGGCACCGTAGTCCCGTCATTCCCATGACAATTGCGTCTTCCTCCAACCCCAGACCCTCAACATAAATTACCTGCTATTGCGCCGCTGACTTTCCTCTCATCAAGCTTACATAATCCTCCCATCCAGTCATCTGCTGCCACTGCCCTCCATAATACCAATCCCAATCCCAATGCTTGCATAATGTTGGTCTGTGAGCATCAAATTATGTCATGTTCAGCGCTTTCCTTTGCCACCACACACCCTACAAAGCAAAATCTTGCCCTAGGTCAAGATGCTATCCAAAAGTATATAAATCTGTAGCAAAATATAATTTAATAAAATGTTCATATATTCATTTGGTACAAAACTGCTACAAAAGTAGCTACAATCAATACCTGTTTCCAAGGACATCAATTTATTCATTGTCCGTGAGCGTATGAAAGGACTACTGAAAGAGTATCTTTCAGCAGCCATTTCCAGTGAGAAGGAACACTATTGGTTTTCAGTTTCTTTGTTGTAACAAAGTAAAATTGGAAAGATCTTCTTTTTTTCTCACCTGAAATGGCTGCTGAGAGATAGTCTTTCAGTAGTCCTTTTGTATGCTGGGGAAAATGAATAAATTGATGTCCTTGGAAACAGATATTGATTGTAGCTGCTTTTGTAGCAGTTTTGTACCAAATGAACATATGAACATTTCATTAAATTGTATTTTGCTACGGATTTATATACTTTTGGATAGCATCTTGACCTAGGTCAAGATATTGCTCTGTAGGGTGTGCAACATGACGACACGTCCACTCCCCACCGCTCCACTCGCTCTCCCTCCCTCATCTTACCTGTCTTACAACACCGTCGACTATCTCTCTTTTGGTTACTCTTTCCCATCCATGAACGCGCCTTCTCGCGCCTTCAATCCCGCCGCCGCCGCCCCCGTCTTCGCATTCCCTACGACACCCACCTCGCCTCCGATCCCCTTCCCTTCCTCATGCGTACATTCCTTTTCAACTCCTGCCTTCTTGTTTCCTCTCACTTCCTCTCCCCTCCCTGCCTCTTCACCGCCACTTCGTGTACGCTTTCACGGTGCGTCCCTGTCTATTGCCTTCAGAATCACGGCTCATTCGTCCCCGTGTCCAGGGTCATAACACGTCTTCCATGCGCAACACGCCTCTGCGGCCGCCGCGCCGAAACTTTGCAGTAATTCAGCAAGTCATCGATAATTTTGTCCTCCTCGTTGCCTGGTCTCTCTGATCACACTTGAACATCACCTCGGGATTCAGGAAGCCGTGGACTAACTCAGTGCTTTGCACGACCGCACCAACATTTTTAATGGTGGCAAAGTCCGTTGTCCATTACGGTAGCGTAGATCCTACAAAGATGTTGCCCGCCTGAGATCGAGAACTCAGCCACGGACCGATAAAGTGCGAAAAGTAAGAAAGAAGAGGGAGTATCAAGCATGTGGTAAATGAGTACCCAGGAAGCGCCGCAGAGGATAAAACGCGATACAACAGCGAGACGTCGCCTCAGTCTATAGCGAGCGAGGATTCGGCAGGGATTATGTGAGCCAGAAACTGTTCAGCATAAGCAGAAAATGGAACACGTAGAACTGGGAGAGCAGAATGCGCATCGTGGTATCATGTAGATGGTAAGTAGGAATTGGTGCATTTACACTGCCTCGGAGTACGATAAAGACACTGAGGTAATTCCATAGCGAAAGACGAGCATCTGGGCAGAGAATGTTGGGCAAGAGATCAGAATGAGAGATATACATTGTTCATTCATGCCGACAAAATCAAACCGGTAATTTAAACAGCCCTTTGAGTCCGCCACGCAAGTCGACTTCCCACTTCTTGGCCGCCGTAATTCCCGGAAACATAATCTTGAATCCATGAGGCACGCCGGGATATCTAAACTTATTAAGCCAGTGTTTCGTGACCGAAAAATGGATTGACCCACATATTTAGCTTGGCCGGAATGCCCAGTTCGCGCAGGAGGCGCTCATAGAGCAAGCCCTCATCACGCATCGGGTCAAGCCCGCAGACCTGAATGTATGCGGGAGGGAGTCCGGTATGGTCGGCCAGTAAAAGGAAGACATCCGGGTCGGCGGGAGGGCCCTTGAGGCACTCGGATTCAGTTAGTCGGCGCAAACAGTCAGAGAGTTGACTGGGTCGACGCGTACCATAGTAAAAATCCATGAGGTCCTTACCAAGGGTGGGGGCGTTCCTGTTCTGTTCGTAAGACAGAAGCTCGCTGTTATAAGTACGTACGGGTAAGCGATATTATTATTCAATTCCCGACCCAATTCCAAGTAGAAAACTGACTCGAGAGGATATGCGGCAGGGTGGACAAGTGCCGGTATTTTGAAGTATATGTCCGGTGAGCTTGCGTTGCTCAAAGAAAGGATCCTTCAGCGAACGGGGAGCAACGGCCGCAGCCAGATTCGCTCCCGCGGAAGACCCGCCGATGACGAAACCTTTGTCGGGCGTATGGCTGTAATAATGTAACATTATTATTTGTAACACTACCTCAGCCTTTTCATGATAAATTACACTGCTCTAAGCTGTTTGCAGTTTTTACACACAGGTTGGGTCAACTAGGCAGGAATTTACACACCTCATCCATTTCAAAAATTACGCAGGTCCTGACATGCCTGGAAAAAATACACAACCTTGTGCGTCACTGAAAACATACACAGGTTCATATAGCAGGAAACTGCACACCTTCAACAGTCAGAATAAATTTCCCCACCCAGTTTTCTCTTCAAATACATAGGTATACACCTCTGAAAACGAAAACACACGAATGTACGCCTCCCAGAAATGCACGGGTCCCTAGAACTTGTATCCCTCCTTGGCTTTCCAGAATAGGATCAAACAATCATGCGGTTAAGCCAGAGTAGCTTAGCACGGGCAAACTGCTAGTTCACACAGAATCAGTCCATCCTACTTCACTGGGATTCTCAGTGTCGTTGATATCCGGTCTCTGCTTTCGCACCAGAAGCTCCTCAAATTCGTTATAAAATTGGTTAAATCGACGGGCAGATTTGGCTGAAGCCCCCGGATGAGGATCAGGGGAGTGTTGTCCTTGAAGAGTACGAGCGGAGGGAAAGCTATGGACTTGACGGTGAGGAAACAGAGGAACGAGATTAACAATGGTCGAGACAGCGCAGGACCGAAACGGATGTGATACCAAAGTTAAACATACATAATATTTCTCAAGTACACCAGAGAGAACCTATCTAGGCCCCCGGTCACTCAGGTCTAACTCGCTCCGCCCAACACACAAAATTTCAGTTGATTTACCTTACGATTTCGTGCCTCTCGGATGTTGATTTACCTTAACTTGGACCGAGTTTTAGGCTTAAAAACGGTCCCAAATTACGAAGGGCCTGGTAGAAAACTTTTTAAGAAGAATATGGGCGAAACTTTGGAGGAAAACTTACTGCTGCCCCACACGCAAGCCGAGAAAGAAATCTCGCTCCGCCCGATTTACCTTACCCCGGACCCAGTCGACCGTGGTCTGGGGTTGATTTACTTTATAAAGCGGACACAGTGAGACCTATGTTTTGGGCGTTGATTTACTTTATAATGGACCGGCTCAGGCCTGAGTGACCGGGGGCCTACCTATCTACCACCAAAGATATCAGGAAGCACGGGCTGAAGGTATAGGCGACTGCGAGGCAGCCAGTATTCACGGCGTCTGCGTGGTGTCTAAGCCCCTCAGCTTCAACATCTCATTTGCCGAGTCCAAACAGGAATTCGAGTTCTGATCCCTTGTACAGTTTGGCAGGGAATTCTTAGTGGTGTGAAATTTTTAATTCCCGTAGGCGCATATTGTTCTATCGTTTGAAACCTGTGTAAACTGAAAAAACACCTGTGTAAATTTCTCCGAAATGGGCAATAATAATGTTACACTATTACCCCCATACGGGCGATCCACAAATTCTTGCGCAGTTTGCGACCGTCTAAATAATCGATCATTATATCTTTGAACAAACTCCCCCCAGATACGTACCACTTGAGTGCGGCATAAAAATCGTTGACTCGAATTGGGAAACGATGCTCGGGAGCGAGTCTGATGGAAGAATGAGTATATTTGGCAGGTTGAAACCCTAGGGGCATATCTGTAGTCAACGTTCACGATAGCCAAACGAAGCTCGACGCTGAGGATTCTGAGCTCGAAAACCTTCATGTCGATACTACCGGCTACCTAGCCTGAGGCCAAATTTATTTTTAACACCATGCAAGAATTTGAGACCGAGAAAACGCACCCCCCCCGTGAAGATAAACCAGGACAGGGAATTCCGAGTCTTCGTTCGGAGTGGGGGTTGGCGAGATCGTGTGGACGCGGATTTCGCCATCTTCGACCGGAACGATGTGATCCTTCAGCTTGTATGTTGACTCTGAGAGGGAAGAAAATGACCCTAGTTCGGTTGTAAAATACGGTCGACGCGTGTGCACCAGAAGGGAGCAGAGTCTGGTAAAAATCCAATCTCTTGTCAAGGGCATCGTCCAAGGCCTGCCTGACAAGCGGCACTGTATCCTCCGTGAGTGAACCGCTATGCTGGTAAGTTCAGAGTCAACCGACTTTCCCACGAGCCGGCAATTTGAGTCACCGGGTCGGTTTCTAGCATAGACACCGTTGGATTTCCAGCAAAACTTCGGTAGAAGAGTGGGGCAAGAGGCGGCGTCATCGTCGGAGCAAGGTGGCGTCGTGGTGGTAGAGCGAGGAAGAGCGGGATCGGAAACGGCCGAAATTATTTGATGTGAGTCGCTCTCATGGCATTCTAGAGTGACCCTCTTATAACGAACAAACTCTCATGAAATCCCACAAGAACTTAACTGGAGCACCGAGGCCCAGAAGCGGGAATTATCTGATTTGAGGGCTATATGCATTCCAAGCTGGTCATGGGCAGTAAGCAACGATATCATCGCATAACCTCCCGTCCCCGCATTGCAGGCGCGCTTGGGTCTCCCGCGTTTCCGCAAATTATGCTTCTGCCGCCGGTTTACGACAGTGGACGGGTGTCGTGCTCTTTGCTCATCCCTTCCCCGCACAGCATCATTCTGACACGCAGACCTCTGATGGTGTGGGGCCGCGCGTTTCCGATGTGTACCTAATTTGAAAGGTCGGGCTATCCTGCTCGTCTCAAACAAGAAGAAGTAACCACAGCGCAGAGGTGTTTCCCCTCAAGATCCCAAATTTACTTTCATTTCTTTGAGTCGGTCACCGTCAGCATCACACCAACGCGATGAATCAGATACTCTCTACTGTGGACGAACTTGATGCTTGTTTATAGAGTGATGCAGCGAAGTAAATTGTACCCGAAAAGTCTCCATCGCAACATCGCAATCAAGGAACGCGCTATGAGCCGAGAATCAATCGAATCAAAGAATAATCATCGCCGTCTTGGAGTGTTTCAAGTCACGATGAGACTTCTCCCGATTGTGGAGATCAGATTATCTGTCTCCTGATTGGAGGATGGGTATCTTCCCGATGGTGCGGGAGAAGTCTCATCATATCTTCCCGCATCGCCGTCTTGGAGTGTTTCAAGTCATGATGAGACTTCTCCCGCACGGCATCGGGAAGATACCTCAATATTGATAGGGATATTACGAGTACTACTGTAACTCGTTCTTAACAACCGCGAAGCCGGTCCAAAATATCTGGTGATTTATTAGTCCTGTTCTAACGAAGGATGGGCAATAGTGGCTGTGTTGAAGTGAAAATAGTGAAAAAGATTTCATTTTTGTGATGTGGTTACAGCCGCAAACTCTAACCCCGGTGCACCAATCACTATGTATTCTTTGCATTTGCTTTATTTGGCGCATTGGTGTGGTTATTTTTACAAAAAATCATTCTCAAATGCCTTCTTTATGGTCCCGTGCAATTTTCAGCCTGCAAATCGAACCTGTTACTTTTGGTTCGCATTGAAGTCCAGGTGGCGGTGTCTCTCTGTTTGGTCTCAGCAGATTTCCCTGCTGCCCTCCGCCCTTCCAGTTTCATAATATCACCTTAAATTGGGGCAGTTTTCCAACGGCGCGAACGAGCACAGCATGGATCCGGCGCGGAGAAGCTGCCAGTACGACATCCATTGAGATGCTGCGCACTGGCAATAGTCCAGATAGTCTCGACGACGGATGGTGATACGGAAAGTCGGGATGGAAGTAATGTTCATCACAAATGCCCTTGAATTAATTCAAAGAGAAACGAGGATGGAGGGGCCACAAGTAAAAGAGACGTATGAGGAGTGGAGGGGGAGTGTGCGTCAGACGTACGCGTTGTAGTACCGCGATGGATGGCCTTCATCTTCTCTTTCGCTGCACATCGGGGGATAATCGCCTGAGAGAACCAGACGCGGTACGTGCGCTTCTGGCCTGCAGACCGGATGAGGCAGAAGTAGAATTTTGAGACTCGCAGAGCCCGTAGAATGAGAGATGCCGCCGATGCACGAGGAGGAGTGCGATGCGCAAGCGGCTCAAGGGAGTGGCACCGAATTCCAGCGTAGAAAGACGACGTGGCTTCTTTTCGACCACCACCCAGTTTGAAGAGGCACTTTTGCGACCTGCTTCGGGTCTGGTTTTACCCATTCTTGAACTCACTCTATTTGCCAACATATTCGTGGAACGCATCGTCTCGAAGCTCTCGTACAAATTGCACGGACTCCCACTATGGCACCATCTCCGAGCTCGCCCGCCACGATCTCTTGCACGGATTGACTCCTACCAACTCCGCGTTACCCTGGGCCACGATCCCATTTCACGAACACCCAAATAATGGGATGTGTGTGTCACGCCGCATGGGCAGCTCTCCGTATGAAACTGAAGCGCCGCTGCGATGACAGTAGGTAGGCTTCCACTCCTCGCAATTTTGACGCCTGGGTGACGAAAATTACATTCGACCAAGGGGTGGGTGATGCGTGACGAAACGCCAATATTCGCCATCGACTAAGGGGGGAGTGACGCATGATGGTCGAATTGAATGTAATAATACAGTATTTGGGGCGGGAGTTGCCGGAACCTGTCTATCTTGCACGGAAATCAGTGATTTCCCCCGCAAAACACAGGTGTTGATCAATCTTATCTATTTAGCGCGAAAGACGTCAAAACACTTATTTTTGGGGCGGGAACTCCGAAATCACCGATATATATGGGGCAGGAATAAAAGTGCATCCGGACCGCCATACTGCTTCCATTCACTGCATTCATACTTAGCTCTGATTTCAGACAGAGCCTAAGTAAAGCCGTGGGCAGGGGGATCATGGTTGCCAGAACTCTGAATGCAGTGACTGTTGATAAATTGGAGTAACGAGTTGCAGCTCTTGCATCTCTTGTTTCTCTCCACCCCAGAGCTACCATGTCATACACCGTCGACTCAACGGTGTTCGACATTTCCTGGTATTTGTTGGTATCCAATGCCTCAGAAACGATGGTAAATGCAATAAAATATGAAGGCAATTCATTCTCTGATAAACGACCACTAGGTTTCGCTCCTTCTCTACGGTGGGCAATTTCCTTTGTACAGGGCCCACAATCAAATTCCGTCACAGGAGTCTATGTCAACCTCTTCCTCCTCTCCCTGTACACCCTCTCTCGCCGGAAAACCGCTGGCACTAAACCTCTTATGGTGGCAAGTTGCATTATGGCCATTGTCGGAAGCACCCAAATGGCCATTGATGTGGCCGTGACCACCGAAGCTGCCCGCTTCCACCAGCAAATTGTTCATACCCAAGTCCTCAATGAATACGGATTGATGATGCTACCGCTGTCGATGACACTGCCAGTGTTGTATATTGCACAGGAGGTCACGTTCGTGATAAACAAGTGGGTGGACCCCCGCTGCGCTGGTTCAAAGCTGAGCCAATCACATTAGTTTCATAACGGATTTGTTTTTTGTTGAGATCTCGTTTTCTATCGCGTATCTGCACCGCTTGACATGATATTACAGCTGTATCGGTGCTATGTAATATGGGGATTCTCAAAAAAGCCAATCATTTTGCCCATGCTGCTCATACTATCAACCTTTGGTAAGTCGTCTTTCTGAATACTCCACACCGCTTAGATCTTGCCCACAGTCATAGGAATCTTGTATTGCTCAAAAAAACCGTCGTTCAAGATGTACGAGTACCGTACAGCCTGGCGGCTGCGACAAATCTGGTTCTCACAGTGTCAACAGGTAATTTCCCCAATCTGTTCGGGTGCGATTCTCACTAGTTTTCTAGCTGGGCGGATATTATGGATTCGGCGTGAAGCGTCGCATGTTACTCTTAACGACACCTTTCGTAGCCGATACAACAGGGCTATTGAGGTCATGTACGACCTGGCATTCATAATTGAACACACCAGCTCTCATACGATTTTATAGACTCGAGTCAGGCGCAATATATTGCCTTTCCACAATATTTGTAGTGATTGGCGATTCACTGAATATCGAGATCTTCAGCATCGGGTTCGGGATTAGCAAACAGCTGCTCGTAGGTCTCTGGCATTATTGAGTATTCACAAGCATCTCAACAGTCCTTTAGAACATAATACCGACCTTTACACTGGTGTATATCAGCCTGACGAAAAATGGGGATAACCTCCCAATAGAAAACGCGTCGTCCAACTGAGGCAAACCATCGCAACAGGCCGTACACCTGGTGCAGCCAAACAGACATTAAATTTCCCCCCCGTGTGGTATATCATAAAGGAGAAGACCAAAGACAACGGCATTGAATTCATATGATTTTATACTTCCTGTATTATTTATGTGTTCGCCATTCGTAGACAAATAGAATTTGTCCTTGCATTGATGGTTAACTAAGTTACTTGGTCAAACTAACTTACCTGCCACAATTAACTTAAAGTTAACTTAGTAACTTGTGGCAGAGTAAGTTAATTTTGCACGTAAAAGTACAAGATAATGGTGCCATCAGATGGCATAAGTAATTTTTGCCCAACTGACTTATCATTACAGCTCTTTGCGGTACAACGATGCGGTCCGTTTTTTTTTCTTTCTGTTTTGGCAAGTTGAGCCTATTTTGAGGGGAAACGGTGTGGAGTGGTCTGATAGATCAAGTTAATATCAAGCAAACAAAAATTTACAACACATACATCGTTGATATTGAAGCCAGATAATTCGTCTTCAATTCCCTCCATGGCATCCTAGATGGTTCAGTTATTAAAAGAGTGGAACACAAAAATGCACCAATTACTGGTTGTAGTTCAAAAGCCAGGTGACCATGTTTCTCATCCCCAGACTCTGAGTCTTCATCATCGGAATCTTTATCACTATCCTCCAGATTACCATCCTGATTTTCGGACCAGTGTTCGAATTGAATTCTGGGATCAGCAGGAAGTGTGGGGCAAAATTCAGCATCTTCATCGGAAGGAATGGATGGGGCCGGAGCAGCAATTGAACTGGAGAGAAAATCAGAGGGAACAGGGGCAGTTCCACCACGAGTCCGCAGCTGTGAGGTAGCTACAACATCTTTGCTCCACGAGTAGAAATCCACTCCAGGGTTTTGTGTAATGAGATGATTGCCCCTGGAACAAGAACCTGTGTCTGAGATCAATTTCAATCCATAATATGATCTAATAAAGCTCACTTTCGAGATTGCGATGAGAGTGCGGGAGGCAGAGACATTTATGCTCTTTGTGTGACCCTCGTCGTCCATTATTGCATCCAGATATCCAATATGGTCGTTGGTAATTAAGCCCTCTGCAACCGGCTTGCACCCCTGGACAAGTGTTACGAGTTGGCCATGTTTTGTGGCCTGTATAGGCTGCAAAGGCAATCCAAGCGAGTCACGAGAGCTGAGGGAGATGTAAATCTGCCACTGGCAGTCAATCTCTGTAAAATAATACTTGGGGGTGATGGGCCGCGGCACGGCCCGGCAAACTCGCACTTATGTCCTTTTTTTTTCTTCTGATCAATTATAGGTGGATTTTTAGCCTTCAATATAGTACTCATTTCTGGAAGGGAGAAGGCCTCCGAGATTGTTTGGACGGTCCGGCGTATAAATATCCAATTTTGATGATATTTGGATTGGTCAGAATGGCAAATAATGAAGTGTGGTCTCCTTTGGCTATCGTCAATGGCAATGTCGCAATATCACGCTCAATATAGATGCGATGGGCTGAGATTTGGTCGGTGAAAAGTGCTTTCAAGTAGGGAACAGAAGGGGGGGAGCCGGCGTATCCACTAGGATCATCGAATGCGGAATAAGGTTTGATGCTGCTCTGTCCATAGAAATCTGCAGCAGCAAGATACATCAGTTCACTGTCAGCATGGGATCTATACTGGATTCGGTGACTAGCTCGGAGAAAGGTGCAGGACCGAATCGAGTTGCAAAGGTGTTGGACATTTGCCACATCATCAGCTTCGAAACTGCACCGCGAGATGAGATATATGCTAAAATTAATACGTCCTTGGCTCTAAAATGCAAAAATGAACACCTGGAAATGCAGCCTGCACGAATTGTGGGAGCTGTGCAATAATATGGGAATCGGTCCCTTGATAACTTGTGTTGCATCCAGGAGAGTCCAGTCGTCGAGAATCCAGATGAAGCGATTGGTGAACAGGAAAAAATCAGAGGGCATGGAGCGGACTCGGCGTGCAATTGGATCATCGTTAAAGCCTGCATATATTTAATCTCTGAAGAATATGACCAAAATCATACTATACATACCGTTTCGAGACAGAAGATTCCCAAGGCACACCTGAACCTGGATGGGCACCCTGGTAGCAGATACGGGAGCCATACAAATATTTTATGCCAGTACAGCTGACTCGGATCAAGCCCGGTGGTATCTTTGCTGCGCTGAAGTGCAAAGACTGGGTGTGGAGGTCTGTCATAGAAATCTCCACGCAAATAGCACAAAGGACTGCCATGGGTGTCGATTTCAGCAGAAAGTTGTCCCTTGCAGCGCTTAGCTGCCGGTGAAGCACAGTATTCACATGAGCCTCCGAACATCGAGTTTCAGCCTCTGCTGTCTCGGCATTTGCCTCGGTGCTTTCCAGCACCTCATCAGCAAGACTCTCGTCAAGAATTCTGTCACCAGCAGCAATATCAGCATGTTCATCATTTTCTTCAATATAATCCAGGTGGTTGTTAAGCTGCAGGAACTCGTTTGGTGAGATTTCTGCACATTCCATGTTTCTCACTGTTTGGCCCATAAGTATTAAATGAGAAATAGAGATGAAATTAAAATACTATGATCTGTAGCAGAGTTTGGAGGTGTGTTCGCTGTTGTCCCGGAACGAGAAGTGCCAACAGTAGACCAAAGTGATGTCCGGGTTGTGCTGCTGGTCTGCACAGATGGGACTGCAAAGCTGCCACGAGGAATCGGGTGGTTGGTGTTGTAGGGAAGGAAGAATGCCGCAGGTTTTACAGTTGAGCCACCAGATCGTGAGCTAGAAGCCTTCTGTGGAACAGAAGCCCGACGACGTAGTGTTGCCTGCGATGGTACGGGGAATTGTCCCTGCACACTTGTAGACCCTAGAGCACTGTCTTTGGCTTTTCGACCAGAGTTCTTGTGGTGGCCACCCCAGGTTCCTTTAGGCTCAGATGTGCTGGAGGGTGCCATGAAAGCAGAAGGAATGCGATGATTATCCGGTGTCTTATCTGTGATCATCATCTGATTATTGATCGTAACTATCGCAACTTCTCGGAGATCACTCGGAACAATAGGATCACACACGGCTGCAGACAGATCTCCCGAAACGGACATCGTGCTCCACGGCCACGCTTAATGAGCCCTTATATCCCCCTGGTTTGGTCCCAGTGATGCCAGCAGCTCCCTCTGCACCCGGAATCCGTAACACCGAGCCCGGATGGGTACCGAGTTCCCACGGTTCATCAATTCCCCTTTCGGATACCGAGCTCGCCAGCATTACCGAGCACTACCGAGCACCAAGCACTGAGTGCTGACTCAACCAGCTTATGCGGCCTCGGGTATACACTCTACTCGGCCTTACTCAGCCCATTTTACACAGTTTACACATCCCCTTTGAGCCTACTCATTTACTATAAAAGCCCTCGTAGTTTACCATGTACTTCAGTTTGTTGCACCCCTGCAATAGATCTCATTCCTCCTTTCCACTGCACATTGCTATAAGCATATTGCCTCCGTCCTCCATCGTCCCAGTCCAGCACGCATTTGCGTTGAAGTCCCCGTCGCACACCGAGTGTTGAAGTCCCTCGTCGCGCACACCGAGTGCTGAAGTTCACGTCGCGCACACCATTGTGCTGAAGCCACCGTTGCGCCGAGTTAGCACTGAAGACCGAGTAGCCCGAACCTCCGCTGCTGCACCGGAGCCCCCTCACACCTACCTGACTGGTGTCTGGACGTCTTAGACCCACCTCGCACATCACGTCATCACTCCAGTTCACGGAGGGTTGTTGGTTCATTTATTTGATCAACTCCGCTCTTAGACCCGGAGTCGGCGTATCATATTGGAGCCCACCGCGAGGGGTTCTAACATAGCTTCCAACCAGTCTCGTACTTTGCGAGGGAACGAACTCCGTGACCTACGGTAAGAATTAATCGCCGCTGGTTATAATCCAGACGATTCATCGCTATTTGAACCAGTTCCATACCACCTTTCACATCACTCGAATATTTCGACCCCGTCCCGTTCGCCATCGCCACCGCTCTTACGACCGACAGAACCCGAAGATTTTATCGAACCACATTCTCTCGCCATCTCCGAAATGGCTCAACCTACCATGCCAGCCCGAGGAGATCGTAACGCTCCTACATTCGACTCGACCAAGCCACGAGAGCTTCCACGTTATTTTTCCGACCTCGAGTTCCACTTTACCCGCTGCACTATTACCGACACCGCGGAGAAGAAGTCACACGCCACGAGATTCCTCAGCGTCCGCGACCAAGACGCCTGGGAAGCTCTCGCAGAGTTTACCACCGACACCAATACTTATGCAGATTTTAAATCTGCTGTTTTGAAGTTGTACCCCGGAACAGATGCTGATAGAAAATATTCCTTAGGAGATTTAGACGCACTTATCGGTGCCCACGCTCGCACAGGAATCCTCTCGAAAGGAGATTTCAGTGAATTCTACCGCGACTTCTCTTCAATTTCCACGTACCTCATCGTGAAGACCCGACTCTCCGCCGCCGAGCAGAGTCACTCGTTTCGCCGTGCCATGCAACCACAGAGTTTGTGGGATCGCATGCATCAGCGCCTTCAGATCAAGAAGCCGGACGTCCATCTGGAGGACCCATACGATTTAGTAGACCTTAAAGAAGCAGCGGATTTCGTGCTCGAAGGCACATCCATCGCCACTACCTCCTCCGATTCGAGCCCTCCTACCACGCAGCACCAAACGAAGCAAGAACCAGACGCTGCGACGCTCGTCACCACCGTAGTTACCCAACTCTTCGACGCACTCGCCAAGAGTGGAGTTTTGAACCAACACAATCCCAACCAGTCGTCCTAGGCGAACTCAGCTCCCCGTAACTCAAACCTCCGCCCCGATGGCTGCGCATACTGCAGTGGTCCGCATTATATCGCGAACTGCGAATTAGTTGCTTCAGATGCACAAGCCGGACGCTGCAAGCGCAACATTAACGGCAGAGTCGTACTTCCCTCCGGCATGTTCGTGCCGCGCGAAGTTCCAGGCCGTAACTTGCGCGAGCGCATGGAAGAATGGCATCGCGCCAACCCGGGCCAGATTACCGTGCCACAGATGATGCTCGGCACGCACGCGAATTATGTATACGCCCAACCATTGAACCGCCTTACCATCGAGGAGCGACAGAAGTGCCTTGACGAAGAGAACCGAGTACTAGAAAATCTGCGCCAGGCACAGTATGCCTTGCAGACCAGAGCGCAAGCGCGCCGAGCTGCCGAAGCAGGCGGCCCGATCGACCAGCCTGACCAGCCGATCCGCATACGGCGTCCCCGATCTCCGCCCCTCGTACCGACGCCTACGCGCGCAACCGCGCCAGCGCCTCCAACCGATCCCTCTTGGCTCGCCCCCGAGCACCCATACGCGAAAGCACGCGATGCTGCCTATGCCGAACCGAAAGGCCGAAACTATGGAGCACCGGCACCCGCACCCGTGAAGAAACACGATCCCGCATATTGAACCGCTGCTCCGATTTTCGATAATAAAATTGCCACAGATGTCTTTGACCGGTCCATGAATGTTCCAGTCACAATCTCGCACCGAGAGCTCTTGTCCATAGCCCCGGATGTTCGCGCACAGTATAAAGAAGCTACCACAGGTCGCCGCATTATTACCGACGCACCGGCAGCTCCAGCCGTGCAGCTACTTACCACGGTTGAAGAATCTCTTCCATTCGAATCAGGGACTATTGTTGGTTTTGAAGAATCTACCCCCACTCGCGAGGCCTTCAGTACTCTTATCAGTTCCGTGCCGGCTACGTACCAGCAGACAACTGAGCCCGTTCTTCCGCAAGGAGCTCTTATAGCTAATGATGACTTTGCGACCTTATATGAAGCTGGAGTTTCCCCGAACCCCGGCGAGCTTGCCGTCGCGGTTGATTCCTGTGCCATTCGGTCCGTCGTACCGATCATTGATAACCAGCAGCGCATCGAGTGCATCTACGACACTGGTTCTCAAATCGTCGCCATTTCCGAGGCTGTCTGCAACGAACTTCAGCTCCCTTACAACCTCCGAATCACGATTAACATGGAATCAGCCAACGGTTCAATTTCCCCATCGCTCGGTCTCGCTCGCAATGTCCCGTTTAAATTCGGCGAAATTACACTATACCTCCAAGCTCATATTAGTTCGCGCTCCCGCCTACGACGTGCTCCTCGGCCGCCCATTCGATCAGCTAACAGAGAGCAAGGTCGTTAATTCCGCGAACGGAGATCAAACGATCACCATCATTGATCGCAACACCGGATTGGAACAGACTATTCCCACGGTTCCCCGCGGTCGCGCCCGCGAACGCAGCCAGAATTTTCGCGTCTCGAGGAATTGATTCCAAATCAAGGAGAAGTCGCACTTGTTATCGTTGCTAACCCTACAGCCCCGGGAAAATTCATCATTGAAGCATACAAGACCCTCGCATCGGACTCTCTCGACCAACTTCAGCAGAGCTATCTTTCTGCTTGTACGAAGTTGCCATCCACCAAAATTTGCGTACCATCGTTCAACCGGCGGCCTCGCTCCGCACCCGCGATCCAACTCGCAGTGCCTATACTAGCTCTATTTCCTCATCTATTTCCTCATCCCCATCTCCGCCCATGGCAATATATGCCAAGAAGAAATATAAACCCGTTTCCCAGAAGGTCCGGCCAATACGTGGCAGCCTCCCCAGCAATTTCGCATCGTACGCCACATTCGCGGTGATCCACTTGAAAATATGCCCATCCTATCCCCGAGTCCCCCGCCATTTAATCCGACCGGCCGTTTCACCGAAGAATGCCGAGACATCTTGACCACGCCCATGCGGGAGAATTCTTATGGCCAGCCAGCGCGATCTCATGCACCATTTCATGTGCTTACACCATCTGGGTTTCGCCTGGAACGATTCACAAGGTACACCCTCGGGTGCACCCGCAGGTGCACCTTCAGGCCGGGTCGGGGAGCCTCGGACCCTCGAAAGGTAAGTGTCAAACCCCCACCCCCACAAGAGATCAGGTAAAATATATTGATTCAAGTAGTCCTCACATAGGCGCGCCCTACGTAGTCTATCCGTATTCCCCTGCATTCCCCTGCATTCCCCTGCATTCCCCGCATCCGTCTTCGCCCCGCGTCCGTCTTCGTGGATCTGAGCAGGATTTTATTGAGTTCAAGGGGTTTTTTTCCCGTGAAGGGCATGCACTTAAGATTCAAAGCCTTCGAGCATGGCCCATCCGGCGCCGCGCGCGCAGGAGGTGTATTCAAGGAAGAGCCTGTAATATATACATCAGATACCTGGAAAAGCGAGTCAGCAAACAAATTGGAAATAATTGGAAGGAGGCGCACCGTATGTACACTCCGCTCGAGCGCTCCGTCTTGTACAATCATCCATCTATGTACAATCAACAAGTATCTACAACTAATAAAATCAACAAGTATCTACAACTAATACGAAGCCAGCCAAGCGTGCTGCAAATCATGCCTGGAGAAAGTGAGCAACGATGCAGGCAGAGAAAAATACGACTTACCGCTCCTCACGTTCACCGATTAGGGCGAGGGCAGCGTGCACGCGCTCCCAAATGTTCAGGAAACCCCCGTACTTTTTCAGCCACCAGAACTCTTGATGGTGGGTGTCGCAGTGTGGCGAGGGACAATCAAAGTCCGCGCGATTATTGTTCTCGAGGTCGAGGAAAGTCTGGCAGAGTCGTTCTGGACAAAGGTTGATCAAAGGAGTTGCAAAAACAAGGAACAACTCACCCGCAACCATGCGATTGCGCACGCGGAAAGACCACAGCCAAAAATGCGACTGGAGGATGTCGCATTTGCGATATCTTGCCTGGCGCTTGGGGACATCGACCGCGACGCTGATCTTGACGCGAAAGTTGTCGAAAAACTCCTTGTCGCCGATCCAATGGGCGTGCCAATTCCCCAAGTTCCAGTCGTTGGTGAGCCCGAGGACGTACACGAAGCCAGGGCCCTCCCACGCGAATCTACTGGGGAACCCTGCCAGGGCTGCGATACGAGAGAGCGGGGGCAGGCCGTTGCTTGAAGTCCGTGAGCGACTATCGAGAAGGAGGCGAACACGCTGCTCACATTTGTTTAAGCGACGGGGGAGCACGGCGGTAGATGGCACGCAGTCCCAAAGCGGTGCCGTAGTATTCGCACCATTGGAGGGTGGAGAGGGGCGGGGCAAGGAAGAGATATTCGAAGACAAGGAGGAAGAGATATTCGACGACGAGGAGCTCGGCGACGAGAGGGGCGGCAACGGCCACGAGTGCGAGTGCAAGCATGGCAGCGGCGGTGGTGGTGGTGCTGCGCAGGATCTACAGAAGTCGGCGCACCGACGCGACGAGGAGCGCGAGACCGAGCACGGGAAGCAGGGCCGTGAGCGCAGCGTAGACCGTCGTCATCGACGTTGCCGACCTGGTGGTGCTGGTGCTGGTGATATTGGGTGTCGCCGCGCCGCTCCCGATGGATTGACCGACTCGGGACGGTGGTGGTGGTTGGAGGTAAGAGAGGGCGGAGGTAACGCCCGCACAACCGCGCTTTTATAGGCGGGTCGGAGGCGGGCGAGCAGGATTCGGAACGACGGCGGATCAAGGAGTGTCGGGCACTCATGGACCACAAAGGGGGTGGTGGGTGCTGGGGTGCTGGGGTGCTGGTCGCGGTGGGGGGTGGTGCTGGGGCGTCGAGGGAGAGGTCGAGAGAGCGGGAAGCGGTGTCGAGATGGACGAGCGACATGCACTCGGGGACCTTGATGCCGTCGGTGTCGAGCACATTCAAAGGCGCGAGGTCACGTCGGAAGGCGGATATCGCGGGCCGGGATGCCGGATGGGGAGGTCGATCTTTAGCAACAATGCCGAAGAAGGCAGAAAGCTGGTAGGCGACATTCAACCCCACGACGCGCAGGTGGTCCACCAAGGCGACGGACACGTCAGACTAGCATTGACGCGCAGGACGGGAATATTAATTAATTAAAAATGACAAGATTTTCGTTTCGACTGCAAAGGGAAGCATTAGTTCGGCGGGTAGTGGAGGAGGAGCTTAGACGACTTACCAAAAGTACGAGGGGGGTGCAACACACTGCGTGCGGGAGTGTTGAGCGGCTGGGAGTCAAGGTGCTGGTGCTGTAGTGGAATATGGTCAAAAAAGCGAAAATATCAAGGAGTCAGCGAAAGACTGACCTCGGAAGTTCTCTCGCATTTCAGGCCAAGTGGGAACTCGGGGAGCCATTGAATGAAATTTGAGGAGATTTTGTGTTTGAAAAGCGGGTTGAGAGCCGTTACAATGGAGATTTCGCGCCACACCCTCGTAGAGGGTCAAATGCGGGTCATGACTTGGAGGAGAAACGAAGTACGGCCACAGCGCGCAGAAGCCCAGGGAGTCTAGAAATCACAGGGAAAGCCGGTTGGAGGCTCTGCGCCGACTGAAAGTCTCGCTGAGAGATTGACACTTGGGGAGGGTCAGGGGTCGCGTGAAGGTCGTAACGGTCGTAACAGTGAGCCAGTCCGGGGGCTGCGCGGCGGGAATTGGACTCGATTTGTGCCCCGGAAAGCGAGTGAGACTGGTATTGAGCCACTTGCGGGTTTTGGGTTTGGGTTGCGGGTCATTGAATTTGAATGGCAAAGCTCGGGCCATATTGCAGTGCAGCGAGTGGTTAACACATCGCTGGCTTTCGCCTTGTCCCCTGCGAGCTCCAGCAGTCACACCGAGCGATATACGCTCGATGGACTCTGGCGGTGGTCGTCGATGACAAGCCTGTCACTCCCCTTGTCACAACGTGTGACCCGTACAAATCCTGCCCGGCACTCAATAAATATTTTCAAGGTGCCTTGCGACTCATCCTTAAGTACAGTACACACTATTCACAAAAGAAAATGGAATCAATTTGCTGCGAAGTAAAGAGAAATTGATAGTCTACAGATATTCTACAGATTGTGGGATAGTGCACGATAATCATATTTCTTTGGATTTCACCGAGTCCGAGGCCCACACTTCATAGCCCTCGCAACACTTCTTGACTGACAACCGGAATTTGAGGTTGCTTCGCCACTTCGATGCGTTCTGGAGCCTGTAGATGCGCTCTGCGAAATGGGAGAGGTGTTTCTGGTAAGACTCGGCTTCGCACTGAGGGGTCCACCAAGAAGCAGCGAGAGACCCGCGAGCCCATGCATTTGGTCGGGGCCACCAGGAGACAAGGGCGGTCTGGTCGGTGTCATCCGCCCTCTTCTGGCCTGAATCGATAGATGAGGACAAAAAAAAGAGACGAGAAAGACATATTACGTACTAGTCCCCAAGTGATATACACCACAAATCAGGTCGATCTCGCGCTCCGACAGCCTCTCGTACCAGTAGGAATGACCCGAGGTTCCATCCCATAAGCAATCACCAACATCGTAGATCTCCTCGCCGAATTGGTGGTGAAAATCCTCGTCGGAGACTTCTGATCGTGTTAGGCGCGCTATCACACCGCCGTATTGCAATCCAAGGTGACCGTGCGGAGTGTGCAGGAGTTGAATATCGTGTTTGGCGGTGTACGCTGTGTAGTCGATCTCGTCGAAGACGTGACCTGTAGGCCGGAATCCATGACCTGAGCTCCAATCCGGGCGGTAGCCGGGGGGGCGCTGGGTTGGCTGGGCCGGCAACGCTGCCATTATCTCGGCGCTAGTGAACGCATGCCAGAACGGGATGCCTCTGGCAATGAGGTGGCTGATTATATCCCTGAGATCGGGACCCCATCCTTGGTGCACGACCTCGACGGCGTCTGTTGCTCGAGGAAATAAGAAGACTTCCTGGCCAAGTTGATCTACGCCTTTTCGTCGGAGCACGAAGGAAACCTGTTCCTCGGACGAGTGACGCATGCTTTTGAGTGTTTCCACCTCGATCAAGAAAGGGCAGGCGGTGAAACGCTGACTACTGAACCACTGGTGAAATTAAGTGTGCCAGATGAACACTTAAGTGAACAACCAACAACACCAACAACAACCAACAAATCCAACTATCAAACGTGCGAGGTTCGGGGTTCCTACCAGGTATTAGGCAGTGGCAATTTGGGTTTTACAAACAAATGCAGTAGCTTATAGCTAAAGATGACTTCGAGACGATCGAAACCGTTCTAGGCGCTTTACACGACCTTAGAAGGTAAGGAAAGTTGAGTTTTATGTGCAAGACTTGGAACTAAGCCCAAGGGGTGATCCGTAGATCGAGAGTTTTTATGCCAACAATATATTTCCGACAACCAATGTATCAGCTAGAGTTTGGTAGATTGACTACTGCACAAAGCCGAGCGCCTTCAAATGTTTATGTGATTTTAACGAAGCAAGTCCTGTCCTGTCCTGTCCTGTCCTGCCCTGTCTGGTCTGGTCTGGTCTGGTCTGGTCTTGTCTTATATCACTCCACAAATATCCAACACTTTATATATTGCAACAGAAACAACAAAAGGAAACTTTATAAGCTTTCTGAGGGTGTTCCGAATAGATGCTAGACGTCCCCTGTGTGCTCAAGCTCACGCTCGTGCTCACTGAAGAGGAAGGGTAGGATCTACTGGCGTTCCCTCTGTTTTCTACGGTATTTATACAAACTGACGTGCTAAATAAGGAAATGATTCTGAAACCGACTTTTAGTATAAGCGGATAAACGGAACATGGATATATCAGGGTGATGAGCAGTATTAGCTCAAGAAATAACCCTGTTGGTAATGAGTTCCGATTAAATGGTATATTTTGGTAGATAATCTGGGAGATTGGAAGGGGAATTGCGCCATAGCACGTATGTGCCCTGGGCCATCAATCCATGTGCCAGCTCCACCGAGCCCTGGTTCATCAACCCTTAAGTCGCCCAATTAGTCAACCCTTCAGCCCTGGTCAAAGCGAGTCCTGGCATCACGGGCCAAGGGCTCGGTACTATCTCCGACATCGGATCTCTGTTCCGTGCTCAGATCAGTGATCTCCGTGATCGGCATCATCGGATCTTCGGAATTTTTCGGATTATTGGGCCGCGCACGGTTGTATTATCTAGAACCGTCCCGCAACCTTATTCGGTCCCTCGTACATGCCCCTGGTAAGTCCCATAGTCTGAATGGAGTGCATTGGTGTGTCCTTGATAGGATACATGCAGGCCGTTCCCAATCCCTTGGTTAAGGATGGTAAGAACACCTTTAGCTAATAGACTTAGTACCTGACTTGGCAAATCTGACCCATTGTGGTGGCCGTCATCCCCAAGTAAGTAATAGAGCTACTTGCACATGCTTTCATCCTTAGCTAGCAACTCAGATCTCATCCTAGTTCATAGCGAGTGATATAGCCATTATCCTATATGAAGCTCCTGCTTAGAACAGCAAAATCGAAAGATTTCACTGCTGGTCACAGGGCCAGCTTATCAGCGGCAGGAATTTGGTCCCAGAGCTTTATCATCTTGATAGACCCCCGGCTACGCGCAGTCATAGCCTGTCCGAAGAAAGTAGCCAATACATCCTTCAGTCCTTTGTCAAGGACCACTTGCTTGGTTGTTTCGGCTTTGTCGAGGCCGAGGAGGTTGGCGAGGTCCTTTTCGACTTCGAAATATTCGGTTGGTAGATCCCGAGGACGGAAGGTTTCTGGAAATTTGGGAGGCAGAAATCCAAAGCGCTGGAAAAGGGTGTCAAGGAGTGTTCCGCCAATGGACTTGTACACGGGCTCCTCCTTTCGGGGAGCCAGACCGCGGTTGCGGTGAATGATTTTGAGGTATTCCTTGGAATCCTGGCTGCCATTGGGTCTCGGTACATCCTTTTCCTCGTAGTCTAGGCCCAGGGCCACGATGGAAGCAGCGTCGAACTCGAAATCCCGATCTTCCACGACGGGGTACTGCCGATGTACGACGTCCATGCCCTCCAGAGGTGATGTCGATGGCATAGCCACAGTCGCTGCCAGGTCGACGTCTCGAGGGAAGGAGGGGTGATCGCCATGTCCTCATCGTCGCTGTCGAACGAGGGAGCATGTTCAAAGGCGTCGCCGAAGACGGGGTCATCATCCTCGAAAATCTCGGCAAGATCCCACTCGTTGCGGAAGGAGTCGAAACGGCGCCGTGAAGCAGGGAAATCTGCCCACATGTCCTCGAATTCCCCTCTCGTTGCTGTAGACGGATGTAATGCCCATCCCGCTTCTCCCGAAAAAAACATGAGCTTTGTTCGGGACGCCACCCTTTTTTGCACGGTCTTCAAGCTGCCTGGTCGGTGGCACTGCTGGTTGGACTCTGTAGCGATTTTTTTCGAGTTGGATTCTCTTCTTCAAGGCGCAGTTCAAGCCAGTGTACACTTTCCGCTCTGGCTGAGCAGTGACAGCGTGCGCAGGGCATCCGAGCGATGCTGACCCTGATCGCGCTCGCGAGGAGGACGGTTTCCTCGCAAGGGAACGCGAATCATTGCATGTATGGTTTGCAGAGGAGTGGACAATCATTAACGCTGCGATGCAGGCAGCAGGTGAGTGGAGCTGCTGGTACACAAGAATGGTGACTAACCCGATGCTACAGCTTCAGACGATGATCGTTACCGGTTTCACCTGCGGCGCGAACACCTGTTGCGCCTTTGCGGGACATGGCGGCGGTATATGCCCAAAGAAGGCCCGGATGACACGCGTGGGGCCCGAGCGAGGACGAATTGATGGACTCGCTTCTGGCCAGCAAGAAAGCCGGCCGAGGAGAAGACGGCTACCGGGCACCCGAAGACGACGAGACGGAGGATAAGGAGGAGGAGGATTTCGAGATGTTGGACGCCCTAGACACTGCGGATGTTATTGCGATGCTTATGGCTTGGGAGGTTCGGACAGTGACAACTCAGATTGATGATTTGTAGTATTCATTAGTCTATTGATTATTGGTTAAAATCCTGTAGTCTGGAATGTAGTTGGTCAAATGTAGCTACAATGGGTAGCGTCATCACAACGGGGTAACAATGGTAAGATAATAATAATGTAGGCCACCTACGACAACATGGGCGTGAACTGAGTTTTCGATGGCACAGGAGCAATTCCTGTATTCAGCCACAATGGCGCAAAACGACCATAGGTCACCAATTGAGAACAACCAAATATTGACCAAGCATCAACTATCGACCAATCACCCAGACTAATTGCTGAATTGGGGCACAATGACGGGGCTGGGTGGCCTTAGGTGGCCTTGGGGGCTGCATATAAAGTGCGCAAGGTTCTTTAAGCAACTTTCCTTTACCTGGTCCCCGACAATCCCCACTACTCACCAGATGTCCCCGTCCACCTCCAAAGCCTGATACTCACACAAAGCCCTCCCCACCCTGCCCCGCTCGCCCTTTGATTCACAACTCCCCCACTGCTGGCATCGTACTCTGGGCTCCGTGCTGCTTGCTCGCGCGTTTGAGTTGGCTCCCGACTCCCATTGTATTTGTATTCGCAATAGCCACTGCTCCGGCTGATTGTTGTTACTTAGATATCCATTACGACACTTGTTATCAACTCGAAGTTGCCGCCCTGCCCAGCTACGTGGTCCCCGGCATCTGGATTTCTGCTTCTTCTCGTACATTGTACAGCTTGCCTGCCCTTCTCTGCATTCCTGATTTATTTATTATAGTATGTGATTTGCAACTCTGTTTGAGTACGGGTATTACTTTGTTTTCTGACATCCCCTCACTAATTCCACACCAGCTGCTTCTCGCGTGGCGTACCGGGCCAATTTGGCACAGTCCAATGGTGAAGGGGTCGAGGCCTGGTGGGCCTAACTCTGAATTGCCGACATGGACTTCCTTTTTGGGCTGCAACGGGTTGTTTGCACATGTATGGCACCAGCAGGTACCCATGAGTCAAAGTTGAGAAACTTTAAATGTGTATTAAATTTGTCTGTTCTCTTAGCATGTAATATTACAGATGAAGCGAAGATATCAGGTTTCTTTTTGTTATATAAATAAAACAAAGAGAAACAGAATAATAAAGGGGGAAAAAATAGTGCAGTAAGACAGAGTCGAACGAATTGAACTGAATAGCAAATAACTATGTTTATGACAATGACTTGCATCAAACTATGTTTAAGTTTTATATTCTATTTTTTTTCAAAAAAAATGCACTAACATTCTCAAATTCTAAAAGAAAATGCACTAAGTGTGGATGAAGACGGAAGCACCTAGTGTGCATATAAAAAGGATTGAGAGCTCCTGCGCATACAGGACATGCAGACAGGAGCTCCCGCCCATACCATAAGTAGGGATGGGAGCTCCCACCTAAGGGCACATGCAGATGGGAGCTTCCATCCATACTGCAAGCGAGGATGGGAGCTCCTGCCCATACCGTAAATGGGGATGGGAACTCCCGCCCAAACCACAAGTGGAAGCGGGAGCTCCCAGCCATGTGGTGTGGGAGCACCCATGCAGTTGTGCATGGGTACATCCAGTGTGCAATGGGGCCTCCCACTGAGGTTAGCTGGGAGCTCCCGCCAGCGCCAGTGGAAGCTCCCATATAAGGTGTGTGGAAGCTCCCGCTGGTGTGTTAAAATGTCAGGCGGGAGCATCCAGGGTATTGGACGGGAACTCCCACAGGTGTGTTAGAACATCAGGCCGGAGCATCCGGGGCATTGTAATATGTCTCTGATGGAAGCTCCTGCCGATGAGCAATGTGGTTAGATACATGTAAGAACTGAAAGCACAGTCCAAAAGTCAAGACTGTAATGACACGCTGAGCTGTTGTGATTGACCCAATCCAACAGTTGTACTTCCGATAGCTGTACTGTGATGGCACATCGAGCTGTTCTCAGAGTTCAAAATCCAGAATGTCATGGTCAAATATCATGGGCAGTAGTGACTCATCTAATAGAAAAACATCCCCTGTGGTGGTGGATAAAGTAAGCCCAGAGTACAGAGAATGCCTAATAAGCACCCCCCAGGGTGCAGAAAACAGGGGCTATGGGGCCCAAAAATCACCCAAAGAATCCCCTGCAGGGGCGGATAAAGCAAGGTGAGAGTACAGGGGAGTGCCCTAATAAACCCCTACCATGTGTGCTTACAGGTGCCCCCCAGGGTGCAGCAAACAGGGGCTACAGGAGCCCAAAATTGCCAACAAAATACGCCCTGGGGGGGCCAATGCCCATCCCGCAGAAATGTATGGAAGCACCCAGAAAGCTTGGGCCAAGGAAGCTCCCACTGGCATGGGAGCCCCACTATACCCTGGACCCCCCTAGGGTAGTCATCTCTGGTGAGAGCAACCACCCTAGTATGGGTCATATATATGTCTGCCTGAAGTGGTGATGGTGCACTCAATGCCGTTAACTGTGGTGATCACTCGATGAATCTCGTCCGTATCGGTGGCCTCTGGGACAGTCTCCGGGAGCAGAACGGGGAGTTTACTCATCTTCATGATGAGATCCATTATGGGCCTTGCTGGAGACAACAATAAGCCAGAAAATCATGTCGCACAGACTGAGATGCGTGGAAACTCGGACTTACTGGCGACAGCATTTAGATGAGTAGCACTGGGGGTTTCTACGTTGGCCTTGTCGGAGATTTTCGAGGCAGGTTGTCGATTTCGAACTGGGTGCTTGACAACATTGGTGGAATCGGATGGGTGGTCGGAGGACATTTTAGAGGCGCGACTGCTCGAGAGTGGTTTCTCAGAACGTGTCCTGTCACAAATGTGACAAATTTATACTAGGGCATGCCAAGCCTTGCACGAGCTTGCGCGAGCCTTGCGCACAAATTGTGTTATGGCTGATTATGGCGGATTCATCGCTGAAATTCGGACAATACGGAGACACGGAGAGCAGGCAAGGCATACAGACAAAAGAGCGAGAGAGAAAACATGTAATGACGGTAATGCCGATCCGACAGAGCCGATAATCACGTAAAATGTATTGATGTTCTCAAGTCGCAATAGGAGGAGGCTCCCTGGACCTGCCTTGGCCTTAAAAAATTATCGTTTAAACCATTTATTTACTATTTATTTACCGTTTACAGGGGTCCGTAAACTAAGCGGAAAAATAAGAGTTTTTTCCGTTTATAAACGGTTGTAATGGAAACGGTTGGAGCCTGACTCCTGGTGCGCTGCCTTCGTTCCCCACCGGTTGTTACTCATATGCTCTCGCACAGCTTCTTCCACCACCCGCTTGGTACTGGCACATCGAGCCCGACGTCCACTTACACTTCGACCTGTTTCTGTACATGCAGGACCACGGGAGGGTGTATGGTACGTCTTCCTTCTCTTTCATTGTGGTGTTATGCACGCGCTGCCCGCAGGCTTCACCATCACCATGTACGACTTCGACAAGACCATCCCGAAGCGGCCATGGCAAGGACTTCATCAAGCTCCGCCCCAAGCACATCGCCCTCGGCTTCATGAGCGGCGACGGCGGAGACGTGTCATTGTGCGTGCTCCCTGTTTTCCTCACGTTCCTCCACTTTCTACTTGCATTACTTGCTTTTTGCGCCCTGCTTGGTACAGGCACGCTTCCGATGCGACCCACCGCACGCCACGCACGCACTCACGCTCACGAAGCGACAAGCTTGCTGCCCGTCTGCGGCGCTGACCGGCGGTTCCGATGTCATGAGGTGAGCCATGTTTTTTGCTACGTTGCCTGGGGTCCTAAAATCCGTCCAGTTCGGTCACTGGGCGCCTCAAAGCCCTCGCCCGGAAGGACTATATGGTGACAATCTGTGGTCCCGATGAAGAAGTAATTTCCGTAGAGCATTTATAACACTATGTCCACCACGGACACCCAAAATCATGGTGTTCTTGCCCAGTTTATGCTCGGCGAAAAGAGTCACCTGAGGACAATGGCAAGGTTAGAATAGAAGCTGTTGACGATTCCGTGTGCGCCCTCGAAGGATTAATAAGGAATTGAACATAACAGCGTTCGAACCAGGCCGGGGCGTGCATCCAATTATGAAGAAAACACAGCCACAAAATATTCACGCAAATTAAACGGAACTTAGTAGCTGTTCTTTAAAAGCACTTCAAGACAGCCACTATTGAGGTTACAAACTTAGGTCCATGACAAACAGTTGTGAGACCTGGAAACCTCATGATCGATTGATTAAAAATGACTTACCCTGGGTGGTGGTGTTGTTCTCACTCACTTACCGAGGATGTTAACTCTGACTTTACGCAGGTATTGGAGGCTAACCAATCGGGAGTTGTTCTACTACTGGATTGTACCACCAAAAAAATAAAAAATAAAATGTTAAAAACGACTACTAAAGTACTCGTAAACTGGTTGAAAAACACCTGCCTTTAGGTTTCTCAAATTTGCGCTTCGACAATGGCATTAACTTCGGACATTTTCATTGTCAAAATTTGAAGCACCTTCTCACATTTCCCGTTCACTTGAATCCCGAAATTCTTCCTGTCCGCTGCCCTGGGAAATAATTTCCGGTGCAGCAGCGACAATGAACCCACCTGATCTCCCGGATCCATGAACGGTCCAGACGTCTGCCAATGGGTCTCTATGTAGATGTGTATCAACAGTGGATCGATACTTGCTCGGGACTTGTTTCACGGACACAGTTGAACATTTCCTACTTCCAGCTTTTCCCATCCGCAATATCCACTGTGGTACTTCGGGAGCCCAGGAATGCAGGAATAGAGCCCTTCTGACGCACAACGCTCAGCGGACAAAGCCCCCAAGGATTACCCACCAGGACCTCGCGGCACTTTCCGTAACCCATTAACCGCCCCCTGCCATTTATAACGTACTCAATTCAATGATAAGATTCATTGATCAGATGCATCTAGGCTAACCGGCACAGAAGCAATTTTCGGCACAATCCAACCATATAAAAGGGGTTCTTATTTGTTGCACTGCACAAAAAATTCCAACCCACCACAGACAACCCAGCCCACTACATCGCACGCAGCATGCAGCTCAAACTCGGCGTCGCACTTGTTGCTGCGCTCTTCATCGTTGCCGCTCAGACTCCATACTGATTGCTGTACGTATAATTCTAGCTCACCATTTCGAGGGCTCCCCATCTGCCATCTGTAATGTAGTTCGATCCGTGTTATCAAAGTTGGGGTTTTTGATCAATGAAAGTACTGTATACGCACATCCTGGAGTGCGCCTGTAAAAAATGCGGGTAAGCATAACTGATGATTTTACGAATGTAATACCTTTCCAAGAAATATATATTGGGTTCAATACTGGAACTTTATAATCGTCACACAAGCTCCATGAGTCTAGATTTAAACCAGAGCTAGCGTCGTAGTTCAAATATGTAAGGCTGCTGTCAAAGCAAAAAGAATAGATGAGCGCTGGCGGCCCGGGTTGAGTATCAGCAGGTAGCGGTAAGTGAAGGTTCACGGTGGTTGGATTGCAAGTAGTAAGATGATAAGATTTCCTACAAGCAGAGGTAAATCTTTATATACTGCTAGCTATGAGTGAGTCACAATCAAATGACTCAGACTGACTCAAAGTGACTCCAACCTGCACTGCCAAGCACTGGAATGCGGGACTGAGTCAGAAAGGCAGTGACTTGAACCGTGAGAAAAAATACTAAATACGAGCATGTAGGCTGAAACACGAGGTAAATAATGCCTATCTACCCAAAATGCCAAATCCATCACAGCGCCCGAGCGTGACAATTCTCCTCCGTCCATTGGCGTCACTCTATTTATCTGATCCGCCGATGTGGGGCCACATCGGTCATTATTTAGCACATTTTCGCCCCAAAATACTTGCCAAGAGTACATAGACAACAAAATGTCAGTGTTGACGTGTTGACGGCTGGCGCGGGCCTGGTCATCAGAATAGTCAAGAAAGGGTAAGACCAACGAGAGTCGATCCGCGATTTGCTTTCCCATGCTCCTCCTGCGTAGATATTGGCCAAGTAGAGTCTTCCAACGGGGCAGAGGAGCTTGCCCGCACCAACGCTACTCTCGGACACACATCCGACCTGGGTTATTATGTCAGAATACGGCATGTCTGGGAGACGTATGTCTGTCCGTAGCTGTCATACTCTGTCATAGGACTTTAATAACCGCACTCAGCGGGCTCAACCTCGGAACCGGGGATGAGCGCGCGGCGACACATCCGCCCCCAACCATAAGAGGCACAGCGACATCTCACAGACGGCTTGTCCATACCTGTTCTTACCTCGCAACGATGTTCCCGCCAAAGTTTGCTGCACTTGTTACTGTGGCTCTTGTCTCCGCCGCTGCCGCTCGACCCGTCGTAACTTCCGGCATGGGCGACACTGCAGGTATGTCGGCGCCGATGCGAGAAGCTGGGACAGATTTTGAATGCCCTTCAACAGTAGATTCAGACGCGACGACCGGACGCTTTGCATGTGGGTGGCAGGTCGGTGCCGACCGTATACACACCGACAATTCGCTCACCCCTCGACAGAGCGATTTCCCTGTGCTTGCCGCAGTTGCGCCGGTATGAAGACAGAATATGGGTTTACTAAGAATGAACTGACTGTTACGTTGAGATTCAGGACCTTGAAACCAGTAGGTGGTCATAAAGCCTGGTGTGTCAGCTATTTATTGGTATTCAGGCAACCCTGCAGCTGGGCATCCTGGAATGAAGGTGCGCCTGCTGACGATGCGGTAAGTGGTTATATTCGAGAAAGAATTGGGGCGTAACTTGCTGAGTTCTGCAGGACGGCGCCGTCGACGAGAGTAGGTGGTGCCAAAACCAGGCGGCCGCCGTCGGCGCCAGTAGGAGCCATAGTAGGTGGTCCCACAACCAAGTGCCCTGCATACTCACCGCCTATTAGCCAACAGCAGCGCCGTCTGGGGCCAACCTCCTGCCGAAGATGCAGTCAGTCCCCAATTTACAATGCTACCAACGAGGCTCGAGCTCACGTCTGCAGGTTACCGAAGATAGCACGGATGAGAAGCGCAACGGGGTCGGCTCGGGTCGGTGTTGATATGACTGACGGTGTAGTATAATTTCCTGATTGTCGTAGGAGGTACTGGGGCTCCAGCCGTCGAAGACCGTGGAGAAGCGGTGCAGAAGCGCAGCGGGGTCGGCACAGGTTGGTCTTGATATGACTGACGATGTGGTATAATGTCCTGATTGTCGTAGGAGGAACTGGGGCTCCAGCCGTCGAAGGCCGTAGAGAAGCGGTGGAGAAGCGCACTGGGGTCGGCGGAGGCAGGTCTTGACATAATTAACTCTGTCGCATAATACCCTATTGGCGCAGGTGGAACTGGGGCTCAAGCACCGCCGAGGGTAAGTGTCCATGCGACTTCTGCCATCCGACCCTGATTACCATTTAGTCAATACATGCCATAGAGTGGGGCACCAGCCTCGCCTCGGGTCGGTCTCCATATTATTCATTCTATCATGTGATATCCTGATTCTCGTAGGAGGAAGTGGGGCTCCAGTCAGCTGGGCCGTGAACGGAGTCGAGGCAGGTACAGTAATTAACCGGGAAGCGAAACAATCAGAGTGTGCGCGCGAATCCGAGATCAGTACACCACCAATCCCCTCATTCTTTGATCGAATCTGCAGTAAACCTTCCGCGCTACGCGATGGTCGAAAGGATCATATATTTAAGCGATGTTCTCGTCGAGAACGGGGAGGTTTATCCACCGGGCCAAATTTGGCCAAATAACGTGGTAGCGAAACACTTCAAAACAGTACGGAATGGAGCCTTCGAAGTTGGTTCAGCCCCAAAATCACAAAGTCAGAAACCTTGTATTCGCTCTCGAGAGGATCGAAAACCTCCTCCCAGCACTCCCTGGAATTTTTCTGGCCCTACTAATATGAGTCGAGAAAATGGGGCAAATAATGTGTCAGATAAAACTGTGCTGCATCGGCGCAATATGAGCGTCTGACTAATTCCTCTTTCAAGAAAGACTTTATGAATGATAGGAGTGACCTCCCAGAAATTTGGGTCCATCCACCTAGTCGAAGGTAGGGAACGGGGCGGTGTTTCGCTTCTACGTTGTGTTTCGCTTCGGGGTTAACTACTGTAGGCCTTTATATATCTCCCTCTGATGTGTTATATCCTGATTGCTGTATGTAGAAGGAACGGGGAAGCCACCGTCGCCGAGGGTAGGTGGCCATGCAGCTATTCTCCGATCCGATCTTGATTATCATGTAGTCGATATATGTCCAGCGAGTCGGATCGGGTCGGTCTCCCCATAACTCACTTCTTGTGATCGGAACCACTGCCGAAGCATCGATATCACCATTCGCTCCTAATCGTGTATACACGATGGGCAAGTATGTTGCATCTGGCAAGTGTGCTCTTTTTATGTGTGCACTCAAGGATGTGGCATCCATTAATCTACCACATAACGGCCGGAATCCCGATTGTACTCAAGCCGTCTTCGGGGGGATCCATATCCAGCACAGCGGTACACCGTGTGCCCTGTCTGGATGTGGTTCCCACCGAAGATGGCTTAGTACAATCGCGGATTCCGGCCTTAGTGAGAATTAATTGGACGCCACACCTGGATTCACACATAAAAGAGCACTGCTAACACACTTGGCCAATACCCACTTCTCCCCTCTGTGACTGGGCGCCCAGTTCTCTATGAAATCAGGATATAACAGAAGAGTTATTCAATTTGTCTACGCGGTTCGTTTCTACAGGCGAATGCTAATATATAAAATATAAGAGATGGCTTTGCGTCACTGAGATAGGAATAAACAATATATTCAGGTAGACAAGGACGGGTGTGCTTATGGGAGGGGGGGGGGGATTTATTAATACTCGCGTGGTCCACAACATGAACAACGAGTCTACTGAAGACAAATATGTAGTAACATACGGGTGGTTATCCGTACATAAAATCTACAAGATGTCAACGGAGCACAACACCATTCCAGGGGGTCGATTGTCACAAGACGCTGGCTTACCGTGGACTGGCCGGTCTCGAAAAGGCAGGACCTCCGGTTAAAACCTCGTGGGACCTGACCTCACAGCAGAAAAGCTGGAGTACAAGGTAAAAATCCCCGGAGTCCACCAGTACACAGAAAGCTGTCGTGGATCTGTCCCTTTGCAGATGCATGCAACAAACACCTGGGTCTGCCTCCAAAGAGAAGAGCCCGAGTGTTGTGTCAGGACTACTCCCGAAAGAACAGTGCAGGAAGAAGACCCAAGCGGTCATGGGCATGTGTGAGATGCTGTACATCTTTTCTGAATTTTATTTTCGCTTAGTACGCAATAACCGGGCGCGCGTAGCACGCAAGTGGGCGAGAGTGGATTTAATTTGGATTCATCTTCGACAGAGAACAGCTCCAGGAGCCAAGAGATCACATTGAGATCTGCACTACACACTGTGGACCATTAGCACTGCCACGGCTGGTTTCAGCCGAGGTTTTACCGCCACGGTGCCCGCTACCAACCGAGGATGTCGCCCCCGAGCAGCCTGCAGCCGCACTCGGAGCACGAGATCCCGGGTCAGTTTTGCACTGCTTGCACTGGAAATCACCATCTTGATGTCACGGTAGGCCTCTACATTCTGCCCGGCCCAGGCCCTGCAAAGATCGCTCGCATGGCCCATTGTCGGCAGAATAATTGTGAGGTAATTCCTCTCGCGCTTCGCACGAAAATCGCTGGGGAGGGAGTACTTGGGCAACGCCGTCCCCATGTGTAGCTTGAAGATCTCGGTGGCGTTCGCGTTCAATGTTAGCGCCAGCGTGATAGGCCCCATTTTGATGGAGGCCTCCGGCTCCGGCTCCTCCGGATCCGCAGCGCAGAAGCGCTTAGGTGAGCGAGAGCGGGAGCGCATGAGGTGTCGGAACGGCGAGCGAGATCGAGAGCGGCGATTGGAGCGCGGAGACAGAGTATTCACGACAATTGAGCTGCACAGGAGGGGAAGGGGAGCGGCGACGGAAGCCCGAAGCGGCAGAGACAGAACGGCCGGGGGCTAGCGAAGGCGGCGAACGCGAACGCGAACGGGACGGCGCGGCCGGGGCCATTTCCTTGCACAAGAAGAAGGTCTTCAACTGCTGGAGCTCCTTCCAATGACCGTCGTTGATCTTCTGCTGTTTAGCGGTGGTAGACCTCATCTCGTTCACGAGTTTGCTGCGCGCCTCGTGTATAGTCACGAACTGTTCCTTCATGACCACGCCAAGCTCGGCCGCAGTATAGAGAGCTGCCGGAGGCATACGGCGCTCCAGCGCCTTGATCTCCTCCCCCTGATCCTCCACCATCCCCATACGTTCCTCCAGGGCCTTGATTTCCATCGCGTGGGAATCCGTTATCGACAGAGCGTCGTCGATTGAACGGTCCAGCCCCTCCAAACGCTGGAGGATGTAGTCCTCGTCGTCATAGCCGCGGACGAAAGATGCAGCGGGGGAGTTGGCAACGGGGAGGTTGGCACCGGCGGAGTTTGGGTCAGTGGGGGCATCCTGCTCTGATCCGGCCTCTGAGGAAAATCGGTCATTCCGTGGGTTTCAAATGGCCGGGAATGGCCTCAAATTGCCATGGGCTTCACCGGCCGGCACCTCCGGCTTTAATCGGTCTCTCGCCCGATTTGCCATCACCCTTGGAATGTGATTCACGTGACGTTAAACGGGGGTTCCTCTATTAGCCCGTCTGTGATCCACGCAACGTTAAACAGGGTGGCTCCTCCAGTAGCCTGTCTGCGATCCACGCGACGTTAAACAGGGTGGTTCCTCCATCAACCCGTCGCGATTCACGCGACGTTAAATGGGAAAGCTCCTCCAGTAGCCTGCCCATTAACCCGTTTGCGATGCGACGTTAAACGGGGTGGTTCCCTCCAATCAACAGTTCCCCATCCAAATTCTCCCTCAGATTCGGCCTAGCTTGCCTATCCTCATCCAAGCCAAGTCTTTTAATCCGAGATTGGGACCTGACATCATTGACATCAAAATCACTCAACCCACTAGAAAGTTCACGGCAGCTTACAGAGCTGACATCGGCAGGGGGTCCGTGACCTGTGACTGTCGAATTAAACGAAATAAGACAGTAGTGTTCCTACTAGTGATGGCAAAGTTCGGTTCGGTTCAGGTTCGGGCCCTTTTGCCCGAACCTTGAACCTGAACCTGCGTTCAGGTTCGGTTCAGCGTTCGAACGCGTTCGAACCTATCGAACCTGAATAATTTTCCCAGGCCCCAAACCATCTAGTTAGGGACAAAAAGAATTCAATATCAGTCATTACCTGTCTATTTCCATCGTGGAATGAGCGGAGAGACGTTCGGGGACCCCGGAGCGTTGACTTGAACAAATCTCGATTCAACATTGGCTGAATGTACCACGTGATGACACACCATCTCGCGGTCTACGGGCCCGCTACGGAATGGAAACGACCTTTATAATAGATTGAGAGGGCCAATGAGGTACCAGGTGAGTGTGACTGCAAATTATGAGCTGAAAATCCCTCAAAATAGGTCTCCGCCGGGTTGACATCGGCACCTTGCGGTTCGGGGTTCGAACGCGTTCGGAAAAAATGGGTCTAGCCCGAACCCCGAACCCCGAACCTCGCGTTCAGTTCGGTTGGGTTCAGGTTCGAACCTATTTCTGAACCGAACCTTGCCACCACTAGTTCCTACAGTGGCTTTCAAGTTTCTACAGAGCGCTCCGAGCGGGTGAGAGGCTGTTCGTGGTGGGGAGCCTCCGAACCTATTGCTGCTAGCGCTCTCCGCAGAGACACAGAGCTGCAGCACTTGCATTCAATCTCAAAACCGCCGTCAGTGAAGTCACGGCTGCAGGAAAGAACGCTGGCCAGAATCGGGCTCTGATTTGACACGAAGCAGCGAGCCGGGGCGGACAGAAGCCATGGACGGCTCTGATTTGACGGACGCAGCTGGTTGTAGCGGCACCGGCTGACTACGGGCCTCCAAGAAGGTTCGGGGCCGGGCAGGATGCCCCCAGTCCAACTCGAGGAAAAGGCTGGGATGGGCAACTATGAACGGAGCTGGGAATTGCTGCCACGACGCGACATGATCAGTCGTGGATCCGGAAGCATCATTAGGAAGCGCATCATTACTCACCGTGCCACGGAACTCGAGCAGCATGCTGGAGGAGATGCTGCCCACGAACTGGGTATTGTCTATGGGTGCTGTTTGTAGGGGAAGTGAAAAGATGGGGCCAAATCGTCGCAATCCCGGCTGTCTCAACACGTGTGTCAAACGAGGCTCAAAACAGGGAATCGGCGGAAATTGTACGTGTTGTGTACGTGCTGTTTGACGTTGCGCATCATATTGATCTTCATTGGATCATTTTAATCTTCCTTAGCGACAGTGTCGCAACTCGTTCCAGCTCCCCAGACTAGGGTGGTTTTGTCCACAGTGTCGCAATTCAACCGACCAAATAGCCGAGTTTGAGTGTGAGAGTGTCGCTGTTAACACGTGCCCCTTGAGAGGAGGTTGGCGGACGAGGTGCGTTCCCGATTTGTTCCCGATTAACCGCAGTGACATAGTCACGCGCGTTACCATCCTGTCACTGCTCCCGTTTACTTCCACTTTCTTACACTGTCTTGTTAGACAATATAGCTCAGTTGGGCACGTCGGAGTGAACAACTGTATTCAGTACCTGTTAGGCAATATAGCTAGGTAGTAAAGTAAGTAAGAGAAGAATAAGTAAAGGAAGAGAGACATACATCAGACTTTTGACAAATAACTTGTGACCTTGTACAAGGTCATTCAAGGTCATTCAAGGTCATTCAAGCTCGCAAGCTCGCAAGGCCTCAAGGTGAGTCCAAAGTTCCCACAAGGTCAACGGTTCGACTCGCTGCAGGGGTATAATTCCGGGATGCATTAAAGCTGATCGCCGGGGCAGGCGACGCCGCTGCCGGGAGAAATTATGGAGCGCATCCTCCAATTTCTCAAGAGGTTTTCCAGTCTGATTTGAACCTTTCGAGGGGTTTTGTTTCCTCGCTCTGAACTTGCGAGCTTGCTGACAAGCTCACAAGGCCAAACAAGTCACAAGATATTTGTCAAATGGCTGATGTACAGTATTTAACGGGGATGCGAAACGATTAAGGAATTTAGAGATTTATGAAGCAGCCTTCGATCAAATCACCCTGTTTCTTTGCATATATCTATGGTAAGTCTTCCTAGCTATCCCTCATTACAAATTTTCATGTGGTTACCCGTTCTTTTCACTGAGAACGAGCACGATCTTTCCCATCAGTCATTTTAGCCTAATCACGGGGATGCGAAATACGCACAAATATGATCGCTTGCCGCCAAATTTTCGCCGTATAATTGTGATCCGCTCCCTCTAACTACTTCATAGACGTATCTATGCCCCGCCCGGTGGGTTCCAAGGATCAGAGGAGGGCCTCAGCAGACGCACACCGTGAATCCTGCTCGGCCTGGGCAGAGTCACCGCAAGAGCTTGGCAAGAGCCCGAATTCGGTGTCCAAGCGGCGTTTTCACGTGGTTTTATGGCTTTCGTCCTCCGCCGTGTGTTCTATCGCATCCGCAGGCATCGAAAACGGGTGGTAGGAGGCAAGACGTTGCCCAGGACCACGTCGGAGGCAGAGAAAACCCGATTGTTTGGTCGTATTTCGCATCCCCGTTAAGTACTGTACCTCAGTTGGACACGTCGGAGTGAACAACTGAGGTACGTTTCGGTCGGTATGTAATATATGTAGGCAATCGAGATATGAAATGGGGGATTGGTCTACGTAGTCGCCCGACTACCGGCTCTAGGGCTTGCCGAGCCACTACTTCGACATGTCTCACCAATGTCTCACAGAAGCCGTGCTGGGACTGCGAGGACGAGGAGTCGAGGACGAGGAGGCTTCGATCCTTGTCGACCTTCCCTCCAGGTCCGCCAGTTGTGCTTTTTCAGCTCCGGGCATTTCAGTGTCCCCGAGTCGCACATTGACCTCGTCTCGCTGGACATCAGGAAAATGGGGTCTGGTAAAAATGATGCGAGCGGCGCGCACTGACGCGCACCGGCGCGGCGTTGACGCGGACCGGTGCACCGGTGGCTGTGTCATTGACGCGCATCGGCGCGCCGCCTCTAGCTCATCACCACATGTCCTCCCGGCCTGCAATGTATGCCGGGGGGTGTTTTGAACACTAAATGCATCTAGTGCTGGCCAAATACAGATATGATACGCCAAATGGCGTATCGTACTCATATCCATATCATATTCACCCTCGCGACCCCATATCGTATCTTTAGCATATCGTATTCATATTGAGGCGGCCAAATATGAATATGATATGAATATATTCAAATATATTCTACTTGTTATGAATTTCATGAACTCCGTCCAGTTAAACCCTTCAGCAAGCCCGGACTTCAACCATTCCTTCGTAATGATGTCCACGGACGCGGTTCAGCGGTCATAGATGACCGAGCGTCGGATAGAGTGTGTTGTGCTCACTACTCGGTGATTAAATTGATCAGAGTCTGCACCCGTAGCTGGACCATCATCCGCTCATCCGGCTTTACTGCAGTCGCGTAATGGTTGGCCCAGGCATGGGCCAGGATCAGGCTGTGTTTCCCGCGGCCGTGCGACACGAGCATCTGGGGTTTGTCGTCCGGATCCCCAGGCTGCTTCTGGAATACGCGCCCCCATTCGCGATTGAAAGCCACGTACACGCCGTCCTTACGTGTGGGGAAAGCAGGCTTGGGGTCATCGCCTTTGGTCAGGCCTGGCGTAAGGTATTTCCCGAGAGGATCGTCGCGGCGCCCAGACCGAGAAGAGGGAGAAAGATTGTTGATGGCGGTGAGCAAAGTTTGCAGATCCCCGTCGAGCGATGTCGAGGCCGACATCTTTGATGCGCATACAGTGACAAGAGTCTCAGAGTCAGAGAGGACTTCTTTTGCTGATGGTGATTTAATCTCCGCCACTATGTAGTAGCCTGATCCGCCGGGAATTTACCGTAAATCACGGTCCGTGATGGCCGATGTCGCGCACCATATCCAAATATATTTGAGTACGCTGGCCCCCATATTATAATATACCCATATCAGAGTCCGTTCGGATATTCCTGAGAATCAGTTTCAGTTTCAGTTTCAGGATCGGCGGCACGGTCCGAGTAGTTAGTCACAGTAGTCACACATCCCATCTTTTTCGTCTTTGGCACTTCGCCGCGTCCACCGCATCCATGACGAAGGCCCCGAGTGGGCACAGCGGCATAGGCTACCGGCATGTCGACAGCATCACCGTCGACGACCATCCGCCATATGTGTCACCCCAGGAAATCAATCCCAGGGCAAACGCACAGTGGGTTCTCATTGATCTCATCAATATGGCACAGTTCCTCGAGCCGTATGGTAACATCACGGATGTTGGGAGGCATGAAGAACACAGAGGAGTTACAAATACGGGCGGAAAGCCTTTATCTAGCTTTATCAATCGTTATCAATCGTTATTGATTGATGCCGGCAACTCATTTGCCGAGCTGCCGATCCTGAAACTGAAACTGAAACTGGTTCTCAGGAATATCTGAACGGACTCTCATATTGTATTCATATCCTGCCATATTCATATTCAATGGGACCTTCCGGGGCCGTATCGTATTCATGCGTATTTGAATAGATTCAAAATTTAATTTTTCGTATCGTATTTTTGGCCAGCACTAAATGCATCTCCTAGCACACAGAAATCCCTCCCTCAAAGCCTTTATTTGGACCTTCAATTATGCTTAGTCCTGGGTGGAATTCCGAATTTCTCGCCGGTGCATGGCCAAAACATCGAGGAGCAAGATCCAAAGCCAAGGCAATGCATAAAGAATACACTGCACCCTTCCAATGCACCGAGGGACCGGTTGAGATACAGGGAAATAGCCGACCATCCTGGTCTTGTGCAGTGTTACCCAAAGTAATGACATGTCAGTCTGTCAGGTTCTCGTGTGAAACTATGTTTATCATGAAATAATAACCTCCTGGCTACTGTATTATTTCGATCAATTCGACAGGGGGTGTGACCTGTGACCCAAAAAACCAGTTCGACAATTCGACAACCACCGAATGTTGGTGTGACACCCTTCAAAATTTCGACATCCGAGACACAATATTTAGGTTTTTAGCATGGTTGAGACAAATTTGGGTTGGTCATGACGAAAATTGCATTCGACAGACCCCTCTGTGACCCGTGACCCCGACCATATCTCGACATCGACAGGGGGGTCTGTGACCCGTGACTGTCGAATTGATCGCAATAATACAGTATAAATGTTCGAGATTTCTGGTCAGCTTACGTCTCGTCGTGGATAGAACATCAATGAAACATCCGGAAATGTCCTCTTACCAGTTAGTACCAACATTACAGGGCCATATTACTTGATTGCACTGGAATCGGCCCAAAAAGGCCTCAAGTCGCAAGTGTTCCAGAATACCTACGATTCCTCAAGTGAGAAAAAAACTTTTTACTACGGGGCGGACACTCCATTTCATCCATGATGGCAAAGGTTTTTTGGCCGAATTTTTTGGGTTCCAGAGATCAAGTGCCCTCAAGTCCCATCAAGAGCTCCAGGAATCTGCAGAAAGACTGATGTATGGCCGACACAGCACGAATTGACTAGGAATTGGTGACGAAGGTTTGCAACTCCGCGGTACCCGCCGCGGACCGGCAGGTTGAGGCTTGTGCTATTGGTTCACCAGGGCCACACGGACTTCATAAAGCATGTAGAAACTGTCAACATTGGAGTCCAGATTCTCGTATCTGGGTCACAATGTGTGGAAAGCATATAAGTTCTGAATTGACGGCTACCTGAGCCTGGCATCAGCGCACCGGTGGCTGTGCTATTGACGCGCATCGGCGCGTCGCCCCTAGCTCATCACCCCATGTCCCCTCCGCCCAGAATGTACAATGATGGATGTTTTAAACACTAAATATATCTTCTAGAGTCCAAAGATCCCTCCCGAAAAGGCTTTATTATCAGCGACTGGCTAGTGGGCCGAACTAGCTAGTGGGCCACTTGCCTAATATAAGGTCTTGTGATATTGAATCCTCACATTTGGTGGTTATAGGATGGAATGGGACCTACGACAATGTTGTATGTCAAATTTCGAGGCAGCCCGACGCGGCGATCAAAGGTTGCGGCAGATGCCGATTGAGATGCCGGGTGTCTGATCATCATTTCTTATCTCCGAACAGCCGCCGTTGTCGTATCGGGCTTGTTTCTTCACCAATTCTTCACCGATTCACAAAATTTGGGGCTCGTTCGCATCGCTTGACTCGGCTTTATGTCCTTGGGCCATACCATCTGTTATGGGTATGCATTTTTTTTTTTTTTTTTTTTTTTTTTTTTTTTTTTTTTTTTTTTTTTTTTTTTTTTTTTTTGCAGAGATGGTTCTTAGCCTTCAGGTATGTCCTAATACTTCCCCTGGAACGAACTGCTCCTTATTTTGGACTTTGGTACACTGTGCTCTTCGGAAGATAGGCAATTCCGCCCGGACAGCAATCTCACCCTGTATAAGTGGGGCAGCAGGCAGGCAGTTATGGGCCCCGTACAGATTAGATATGCAGTTTGAGTGTACCCAATAATGTCTCTCTATCCATTGGATGATTTGGAGTGCTTTGGGGTGAACAATACTGTTGCGAAAGAACAATTTGGCAGGTGGCCCACTAGGCCGTTTATTTCCATTTTGGGATCTTGTCAGAAATAAAATCGCGCACACGATGGAATGCACATCTAAATTCCCCAAAATATACCTACTCACTCATAGGATGTAGGACTTCGTTCTCCAGCCGATAGACATTTATATATTCGAGGCCCTGCCCCGGCTCGAGAACAAAGGTGGTAAGGTGGCCCGGTTGCCAGTCGCCGATAATACCTGGACCTTCCATTATGCTTAGTCCTTGGTGGAGTTCTGAATTTCTCGCCGGTGTATGGCCAAAACTGTGAGGACAAAACTCCAAATTCAAGGCCATGCATAAAGTATCTATTGGGAGTCATCAACCCCTTCAATACGAGGGACCGTCTGAGATGCGGGGAACCAACCATAACCAAAAACAATGTCAATTGTTATTGTAAATTCTCAGTCCATCAGGCTCTGCCGTGAAATATTAACCTTTGGACTATGAATTCGCAAGATTTTTGGAGTAATACGGTCCGCTGACTGCGCTTCGTGGATAGAACAGCAATGAAGCACCCGGAAATGTCCTCTTACCAGTTACCTACCGACACGACAGGCTCATACTCTTTCAATCCAAGTTAGACTCTCGGAATGATATTTTACTGCCGATACAGCACGAATCACGGACGAGTAGGTGAAGAAAGTTCCCTTGCAAGTCATACTCACCGTGGACCGGCGGGTTGAGGATTGCGCAATTAGTGCGCCAAGGGCATGCGCCTTCGTGAAAAATTGAGACTGACAGTCGAACTCAAGTCCCATATCTCGGTTCCAATGTGTGGAAAATATGGAAGTACCGACCACTTGAGCCCGGCATCGGCGCGCCGATGGCTGTGTCATTCGGCGTGCCACCTCCAGATCATCACCCTATGTTCCCCCAGGCTGTAATATATTCCGGGAGTGGTTTAAAACACTAAATACACCATCCAGGCACCAATCCTTGGCTCAAGTACTAACCTGGAAGTTGAAATTGTCTAGTTGGAATTCCTGAATTCCTTAATGATGCGATGCGGAAACTTCAAGAAAACAATACAGATTCAAGTTATTACATGAAGAATCCATTTCCACAAATAAACTGCTCTGATTCAAGCAGTGACTAGGTCCAATGCGAGGAACACGAGGAGAAACCATACTACTCGCGGATCTGAAACGATTTTGGTGCCAATTATTCTCAGTTTTAAGTTTATCACATTCCCTGACGTTGAGGTGGTCTCTTATCGAGTGCTTCATGAAATATGTTCAATAACCTCGCGGTTATAAATGTGCGAGATAAGTTCTGCGGTAATTTATGAAAATACACCTCCCTTTCAAAACCTTCTCCTCAAGTATTCAACATTGGACCGAAAGCCCAACTATATCTCGGAATGATGGGTTTTTTTACTTCTCTGAAAAGCCTCCCTCGCAGTTACAGCTGTTTGCAAATGTAATGACACTACCCCTATTTTATAAGAAAGAGCAATTTAAACACACCTGATTCTCATGCTCATTCCTCTGTCAATTCTTGATGGATTGACTTGATTCCAGGCACATTAGAGAGCGGTTAAGCAGGGCTTTCAACTCATACTCAACACCAAGGGTTAAACACTTCGACCCCGGTCTTCCGAACGACAGGTTCTGATTGACCGTTCTCACTCAATTCCTGGTCGGTTTTCTTGAATCCGGATGATTCCTGACCCTAAAATATAGGCAATAATGCTTAGTATATCTGAATGTGTCGCACCACTCCGGCACTCCTCCAAGCTTATATTTCGTGCGAGATTTCAAGAATTCATTGAACCATGGGAATCTGGATGTGAAACCAAAAGGTGAAGCCCGGGGCGCCTATGCCTATATACTCCCGTAAAAATGACCCCAAGATCATCCAATTCAGTTTAGAATTGACCGAATACTGAGCTATTGAAGCTGCGGTTCAAAACAAAGGGGGTGAATTTTGAAGCACCTAATTCTGGGGAGCTGTCTGTAATGTAGGATGTGGGTGGAAAGCCCTGCTTCCTGCCTCTTGAACCCACCCTGAATGATGTCAATCAGGCCAGAATTGGCCGAGAAATGAGCACGAAGATGCGGGGTGTTCAAGTTGCTCTTTCTTAATCTATTTTTAGGAAGTGTCATTACTTCTGCAAAGAGCTGTAATAACTCAGACCACCAGAACAATGTGAGTAGCTCACTTGCAGTGTGCTGGACCAGTTTCTGGTGCACCGGCAGCTATTGGCTGAGGACCGCATCTGACTCAGACCTCACACTATCCTCAGAGCCTCAGTCTCGCGCGATAAGAGGACAACAAAGCAGGAGAATCGAGAGCGAGCAAGCCCGGGGCTCCGGACTGAGTGACAAATTAGACTTGTGCTGCCATTGACGCGCATTGATGCACCGCCTTTACAGCGCTTCAATAAGTGGATTTAAACCCTTCACTTTCCCGAGGAATTGTTCCTTGTATTAATACCTCATTTGAAGACAACCACACTTCAGTCAGCTCGGGAAAAACTACCTACAGAGGGTGTATCAGCTCAGAGTCGGTGATGTGTGTATTTCCAATCATTCCACATTAATTGCAACTGCCCAGATCTACAATATGCATATATGCATGTGTTCCGGGCCAACTGCAATCTATGAGCTGACTATCTCCATGTGATTGTACACAACACTCCTGGAAGGGACATTACTGAAGATTCACTAAAAGTTCAACCCAGAGTCAGATAACATTCCTTTTGTTCTAATGCCAGTGAGTTATTCTTTTCAGTTATGGGCACCACAGATTCAGATTCACTGGTTATGAGTCGTTTCAGCTTTAAAATGTCACAGTAGTACTAGACTCAAACACTCAGCACACAGAGGGCTCGTACTGGAACTGTAAGAATGATCCCAAGAATTGGGCTTAACAGGATCACCAGGACTCAAATCGTACAGGCAGGAGTCTAAAGAAACATAGGGACATGTAGCCTCTACTCTAAGCTTCTATTTTATGGCAAATTTTGCAGCATCACTTGGGCTTGACATCCCGCGGCATGTTTAAAGCGTGTCCCTCCTTATTGTGATCCCCAAATGACCTAACGAGTGATGAAAAATCCCTCACTGCCCAGTAAAATTAGAAGAGGTGACGCAGCACTGACGCGCACAAGCGCAGTGTTGACGCGGATCGGCGCAGAGATGACGCGGCGTTGACGCGCATTGACGCGCTACCCGGTTGACGCGGAAGTTGACGCGGTTTTCGGCGCGGAATTCCGAACTCATGGTGCAGTTCTTCCTGCTGAAAGGATCAGAAGAATGCTCAGAAAAATTACCCCGGTAGCCTGCCACCGAGCAGAATATCGGGGACCTTTGTATGGACTCAAGTACCACTAGGTCGGCCTCAAAATAATATCTGTTGTGTGTAATCTGGGCCAATTTGTCCCGAGAAAGGCCCAGGCGTCTACTTTACAGCGATTTGAGCAGTTTTCGATGGGAGAAAGCGCTGGATTGAAGTTGAGCAATTGGCGCGTCAATGCGCGTCAGTGCGCGTCACTCGCGTCAATTTCTCCGGACCCAGGAAAATGTTTCTGGACTGGCAGCATATGGGGCACCTGGCTCATCTGGCACACCTGGCACCACTTTGCCATTTTTCCCGAGCTGCCAGTTTCAATCGATGCGCCAGAATTCACAAGTATATTTATATCATCTGTGAAGTACAGTCGTATCAGAAATTAATACATTACTGTCCAATTCTCACTATAGTTACCCTCCGAGGAGTCCGACTCGGAGCCGCGTTTAAGTTGGAAGTTATTGCCTGCCAGTGGGTGTTTGGTCCGCAATTAGCCCGAGTCTTCGGGATCTCGAGAGGGGACTCGAAACTTCCTAGTGTAGCTATGCCAGTCTCAACGAGTATGCGTGGCAGTCCCAGAGGTAAAAGGCAACGGTGTGATACGGTCTCGGGCTTCGTGGTAACTGGACTAAGTCATCCAAACTCCGACGCTCACGTGTGCTTGTTGATAAGTATGGCGTGATTGATCAACCGCCACGTCAACGTCTCTTGCTCTCTCCCCTCATCTGGCTATTCTGATTCTCCTTTTACCACCATCATCAAAAAGCCGAAGTCTGCCGTTTGCATGCCCAGTCCACTCTGCCCCACCCAATGTGCCGTGCAGTAGTCCTGAGGCCTCTACATCGAGCCCCTTCCGTAGATGCATGAATGGGAAAAAAAATAAACAAAACAAAAAAAAAAACTACATCCATCTCAATTGTCGAGCATCCAGCTCATTTCTACTCCCCAAGCCCCATTCCACTGCATGCTGCAATGTTATAGTTGCTTTGATCTACACATCCTCTAATGCACGTTGCGCCGCCGCCCCCCTCTTCTATTTTTGCGCCGGTCTCGATCTGTCATGCTAGCTACGTCATATTGATCCGAACTTCGGCCACCTGCCGACTCTGGAAAATCATCGGCCTACCTCGTCGCTTATGAGTGTTCTTATAAACTCGTTATCCTTACCACAATACCATGCACTACCTGTTTGCATGGAGCCGTGATGCAGAAAAATGAAGCTATGGTGCAGGTTAAATTCGCTGCCTCAAATACTCAATTCTCCACTTCCACTGCTCCATCTTCTCCCTTATTCACGGAAACTGGGATAAAATCTCTCTTGATTCGACACCTTGTCCTCAATTTTAGCTACCTCATGTGTATTCTTGGCTTTACTTGTGCTCACAAAGTTCACTTGAACATTTTTATGTGAGCCAAGTTTTGCAACCAAAAATCAACTCAAGGCTGCCTCGAGTGCACTGTTCCACTGGAATGGTTTCAGGTGATACTGACTTGGTCAACACCTCAATTGTCGTGCAAACCCTTGTGAACTCCGAAGGACAACAGACGAACACAAAATACTTTCTGCGCACATGATCCATCAATGGTGATGAATCGGGACTCTTGAGATGCTACTGGCTCCATGTGCTCGATACACCGATGACTGTTGGTGTGGAAGTCTTTGTTTTCTCTGTTATCATACATTGCATCATGTACATGCGGGTATTGTCCCTCGAGTGGTTTACACCACTGCCATCTTTTGATTGTGTCTGGAGTATGTCCCCGAGTTTGATGTGCTAATTTCTTTCGTTTTTCAGCATTCCTTTGGATCTACGGCGGCGAGCTGGACGTTTCGACCGAAACCTGCGACCGTGAGCTGGTCCGGAGGAATTCTGAGAGGCCCAGGGGCGATGGTGTATATAGTGCTTGTACACCGGGGGAATCCCTGGAACCGGTGTTCATGAGTTGGACCATGCCGTGTAATGCTACCTACCTACCTACCTACCTACCCACTTCTTCCTGTACTCAGTGCGTCCGTCGCAGCCAGTGCAATCGACTTACAAGAGCTTCCCTGCACAGCAAATGGACTTCCCTCAAGTTTCTCTGGTTAATAGGCCTGTAAACGCAAGCCCATTAGTCTGGTCCGCTAGCCTCTGTCTTGCTCTCCGCTCTGCGCACATGCTGGCTCTGGACCACTCCTCAAGCTGAATCTCCCCCTCAAGCTGACTCCTCCCCGTTCCCTACTCTCTGTTTATACTTCAAGGCTTGTCTTGCATTGGCCGCCTTATGTGACTGGACCCTCTCTCACGCGACTTTCGTCACCTTGATGATTCAATTGTCTTCTCCTTCTCATTCATCTCGTATGATTCCTCTCTACTCATTGGCATTTCAGACTGCTCTTTCCATGGACCCATCCACCATCGGAGTCACGGCGGTGCTGTGGTGCACTACACGCACGCAGACCGCCCAGTACGTCCCGGTCCCGCTTTGTATGCGTGTATGTGCTGACTTTCACACAGATATCGACACAAGTGTGTATTGTACCTATTGTTGACCCATACTACCATGTATCCTCCGCTCCTGTGGGGCTCTTTGTGCTGGTAAATGTAGTTAGCCAACAATATATTCCCTTTCCTTAAACTATTCCTTGGATGAAGCAAATCTGGAATGAATAACTAATGCCATGTCTGCATCCGAGCGCCAGAAAACGATTCTGGTGCTCGGTAAGTCATGCTGCCAGATCAGATTCTGGCGCCAAGGTCGCTTCTGGTGGTCTGGCATCCCTGGCGCCAGAGCTGCCAGATGAAAAACATTTTGCTGATGGACTCATCCGACTTGGATGATGACCCTGCTGCCCAAGCTGCGTTCTCAAGCATCAAGGCTGGTTACGACCGGGCACCGGCTCCCCAAGTACTCCCTATCAGAAAACTGGCCCCGAAGGTGGAGTCTTTACTGTTTTTCGTACATATAATGGCAGATCTGACTATGCCCTCTTAGCGTCGGGATACTTTTCCTGGTCCTTCGTCGCATCGGTCCGAACCCAAAGTGCATATCTTCCTTGATCCAATTATGAGCTTACATGCCCGTTTATAGACTACATTGACTCCACGCGCAGTGATATCAGTAGATAGGATTAAATTTTCGCACGAAATTGTACATCATCCAGATTAAATTCCCCCACGTTTATGTAGAGCATAAGAAATTTAATTTTTGCTTAGAGATTAAATCTGATCAGACTGAAAACAAAAAAGTGTGTATAGACAGGATTGAACTGAGCACATTAGGAGAACGGTCCCGAACATGAGAGGTGGTTACCACTACACCATCAAGACCATACATGTCATGGGCTGTGTCATCACCTCAATCTGGGTAGTGCCAGGGAAAAGAATGAAATAAACACTCACAAAAGGCAAGGATGATTTAATCTTCTAAAAACTTCAATCGAATCTGAGCAGGGATTAGATCCAAAACATTTAAATAAACAACACTAAGAAAAGATAAGGATGATTTAATAATCAAAGATTTAATCTTTATTAAAAGCTCAATCTAGAGTCCCTGAATTCTGAATTATGGATACTCTCCACAACATGAAGCGGACTTGAACATAGAAATTTCCCTTTGTCCTATCCAGGATGTGTGATATGTCGGGAATGCAAATACATTTCAACATGGCTTGCTTAGTGTAATGGGAAAGCTATTTATCTGTTCGTTTGCCTTCATACCACGTGGTTCCATGTTCGAATCCCATTGGTTGTGTTTCTTTTGCCACTTAGACCAGTGAGATTAATCTTCGTATGGTAGATTTTTTTTTTTCACAAGGCGCGGCTGCTGCCATACTATGCAAAGAAAGAAAATTAAATCATGTAGTCTTCATAGCAATTTGTGGGGAAATTTTAATTTTGATGATGTACAATTTCGTGGCAAAATTTAATCACAGCTGCTGCAACTGTTGCCACGCGGTCGCTCTCCGGAGCAGAAGCTGCCGAAACTCGACCTCACTCGTGTATGCCGTTCCTTTACGGTGATGAAAGCTCAGCTGAAAGCTGTCCAGATTCGCAGAAATGCCACAGACTCTGGGAAGGCCCTGGCAAGCGTGACCTCCAGCGGGCGCAGGAGGTTTGTTCCACTGCTTTGAAGACTGCCTGTCACTTATCCTTCCGCTAGCGGCCCGAGTGGAACAATGAGGCCTCTATGTCTCGTGGCCGTTCCCACTTCGGGAGGCCCTCCATAAAAGTCAAGTGCAAGCCCCAGGAGCCCGGCCTTTCGCACTCCATCAAGACCGAGGCAGACGATACCAACTTCGGGAAAGCTGAAGAGGAAAACAGCATCGAAATTCGCTTCAACAGTCGGAACGCCGTGGGCTTAAAGGATGAACACCCGCCCGTCACGCGCACTGCCCAACTCGGTATAGAATATTACTTGGGCTTGCACTTGATCAAAGGTGCGTATCCAGACCTTCAAAACAAGACCGAATATGGGGCCGATGCCCTGCATCGCGCTGCTCGTGACCTTGCCTACCCCGCCATCCGAGCTCGGCTTTTGAATGACCAGAATTATCGGGACGCACTCGTCACAGTGGTAAGCCCCATTATAGACGTGATACCCGGGTAACATGCTCTGCAGCTTTCGGGTCGTATTAGTACCTTTCACGGCGCTGTCAAAACTACTGCAGGCTCAATCATCTTTCGCCACTACGGAGTCCAGCAGGATTGCGCCGACCTTGTAGCGAGACTTCTCGCCAGACAATCATATATCTATCCCCATAAACCCGATGTACGCTGTCCCTTTCTCCCATATCCTCAAGCTAATGTTCTTCATTTCCTAGAAAATCGACCTCAGAACCAATGCCATCATTGTAAGTCATCGGCCCCTTCCATATTCCCTTTATTAATACCCGTCCAGCCCGGAAAGCCGGATGCCAAGAAGTCCTACGAACACGAGGGTATCCCCGCCGTCGCCAGTACCTTCTTTAAAGGGAACAACCCGATCGCGGAGCGAATCACTGCAATGTTTGTCAAAAATGATGCTGGCAACTTCGAAGCCACAACCCCGATGGTTGCTATCTCTTGCGCGGTCACTCTCGTACTGCAGCCATCATCGAAAGTTAACCTTTTCTATTGTCAGCTTCACAGTGTCATCGATGACCACTCTTCGGGCGAACACAAGCCTACCAACTTCGACGGCGGCCGGATGCAAGATATATACGAGCTCCACATCATGCTTTTGGAGAAACTGAAGGCCAAGCACCTGCAGCAGTATCGCGCAACCATGTAAAATATATTCACCGTGGCGTCGTGAGTTTGTGCCTTTCTTGATTATCAACGACTGACCCTGGTTTCAATTATTCTTAGGCGTGGCTCAAATTTTGCCAAGGGTCCGAAGGCCCCACTCACACTCTTACAAAAGGAAGCGCTGGCGATGCTCGACTTCTCCGACTAGTTAATCTCTGCATTTGTCTCGTCTTGTATCTATAGTTATGTCTCCCGTTGTGCCACTCTACTTAATCACATATCCTACATGTCTACTACATACCCAGCATTATAATGAATAATAGTTTTTCATGTAAAGTCCTGGCTAGGCCTGAATAAGCGTCTCCAAGCATCGATAATGGCGGCGAATTGACGCCAAATCCGTAATATTTGGCCAGAATTGGTGAAACTGGAAAGGGACTTACGCAATGTCGGAATCCATCACAATCACCGACAATCTTCGGATTGGCGAGAATTATCTCTAATTCTTCGTAATTGTGGACTTCGGGTTTTCCTGATGGTTGCGGCTGAAGAAGGACGTCACGACGTGCGAATCATCGAAGCCGAATCAAATTCCGCCCGGGATAACCCGGTCGGCGGTCCCCGGCATGCCTGAGTTCACATCCAAGTTGAACGCTTCCAAATGCCTCAGTGTAACAATTGAGTAAGCTGTATGTGAGCAGATATAAAACGAGTTCTGGCACCAATTCACTACGTTCCGGTATTGCCTAAACTCAGCAGTTTAGCTGAGTCTAGGTCTGTTTAGAAGCGATTATTGATCTGTGTAGTTGATCCAACGAGGCCTAAATTCAGCTCGACAGAGTCTAGCCTGCTGAGTTTAGGCGATGCCGGAACGTAGTGATTATTAGCCTGCGAGACCCGAATCGAACAAGGCCACGGTATCTCCTTCGAATGTCAATACATTATCGACATGTCCAGACTTTTTTTTGCGGGAAGGTATTCCTCATGAAATGGGAATCCAAGCGAATTGAAGGAAGCTAAATCCCAAGTCGTTTGTTGCAGGGAATTTGACGCAGAAAACTCGGAGAGTGCAGCAATAGAAAGGTATTGCGGTTGATTTTGCAGAAGCCACTCAACCCTGCATCGAAATAAAAAAAATGCATGCTCAGAAATATTCCCTGGCCCCGAGTCGAACACTTGACGCCCGCAGAGTGATTCCTTTGACTTACAGTGTGTTAGATATGAATGCGGACCATCCACCACCAGGCTTGCTTTTCTCCGCGGTCCTGTGTGAATCTATGAACAATCTTCAAACCAACTGTGCACGAAGGTGACTTTGGGCGTATATATATTACTGGAAGGAAATCCTATAGAAACTTGAAATCCAGTGTACCGGAACATAAAAACAATGCCAGAATCTGTCATGTGTGAATTTACGAAGTATTTTGAACCAACTGTGTGCGAAGAATGCTTCAGGGATATTATGAGTACTTATGTAATCATTTTATTAATCAATCCGAAATGAGGTTTTCAAGGTCTCGGTGAATTGTGTCCCGTTTTAAGTTTGTAACAAATTTAGGGGCTGTGCTAGTATATTTTGAGGCTGTGTTGAAGCACATTTAGTGGCTATCCCTTAAGTCCTGTTCATATTTTGTGAGCACTGAGTGGCTGTGTTTGTATTGCATAATCAGTGAGCAACCTTCGACTGTGTTCGATTCTTGCAGGTGTCACTTATTTATTATTGCACCTACTCACCATCCCTTTGAGCCTGAAAATATTCAAGCATCTATGTGACATTCACAGCAGTACACTAGACTATTTCACCTGCACTATTGAATATTGGCTTGCAGCAAGCCACTCAGTTTCTGTCTGGTGGGTGCATGTGGAATTAGGATGAAACACATAAAATTCAAATAAGAGTAGCCATGGTATTTGTATGATGCTGATCAGCAATTGAAAATTAAGCACCACTGTGCCACCTTGGATCTACCCGAAAGCTCTTGTTGTGCTGCTAGAGCTAGACCACAGTAACTCTGTATCTTAAATAACATTCCAGGGCCTAAATATGTCCCCAGAGTGAAAAACGGGAAGCGTGCCCAGGCAACCCCTTCCAGATCCCGGCAACAGCTAAAAATTAAAATTGATGGTGATCATTCCACTGCCAAGTAAAGGGCGGGTATTTCGGCAGGACTTGTGGCTTTCGTCGATCCCAGAAATTCAAGCGAAAATGTGTTTCAGAGCTACTACAGATTTTTATATTTCTCAGAATTTAGAACATGTCAGCACCTTGCTGCCACCAGAGCAGCTGCGGCTCCATAAATATTTGTGAGGGTTATATAGATCACACGTAGCCCAAAATTTACATTCAGAGCACCGGCTTTTCTGCGATCAACCAACCACGTGCTGTCGAGAAATTTAAATCAGCGCCTTGCTGCCACCAGCACACCTCTGGCTCCATAAATATTTGTGAGGCCTCTATAGGTCACCCGAAGCCCAAAATCTATGGTTTTAATGTGTGGTGTGTGCGGGACCCCATTCAGGGCACCGGCTTGTCTCAGATCAACCAACCATGTGCTACGGTCCCGGACACCGGATCTGAACGAGCCGGGGTTTTTAATACTCTGATACTATAGATGCAGTGCACCAATTCACACATGCACCACACCACCACCTTCAGAGGACCACAGTACTGAGTACATACAATTTAAGAGACAAATAAAATTAAGCAGATTAAGCAGATCATATAGTAATAGCAGGGCAAACAACAGCGGCCGGTGAAAGTTCCTTGGCAGGGTCAATCAGTTTGCGAGCTAGGAAACCTGTACAACAGCGAAGAATCGGTGGTACACTAGACTATTTCACCTGCACTATTGAACATTGGCTTGGAGCAAGCCACTCAGTTTCTGTCTGGTGGGTGCATGTGTTTCGTTGATCACGGAAAAGTGACTGTCTTTCATGGGTTCCCCTGGCCCTCAACCTATGTCTTGAAATTATAAATTGTGGGACTCTAGATGCTTATCAGATATTGTGGAGCCACACCTTGTGCAGTGCCGGTGGTGCAGAGTTTACTTTGCATGGGGTGGTGGCAGTGAGGTGAAGGGTGTACTCGAAACTGAATCACAAGGCTGAGGGTTCGAGCTGAGGTTCGAGCATCAGACTGACAAAAAAAAACCAGGGCTACTAGGTCCAGCTAATTTGTTGATTGCACAAAGAAAAAAAAAGTACATAAGTGCGAGTTTGCCAGGCCGTGCCGCGGCTATCACCCCCAAGTATATACAGTCGGGTTTGTCATAATGCATAAGCTCATAATGCATAGACCTGGGGTGGATGTGGGATCCACCAAACCACCCTTTCTCACTGTAGAATGGTCCTCATAACGCATAAATGCTCATAATGCATAAGATTTGGCCCTGGGGAGGGGTCCACCAATGCTATGCATTATGAACAAGTCGACTGTAATAATAATATATTACTGGAATGACATCCGTGCGGATCGGCATTTACTACTAAGTCTGTAGGAGAGCGAGGGCAGGGGGGAATAAAAACAAAGCCTTGTAACACGACATGGCCTGGCCTCGAGTCGAACGAGGAATTTCCTCAGATTAAGGACGCAGCTGCGACGCCAATACGTGTGGGCGCGGACCGTCCGCTACCAGGCTTCTTGATGTTTGGTACAGTGCAATAAATGTGGGCGCAGAGCGCACTATTAAGCTTTCTTTATGCCGCCGGCGAGGGTAAATTTATGGAAGATCTTTCAGCCCACGGGCGCTCGGGGCCATGGTTGACCTCCGCCATATATAACTGGAAATGAATTCGTGCGGGTCGGCAGTTCACTCCGAAATGTGGTTCTTGAGATGGTATGGAGGGACTTAAGCTCCAGTATGCCGACAAATAAAGACACCACGAGAATCATTATGGCCTGGCCCCAAGTCGAACGACGAATCTCTACAGCGCAAATGTTGAAATCCTATTCTGCCTGAGGACGGACAGTCCGCCACCAGGCTTCCCTTGCTCTTCTATCTCCATTTTAGTTATGCGACAGTTCAGCCCGATTACGAGTACTTATGTAATCGTTTATAATCAATCGAAATGAGGTTTTGGAGAGCTAGTCGAAAAGTGTCCCAGATCTATTCGTGTAACGGATTTAGTGGCAGTGCTAGTCTTCCTAGTGGCTGTGTTGAAACGAATTTAAAGGACAGCCACTACTTTCCCTTCGTTCTTTGTGATTGCTTAGTGGCTGTACGTTGTCTTATGTAATCATTTTGGCGCTCGCTGCGGTTCGAATCAGGTGCTACGTATTTTTCTATTCCTGACGGTTTGGTGTCTCCTACAACTGACTATTAAAACAGCTACAATATTCTGCTTTACTAGTTACTAACATATACACAAATAAAAGCGGGAGGAATTGTTTGATCTTGCTTCGTTAGCCCTATTTCACTTGTCACATCCATGAATGATGAAACACACCTTCCATCACCATCACCATCACCATCACGGTGGTCGTCGCCATCACTGCCTGCGCGCATCGCGGCATCAACTCTCATCAACTTCGCGTCAAACGGGTGCTGCCATCACCCTGCATCGGGCTCGGCCCGGCTCGGGCCTTGCCGGGCTCGGCCTGGCGGGCCTAGGGCTTGAAGCCGAGCCCTGCACATCACTAATCGCTCTGTCGAACATTGCCCATCTGCTGAAAAAAACATCGATCTTTTCTCGGCCCTTCTAAACATATTTTCAGAGTGTTCCGAGCAAGTTCCATAAACTGAAATAAGGACATCAGGATACCCTACCCTATAGTTAATGTCTCGGCATCTTCCGGCGGGCACCCCTTAGGAAATTACGGCCATCACAGCATCACATCGCATGGTGTGATAAGAGGGGGGTGCCTCTTCACAACGACTTCCCGCCATGCCTGACCTATAATTTGGGCCCGCTATCTGTCTTTTGCACATTCGTCGGAAGGCAAGTCAATAAACGCTGGCTGAGCGTCGGTGACCCGCGTCAGCGGATATGACGGTGCGCTATTCTGCCCTTCCACTGAAGCCTACGCTTGAAGCTCAATTCGCCTGTGGATTGCGTAGCCCACACTGCTTAAATTGATTGCCAACGGCGCATACAAGTGCACCGCCCAATTTGATGCCTTGTTTTATTCTAGGAAAAACATGACATACTTAATGTTGGGACGCCGGAGGTGCACCGCAAGCCACCGGCGGTGGAGTTCGATAGGGGTCATGAAATGATGCATTCTGTCTACTTAGACCTAAGTACGGTGACCAGATTTGACCGAGCACCGGCCAATTGGATATTTTGTTTTATTCTAGGAACAACAGAGCATACCTAATATTGTGAAGCCGGAGATACACGGTGAGCTCCGGCCACATATAGCGGTTGCAATTGGCGCCGCCGTCGACGACGGACTCCCTGTGCTTGGACTTGAAATGGAACACATTGATGGGGAGTGTAACATTTTCGAAGTGGTTCATCGGTATCGTTACGCAGCATTTTGCCGATGTTGCCGATGTTGTCGTGCCAGAGAACTGATGGCAGGGAAGCCTTCGTAGCTTGAATGACGTGGATGTACCTGAATCCAAATAGAATCCCGAGAAATATATGTCCTCTCTGGGGCCGTTGATCATCGAATCGCATCGTTGATTCACGTTTGAGCAGACTTCATCCCGGAGCACTGGAGGGAAAGAAATAGTATCCTCCTTGACACTGGGGACAATAAGCAATATATGGGGCCTGTATATCCTCAGTATATCCTCAGTATTTTACAAAAATCCCCAGAATATACCCCCAATATAGGGGGTCTGTATATGCTCAGTATTTTTGAGACATACTGGGGATATCCTTACAATATCCCGAGGTCTGATGGCTACCATATATGGACTCGGGATATGCTCAGTATTTAGAAACACAACATGTACAAACAATGTCCAAAAATAGAAATAAAAGACCTTCCTTGTAAGGAGAAGGCTCAGTTGAGGTGAAATTGGGAACTTGATGCTAGGGTTAGGCTTTCCTTATAAGGTATATCTTATCTTTTCTATTGCCTTATAAGGAAACCCTAACCCTAACTTTAATTTTCTTAATTGCCCTCAGCTGAGCCTCTCCTTACAAGGCAGGTCTTTTATTTCTATTTTGGACATTGTTTGTACATGTTGTATTACAAAATACTGAGCATATCCTGAGTCCACATATGGTAGCCATCAGACCTCGGGATATTGTAAGGATATCCTCAGTATGTTTCAAAAATACTGAGCATATACAGACCCCCTATATTGGGGGTATATTCTGGGGATTTTTGTAAAATACTGACGATATACTGAGGATATACAGGCCCCGTATATTGCTTATTGTCCCCAGTGTGAAAAGGTCATGTTCAACTACGGTGATGGCGACGTAGAACTTCCAGACATCTCCAACGTTGACACCGGGGGCAAAGGCCAGGGCACCTGAAAGACAGTGCCTTGGCAAGAGGTACTCTGCATCAAAGGATTGACAAAGAGAAGACAAAGGGCAGGCACAATTTCGGGGGCGATAGGAAATCGTGCCTGCCCTTTGTCTTCTTTTTGTGAACCCTTTGTCATGCAAAGAGTTCATTATCATTCTTTCAAGACATGTTTGGTGTCCTCAAAGGATTCACCGCTCACATGCATCGGGACCTCTTGCCAAGGCACCTGTCTTTCAGGTGCCTCGGCCTTTGCCCCCAGTGTGAGCTCTAGACCTTCAGGACATTGGACAGCACGTGCGAAGGGCTCCAGAATTGTCAAGAGTTGCTGGAGGTCCAGTTCGAACTTCTGGAAGATTCGTAGCTGTTTGAACCAGGCCAGCTTCGCCTTATCCTGCGAATTCGAATCAATAGCACCCACACTCGTAAAAGGACACTTACTTTATTGCTCTGTCCAGATCCAATTTTAATACCGCCCGACGCGATGAGCTTCTGTATTGCGAGCTAAGAATGCATACCACCCAGTCCATTGTGCCATTTTGGGGGGTCGAATGATGTTTCACGGTTCTGTGATATGCGCTAGGCCAAAGCCATGAGCGGAGGTCGAGCGGAGGGACGGACCGGACGGTTACTTGCACCGTCAGCTGCGAGGCCAACTAATGCACGATGCCTGGGGGGTGTACTCGTAACCAGTCTGCCTATGTAGTGCAACAAATTTGGCGAGCACTGTTGCCATAGGCAGACTGGTACTATTCGGAGCTGTCAATGGAGACGGGCCTGAGTTGGGTGGCGCCGATCACGGCATCACAGTGGCTAGCCTTGCCATCAATTTTTTGCAACTTTAAGTCTTGTGTACAAGCTGCTCAGATACCTATGGATAATTCTGAGGAGACAGAATTTAGGTAAAGAAGGATTGAAGCCTTGCATCTCTTTGCATTTTGTGTAATAGAGTTAAATTGAGCCCAGGGCGGACGGCATCGAAATCTTGATATCCGTGATGTCTACTATATATGGTTTGACAGGCACCATATAAAGCAATTGATCCGATCATTATTAGGGAGGGGTACACACACCAACAATTATCATATTTAAGGCCCACCCAGGTGTAATTTGAACACCCAAGTGTCGAATTGCACATAGGTGGACCCAAAATTTAATTTACTTCTAGTACTTTTGGTCCCACTGATTTTGTAACCTAAAATAATAGAATAAAATTATGATTCGGCTGCCCTGAAACCCATTGAAAGCCTACGATTTAGATTACACGAAAGCCCAACTGAAATTGAAAACCAAAATCACACCAACAATTATCATATTTTAGGTGAGCTGAAACTTTATTCGAAATGAGTCTGCAAATTTTCCCATTGGTCCGGGAAATGCCGAACCAATGGGAAATTTCTCGGATTAGTTTCGAATAAAGTTTCAGGTCACCCAAAATATGATAATCATCTGTGATTTCGGTTTTCAATCTCAGTTGGACTTTTGTGTAATCTAAATTGTAGGCTTTGAATGGGTTTCATGGCAGCGAATCATAATTTTATTCTATTATTTTAGATTACAAAATCAGTGGGACCAAAAGTAATAGAAGTGAATTAAATTTTGGGTCCACCTATGTGCAATTCGACACTTGGGTGTTCAAATTGCACCTGGGTGGGCCTTAAATATGATAATCGTTGGTGTGACAATGGCCAGATTTTTTTTTCGAAAGTGACCAGGGAGGCTCAATTCGTCCAGAAAAATACTGAGTTTATGATTTCCTTTTGGGGAATAATAGCGCTCCCATGTGTCTGACATTCTTATCATGGGTACCCCTTGACTTGCCCTTGCCATTTCTCCACCATTTCTTTGTCAATCCACGACCTTTGGGGCTCGTTCTGATCCCTCGATACTGGGCTTCTCTCCTTAATACCACTGGATGGAAATGGGCTGGACTACCTTTCTTAACACACTCGGGAAAGGGCCACTTCCTTTTTGAGTCAGCCATACTGGCCACCGTCGGGGTACACGACACCATCACGCTATTGGTCTGAATTCTTACACAATATTTCTAACTATCCAATGCATCCTTCTGAGAGGTATTTCTGGATTTTATTGATCCAACTCTGATCGTTCTGCAGGCCATTATCTCAAATCACCTGATTTTGGTCTAGTTAATAGTCGATTTTTTGGAGAAGCGACCAGCATCTTGGAATGCAGTTAGGCAATCAGGTAATCTCAATACTTCCCATTAAGTAGTGTGGATCTTAATTTGGCTCATCTTGGCTTCTTTTCTACTTGGTTCATTTCACCACCCCGATTTTGGAGTTCCCCATCAGTTGGAAGCAGATTTTCTGACACTTTGTATGCCTCACATATGCACCAAAACTATGTGAAGTAGTCGATATGAATGACCTCTATGATCTGGAGTACATGTGCCCACCATTTGAGAGCTCAGCCCATAATTTAGCGGGGTGGCCAACTAGCCTGTTATTTGGCCATGTTATACTGCCGCGCAAAATAAATTCACTGTGAACTCAAATGCTGGCATATTTGAGGACTTGGGGTCTTTAGCTCTTGCTAGGATGCATGCCTTCGCTCTGATGTAGTTGTGCTTCGATTGACCCATTTAAACGACAACGGGAGAGGAACGAATGCTTAAGTAGCCAACTAAGTGGTGCAAAATAGTAGGTGCCCCAATGCCCCCAAATAGCCCACCTTCTAACTCCCTTTCTTCCAGTTGCCGTGCTGGTGTCCGCGGCCGTTCCCCCCCGTGCCCTTCAGGGCACCCAGTTCATCACCGGCCCCTGCTTCAGCGACGACGACTGCGCCTTCAGCTGCTGCGGCCTCAACACCGCATCAGTAAAACTACACATGTGTCTTTGGCGTCTTAGGTCTTTCAAATCGGTCTTTCCGTGTCTTAGTCTTGGTAACAGCGTCTTTGGTCTTGGAGACCACATCTTAGGTGGTCTTTGTCTTTCAGACCAAGTCCTAGGTCTTTGACCCACCGTCTTTCAGGTCAGTCTCTCGGGCGCACTTTCAAAGACGTGTAAGACATATTTTCCCCCAAAGATGTTCCAGTGGTATTATTGGTACATACTACGCGCGACATGATGGGATGGTATATACTAGAATGCCATTTCATGGGAATGGTGGTTGGCGTACTTGTTAATATAAAATGCTTTAAATAGATCTAGTGTGTCGGAATACTTGAAGTGTCGGGGAAGTGTTCACCGTGAATGCCTATGAGATGTGTGCTGCGCAGAATTTTGTCAAGATGAATAATATCCATTACCCGCCACCCGCGATGGTCGAGATCCGGCTCTGCCATCCACATGCCGATGTCAGGACATGGGTCATCCCCGAGAACCTCGTCACCAGGGTGCACGGGGACTAATCAGCAAATTGGCAAGTCCTTTTTTCATGGCTTCTCGCAGCTTTTGTGTCTTTTCCCTTTTCTGAACCCTTTTTTCTCCTTTTTCGGCGTGCTTTTATTGACTTTTTTATGCGCTTATCACACCTATCTCCTTTTCGGAGCCTTTCCAGAATTCATGTCTGAAATACTTGCAACGACTGAAAAAAGAACTCACAATCAACAGTTTGTAGTATTTACCGTGCCCGAGGAATTATGCTGCGGCCTTCATCCACTGTGCCGGCGCCGAGGCCCGAACGCAAGAGGCATTGCGGCAATCAAATTGATGATATCAGGCTCATTTGGGAGTGAGAACTTCAATTACTCACGTTCCTAGCGAGTTGAATAAAAACTGAAGAGACCATATCCATGGGAAGTATATTCTATCTAGAGCCTTAAAAAATTTGAACGGAAAAGTCCAAGTGAAGGCTGCCCGGAGGTCACCGATCTCGAGACAAAAGTTGCCATCAATAATCCATCAATTTTCGTTCGGCTAAGAAACGATCAAAAACGGTTTCCTACGTCTCGCTCGAGGAAAACAAAGAAGTAGACTATCTCAATTGATAGCAAGACCCCAAAAACGACAGTGTAGGTCCAAGAATCAATGCCATCTTCCAAGTTCCCGGGCCGATACAGAGATGCCGAGAAACGTGGGAATATAATGTACCCGAGTCTTAACTCGAGAATTTGGAAATCGGAGCCTTTCGGACACCGTGAAAACGGCTCAAATAGGCCTGCATTTACATAAAAGAGGTTGATACACTTTTCAGGATTTCCCCTTGCCTCTTGCCCGCAGCCCGAACGGCAATAGTCAAGTCCCATTTCTCACGGCCAACTTACGGCCCCTTCAGTGGCACCCGGTAGACGGAAAAGAGCTCTCGTTTCAGAGTGGCAGGGTAACAAGCATTCTTAAGCAGGTTTCAAAGGAGAACAAAATGGAGTTCAAATGATTCAATCGAAAATCGACCAAGTCCATTTCAAACTCCGACGCACGTGCCAATTGCGTGCTTGTTTGGCCAGTGTCAACAACGACGTGGCACGCACTCTTTGCTTCCTTCCCCATCTCGCGCGCCCGTCCGATTCTCTCAGCAGCGCTGTCGCAAGGGCGCATGCCTCAAGACTACCTCAAGACTCCCCAGGCATTCTTCGCCTCCAAGCTGGCGTATTCTGGGCCTACTGTACACAGCACTTCAAGACTCCCTCTGCACGACGTCCTCACCTCGTGGTTAACTCAAGGCCATCAAGTCGTCAATTCGTACTTTAAAGCCTTCAAGTTCAAGTTCTGCTTCTACGGTGTACATTCCCGCTTAGAACATCCACCTGGGCCCTGCAGGCACGACCTCGACAAATGTCTCGACGACTTGAAACTCATTTTATCTTTCAGCATCAGCTGGTATGGTTCGGCTCCTCGTCTAGCTCTATACTGACATTTACATAGATTCAGAGCTTCTTCAATGATTCTCGGCGCCGTCTCCACAGACCGCCGACACCTCGTGTAGGATCTGGGCTCTGAGGCAGGTATGTGACAGTTATTTCTGATCGACCACCCCCCCTAATCACACTGTAGGTATGTACACAATTCTCGTTTTGTTCTGGCCCCCATGCATGTTGTAGCCCTGGCAGATATGCTGTCGTAGCGCTGGCAGATGTGCTGCTGCAGGGTTTTGCAGCGCAGGGCACGGTGGACGCGAGGTGGATTGGTAGACATCTACATAGATTCATGTGCCGATAGCCTGCGAAATATAATAAATTTTGGCCGCTTTCGGATAATCACCTGCCTGATTAAGCTCTCTCCGAGGTTTCGACGTGTCTTTAACCACATCTTGAGCAACATATCGGCCCATCTTATCAAAGACTTCCACGTCTTATTAGTCTTTCCCAAGACAGAAAGGTCTTTCCAAGACTTTGGGACCTTCTTAGCCAAAGACGCGTGTCTTGCCGTAAATTGTGTCTTACGCGTCTTTGACGTCTTGGCAAAGACGCCAAGGACGCCAAAGACAGGAGTGTAGTTTTACTGATGCGGCTGGTGCGGCCCTCGCTGCCGAGACGGCCGGCGGGTTCGTGCGAGACGACAACGTGGTCTCTTTCCGTTGCTAGATCCCCCGCATGCCACTAGTAAAGACCGTATTGTGAATTGGCCCTTCCCTTCACTCACTTGATGGATCAGCCATTGACCACGCGCGCAGATCGTCAACGGGTCCCCATGGCCCCATTTTATTGGAATTGTCCCGCTTACCTCGCCACGCCTCGCCACCCGGTCGTTTACTTATTACATCCTCTACTACTGCCTCTGGTTGCAATCTAATAACCTCGCCCATTAATATTACTGTCCTGTGATTTACTTTCATGCCACAATGGAATGTGTCCCAATTGCGGACCGTAGAGGCGTAAAACCGGGACAGAGCGATGAAATCAGTCGCGGATAGTGGTCGCACGTATTTTACACTGTCGTCGGAGCCGGTATGGAGAATTGGGAAGTTAAAGGGGGGGCAATTATGTGGTACGGGTCGCTGTTTCCCGTTTATCTTATGCGCTTTCACTGCCGGCTCGAATTAAGTCCGTGTTTGAATATTCAAATAAATGCCCTCAATCGAGGCGGCTAGCATCCGTAGCATCTCAAAGCTCTTTCTTCCGAAAAGGTCTAGACACCACCGCCGACACTACCACCGGCCGGCAAGGGGCACCGGCATGCCAAAAGAGGATATAGGGTCGATTAGCCAACTGAACAGAAGTAGTGGATACAGTACTGGCGGCAAGTTGCGCTTGCTTCGGAATGAGACGGAAAAATATTGTAGAAACAAACAGAGCACTTTCGCTTTTTGCAAACTATTTACCCGTGGGTAGATTCAAGCTATTCCAGACCATTCTTTTTCTGAGGGGAGTGGGGATTCGTAAGTAGCTTTGACTCAACGTCGGGGATAACCACGTGGTTCCGCGCCGTACTTCTGGCGATACGCCTCACGAGCCCTCTCGTCCATCCTACCCTCATCCTTGATAAACATCCACCATCCAAACAGTGAGCACACCGTATCATTCGTACCGCTGGGAGAGAGGCTGCGGTCACTGCTGGAGGACACACGCAAGCCGACACTACCCGTGACCATCGCGCAATCATACATTTTACCGACGTCGTAATCGACAACCTTGACGTCGACCTCCGCGTACCTAGGTGGGAGGTCGTAGCCCGAAAGGCGGTGGTAAGGCGTTCCATCGAGAACGAGGTCGAAGTGCATATCTTGGTTACCATACGCTTCCCAGAACTCTACGGCTCCAGGGGCGGCCGAAGACACGGGATTCTGATGATGTGTCAGCGTGTGGACTATTTATTATGCAAAGAATATGTGCTCGCACTTTGTTCAGGATATGTCCTAACCATCGACCCTCCTTGTTGAAAGGCGCGAATGCAACGATCCACCCGGTGTAGTAGTCGCCCATCCCGCTGCCGCCAGGCTAGTAGTGAGTGACGCGCTGCCAGAAGTCGACGTTGTACGGGTTTGCTGTCAAACGCAGCAATGAAGCGGGCGATAACGGGGTGCAGGAGGTGATACCACGCGATGCTCTCGAGCCCGTATTCTTTGATTTTTTCGAGCCGGTTGAGGATTTTGACCCAGTCCGACCTCTCCCCTTCGAGAGTGACGCGCGGGATGCCACAACCACTGGCCAGGATTTTGTACTCGAAGTAGTTCTTGAGTGTCGCCATGAGCAGCACCGCACTCACGGTGGTGTCGTTGATCGTGGTGGTGGTAAAGTCGGGGGTCGCCCAAGCGCGCAGGGAGGTATCGACAACATTTTTCTCAACAAGCCCGGCCATCTGGCGCGCTGCATGCCCCAAATCAATGGTGCGGAGGGATTGGGGCCGGGTATCGATGACAAGCTCTTTCTTGCCTTCGTGTGAGACGAAGCTAGCGCGCAGGATCTCGGCGCGGGCGTTGACAAAGAAGTTGAACTGGGAGAGGATAGCCAACCAGATGTCGTTGGGGCGGATAACGAGCGCACGGTCCTGTGTACGCATTCAGTAAGGTAGCCACGGAGCCGTTCGCATCTGGGATGATTTTGGGGATTTGGACATCAAATTTGCGCCCGCTGAAGAGAGGAATTATTAGGTGACAAGATTCTAACGTTTGTGATACGTACCTTCTGCCGTCGGTATCACCGCCCCCAGGGAGTGAAAATTGCAGGATTTCACCGGCCTTCGTATACTGGTCCTTGCATGCCTTGGCCAGGATTTGTTCAGCAGATGGCCAACGTAGGGGAAGGAGAACGATTTGGCAGGGTGTTTCGCGACTGGGAATGAGACGGGCATGATTAGGAAGGGATCCAGATTACTAATCCATCACAATTTGATCTCGGCGCGACTCCCTGTGATCGGTCTTTTGTTGTTCCTTGTTCCCGACTACCATGTCAACCGCGACAGAACAATGAACTTGAATGAGCTTGGGAATGAAAAATAATCAACCACTTCCTTCTGCTGCCCGCTTCCGGCCCTACTAGGCCGCTGTGCACTAGACATTTCGACGCAAAAGCATGAGGTCGAGCATGCCAGTGAGGCCAGGCTTAATGTAGTACTACGACTCACTGTCGCATCGCCTTATCTTCTGTAGGCTCTCGCACCATGGTAACTCGCCGTCCGACGAACGAATAACAAGAGAACATCCTCAAGGGCCTAATCATCATCGACCTTGATTCTTTGTTCCTTTGGCGGGCGTTACTTCTCACATCCCCGCGGCTCGTCCGCGGGTATCCTCCCGAGACGCGCGCCTACCTGCCGACGCACAGTCTAGTAGAGTGGTGTAAACACTGTAATGCCACAATGTCTTACGAGACGGTTTTGCATACGGGCCAGTGGCCATTGAAAACGCGCACGTCGAATCCGACTACACACTACACGATCTTTCGGCAAATCAATTGAATCCATCCCAGTTCATTCCATCAGTCCATCTGTAACATCTGTTTTCTGTGTCCATCGATCTTAGAGTCCCCCACCGCATATCTTTCAGCAGACTACGCCCGGAGGGAAACAAGCATCAACAGGCCCCTATGCAGGTCCCCGATTATTGGTGGAGTATTCAAATGGACAGTGAAACACTCACGTTGATCCCCTTGCAGCATATCAAAACCTCGTTGGTGGGGCATACTTTGGTGCCAGGACAGCCTTGACGCATTTCGATAGTGCCGGCATAGGCAGCGGTGATGGTGGCGAGGAAACAGACGAGGTAGGTGAAACGCATATTGAGCTCAAGGACGTTCTATGGAGGAGGAGCATTAGCGAGAGGCGAGAGCGTAAAGGAAAGAAACAGATGAGGAATCATACGTTTCAGAGGATGAATGCGAACGAGAGAGGATAAAGAGAGAAGCTTTCACGACGAAGGTATTTATACTCTCTCCCCAAAATCAAATCATTCACCTGTAATTTGCGGGCGGAGTAAATCAATACAGTGGGTGTTTACCATTGCTAATCCCATCAATATGACGCCAAGACGCAACGTACAAGCTCTGAAAGCCGCGTCGACCGGAACACATTGTGGCCAGTCCTCAGTCCAGAGCTGTGGATGATCGTTTCGCCTGGGCGGTGATGCGCAATGAGCTAGAGAAATCATAATCGCACAGGGATTCCTCGTTGGATGCCATTTCCTGAGCAAACGCGAATGCCACTTGTTCCCGGTTTTGCATTGCCTGATAAGTATCAGTTCGGGTATCATTCCTTGCCCCTGGCCGTGCACGGGGTAAGTAATTAAGCGTACATTTCAGTGGCCAGGCCTGGAGCCCTGTCTTCTCATTGAATTATTTGGGCCGTACACCGGGTAATTGGTACGTACAGATTAATGTGGAGACGTGGTGCCTTATGAAATGATATCCTTGGCAGGGTTGCGTTCGGCGACTCCGGAATATCGTGTAATGCGTCTCGTGTTGACCTGCATGGGGGTCTCGCGTGCGTCCCGGTGAGCCGGATGTGGGCGCAAGCACAGCGGCAAGCCACGGAACAGCAGGCAAGGTAACCAGGAGGTACGTACATTATGCCTCTGCTCCTTGTTATCCCCCGCTCTGGGGCAGGACGTTTCCAATGTTATCAACTTGGGTAGTACTTGAACGCCATCCAGGTAAGAGCTCCGAGCGGGGACTGTTGAGGGTTTCGAAGGCTGAATTTCCGGGGAAACATCCGGACCGGAAGAGAGACCGGTGTCCAAGTAACGAGCCCTGTCCATTATGTACCGAAATCCTTGGCGCAATGGTCCAGACTTACATATAAGGAGCAAATTGAAGCGAGGTGGTGATTCCCCAAACAGTTGTATATGAATTGATCCTTGAGGCAAGGAAGAATGAAGAAGTATCTGCGACTAGAGTGTTTCATTTCAAAACGCTGTGGATGGCACAGCAGAGGGGATGGAGTTGATCAAGAATGACCCACGGACTCGCGCGTATAGATACAGGATCCCCATAGATCGTAGGGTGGCCAAGGTGGACGATACGAGAGATTGATTCGCATTTTCGATTACTATCGAAGATGCAACTCAGGAGTAGACAGAGTCTGGCACTCTGCCAGTGGCAGAGTCGGCGGATCATTTAGAATCAACTAATGGACGGGTTTGAGGACCAGATAGTCGAAGCTCGGAGCCTAGGAGCGCTGAGCGGCCACGTTCGAGCCCCAGACTAGACTAGCCTGGCGCTGTAATTGCGCGCCGAGTTCATGGTGGCCGGTGGCAGAAAGAAACAAGCGAGGTGGCGATCACGATGATGTGGCGGTGTTTCGCGTCAGCGACGCGTGTCGCGCACGGCTTCGTTTCTTCCACAACTTTCTTGCGGACCCTGTACTGCTTGTGTCTTCGAAGTTGCACTACCCACCGAAAACTACGGTCTTGCCTTGCTTTTACGCCTCTTTTGACGCGTCAAATCCTGCAGTCTTCAAAATTGAATTTGCTTTTCAAGTGACACCCAAGTGACACCTAGTCTCTTATAAACACACACTACAACAATTTTCGCTCGGTACCTCGCGTGTTGTACCCGACACCGACGACCCGCGCGGGTTCCAGACACGGTGCAAGCAGTGCAAGCAGTGCAAGCCGACGACGAAAAATCAGCACCCGCCCCCGACCGCCCTTATTGATGCCAACTTCTTCTGCTGCAAGATCTGCGACCACAGGGTCGAATCCCGAGCCTTGGCCATGACATCTCCGACCACGTTCGATGCCAGATTACGTCGCGGGCGGCATATCATGAACGTCCATGCCCATAAACAGCAGCGGCGCGAGTTTTACCGGCTGGGCGAGCGCAACGCGCGCGCTGCAGGGCATCAAGATGATGGATGGTGATGCCTTTATCTCTCATCTTCGGGCCCTTGTTTCCATTTCCCTCCATGATCATTCTTGTCACTCATATCCTGACTACTTAATGGGACCGCTGCGGTTAAAATATACCTCCTCCTCCTCCTCCTCCCCTGGGCTTCGTTCTCTCGTTTCCGTCATGTGTTGCCGCTTGCTCTTCCCTTCGTGTTCCCTCTCCCTCGGCCCTTCGCTCACAAGCTGTATGCACAACTACTGCCCTCTCCTTTACCTCACTGCATTCAGCCGGTCCCTAGACGCGGCATGATCTAGCGGCATTGACAGCTGTCTATATGCGGCTAGCTGGACATATCGGCCCAGATCATGATGGTCTAGGCCACCTAGGCACCGCCTAGCATAGCCATCGACTAGCGGCCCGAAGGCCCGCATAACCGACGCGTCTATTCCTACCTCCCTCATTAGCCGCAACTGTGTTGAAGAACTTGCCTTCCTCTTTCCATCTTCTTTGCACTCCCTGGTGTTGTGCAGCCGCTGCACCACCGCCGCAACCAATTATAATACACGACCCTGCGCCGCTGCTACATTGGGCAAACCGCCATCTAATTTATGCTCTCGCAACAAATAAACTTTTGTGATTTGTCGGCGACTTGTAAATGGTGCCGCTCTCTTTTCCTGAGCCCCCAATGGCACACAGATCTTGACCATGTATGGGAACACACACCTCGCAAACGTGTCTGAGGCCCACGACGACGTTCTCATTGCCTTCCCATGGTGTGCAATATTAATCAGACTCGGTTTTACATTCTCCCCTCTGCTGTAGCTCATTTCCTCCTCGTACTTTATGGCTGACTGCTATCGCTCTACCTTACTGCACTGCTAGGTATCCCTCAACTTCCTTCACTACATATTACTGCTCCGGCCCTTCTCTCGATTAGTAGTAACCAACATAGAGGACTTTCCGCCATATTATGGTTTATCATTGACTCTGCCCTTGCTTTATGGAACAGAATATTAAAGTTGCAGTTAGTCCTGTGCAAGAAATATTTCTAGAAGTCATCGACGTTGAGAGTTGAACTTGCACGGCGCACTTTGATCCACATGTCCCTGGTTTCTCAACTGAAATGATCAAAGCACAATTCATCTCCCGCGCGATGTGCTGCCGCGCAGATCAAGCCACGCAAAAGGCGCAGTTCAAGTACTGCGTAGCAGCAAACTGCGATCATATGCAGCCGAGTTTCTGGACCACTTCGAACTGTGCATTGAAACTGACGTTGCACTGCCCTGATTTGAAATCGACTGCGTCTTGAAACTCCGGTCCGCGCTAAGGCAATTGTGGAATGGCGAGTCACAAGAGGATGTATTATATTTAGTCCGCGGTTCACTCCCGCGATGCCGGAGCGAAGCGGAGGTCACCTTGTATACCCTATCCCCATCGCTGTCTCTCTCCTTTGATAGCCTTCCATCTTGCTCGCGGGTATTTTGTTACCCCATTTGAACACAACCTCTAGTCTACCGTAGGTCACAGCTGACCTCCCGCAGTTCATTCCGCAACAGACGCAGTCCCTCGCAGTCATTGCGCAGAAAAGCACAGCGTCCCAACAGTGGCTACGCACTACGGCGCAGCGGAATCTTCCGAGGATTTACCGTGTATAAAATAGCTCAATTCCGCTGCATTCAGCTCAGTGATCCCTCCCCCGCTGTCTCTAACTGCAAAATTTTCAAGCTGTCTTGCTCTGGGCTTGCTCGGGCTCCTACGACGAAGACTCTGATGCTCTGCCTGGACTTTCTTCTGTCGGCACAACCTTGCAAATACCTATTTGATAATTCTACCCTTCCAAACCAAGTATCTCGCCGTAGCCCCGCTGTAGCCGGTTGGTGCCTCGGAACGGCCGCGGAAACCTATTTGATACTCGACTCACGCAGACAGAACTTAGCTCCGTAGCATGAACTCAATCTTCTTTTATCAGCTTCAATCCATCCACCGGATCTCTACCTATGTGTCAGAGTGTGAGTGTGACGCCTGTCATTGCGATGGAATGGGCTAGGAGTGTCATCTGGTTTCTCCTAGCACCATCCTTAATTTGTGTTCCCTTTTCTTTCGAATTTCACGCATGAAGAAGAACCACGGAGTTGAACTGACAGCTTGCAATTCAAATCCTCCCAGTGTCACAATTCGACAGTTAGTCTGCAATGAATTTGATTTAAATCCGGAATCATCACACTCTCAGTGCCTCGACCTCCGGAGCGAAGCGAAGGGATATCTTGTTGATCATATTGTTTTGCTCCATTCCTTTGACTTCGCGGGGACGGAGCTGCCCCATCGTGCGTTTTGGTTGAGCTTCGTGAATCGCGTTGCCCTCTCTGTGGACCTGTCTAAACTTCCGCGGCAGCGCGTGGCCAAATCTTGAGTTGGCGGAGCGAATTGAACCATACTTGCAGACTAGTCAGGTTCAACTGACTGCCGGAGTCGTTTCCGAACTCGAGTTTACCGGTAGTCTCTCCTTTGCTTCGAGGCTTTGCAAATAAGCAAAGTCATATTGGCTGTGCTAACCCTTGTAATTTTCTGAATACTACTGGTTACCGCATACGCGACTGTGTTAGACTGTTTATGAGCTTTATTTCACCCCGCGGGTCCACACGCGTCATCCCCCTCACCCGCGCCGCGTCGCCCGCCTCCACACGCTCCGCGACGCGTCAACACAGCTCTTCGACTGCACCACTGCAGATACACTTCACCTGCGCCCGATCATCGCGCGGCGGACGCCTTCGTCCCAGCCCGCGCCTCTCCACCCGCCCAAAAGGGAATACAAATAAGCGCGCAAGCGGAGAAAAACCTACATCTGATACCCCGAGCTTCACAAACGCGCGCGCGCTCTCGAGCCCTCGAGGCGGCACGACGAGCCGCTGGCAGACCGGGGAGTTTGGAAATTGGAGTGGGACGAGGCTGTAAATGCATTAGTCAGCTGTGACGCTATGACGAGATGGCGAGATGGAAAAAGGAATGGAAAGGAATGCGGCACACGGGGGGATGCGGGAATTGGGACGCGGAAAGAGCCGGCGATGAGACGCGCGGGCAGTCGGGGGTATAGCGCAGAATGCGGGGCGGGGGTGGGTGCGGAGAAGGGAACAGACGGCCGGGGACAATGTGCGGGGAGGGACAGGCATCGGCTTGGGAGGGCGGGGCCGGAGAAGCGAGGAAAGAACGAGAGGGGATGATGAAGAGGCGGACGGAATGCGGACGAAGGCCGGGGAGGGAAGGGAAGGGCTGCCTTCATTTGCGGCACGTACGTCGGACGTGGCACACGGCGGACGCGGAGGATGATAAGGATGGGAATAACGGGAGATCGGGAAGATTGGGTAAGGACACAGGGACGGGGATGGGTGGAACAACCAAGGGGGGGGCCGAAGGGGCACGACGCGAATGGAGGGAAGAGCGTGGACGGGCGGGATGTAGAGAGAATAGAAGGGCACGACGGCGATGGTGTGGGATGTGCGGTCCGGGAATGGTGTTCGGGAGCGGCAGCGCCTGCCCGTCCATGACGTGCGTGCCGAGCTCGGCGGCGTCGTCCTCCCAGTCGTCGCGCACAGGGATGGCGGCGCGGCGCGGCATGCGGAGGTCTGCAAACAAACAAACGAGGTGGCGCTCGATAAGCGTGCCCGGATGCGGGCAGAGGGACGCACAGATTGCACGGGTTGGTCCCAGGTCATATTTTGAGCGGCGGGTTAGTGAAGCGGTGGACGAAGACGAGGCCGACGGGAGGAGCGCGGAGCTGGGGATGGTCGGCGGGACTGGAGTCAAGAAAAAGCGGGAGAGGTGTTTGGTCATATAATTTGGCTCGGGCCGCAGATGAACTTTCCGGCACGTGTGAATGAGCACGTGCCACGGATCGGCTCGAGGAAATATTTGGCTCCGCTCGGATCTTTGATTTCACATGCTGCTGAGGCGGAGAACAAGGATTAAATGTGGCTGTCGGGGAGAAAGGATAGAAGTTGATTAAATCCAATTTTCGATTCATTGACGCGAATCGGGGGAGATTGGGGGAACACGATCAAGATAATGTATTTCTATTCTGACCTGAACATTCAGCATGCTCGTTATGGTCTCAATACGAGAAACTACTTCATATGAGCTCAAGCTTCTCTGTGAATTTAACAAAAAAAATGCATGGCACCCCCCGTGTACAGGGTATTATTTTGTGCTAACCGGCAAGCTTTCGGCAACCGGCATATCCCAAAAAAGATTGTAGGTGATATCATATTTTCTTATCTTTGGGCCCCCTTGGGTGCAGGTGGCTAGGGCCGCTAGGACCACCTCAATACCTTCACGCGAGGCCATCTCATCCCCTGCTCTGTCCAGTTACTTGCACTCATTTCAACCCAAATAAGTTGAGACCTAAGTGTCCTGGCTCCCGCATCCCTTTGAGTTAAGTTCTTCTATCTCTTTTTAACTTTGCGCATCACCATGCCGCCTCGTCACAACTAGCCACACATGTGGCAAGCTGCCTCCACGTGCCTCGCCGGCACACTTCGGCTAGCTCTCGGCTAGATCGCTCCCACGTCTCTGGGCTACCTGGGGCCTGAATGCAGTGTATGGCACTGGCAACCTGAATCTACATTGTGCAGGGTCACAGCATTTGGGCTCATCAGCACAGCCCACCTCCGAGTGCATCCCCATTCTCACGAGAATGGGACTTTTAACTGGTTGCACTGCTAAAGGTTGAGGCGGTGTTTGCCGCGCGCTTACATGCTGGTGCTTTTGATGCGGCCTGCCGTTTAAATTGCCGCGCAGTGTACAATTCCACCCCCAACACCGGATAAGGTTGAAATCCATTTGGGTGAGGAAATTTCAGCCCGTAGAGCCCGTATTGAAGTTCCTATCCTCTAATGCCAACGGAGCTCCACCGAATTCACTATATATCCATCGTTATCCGCGGTTCGACCGAGTGGCAATCAATCCAGTATTTGAGTGTTATCTCTTCCTCTTAACCTCTGAATCACGCTTATCTGATGCATTCATTCACCAGGTCCGGCGATGATACCGCCAGTAAAAATCACTACGTTCCGGCATCGCCTAAACTTAGCGGGCTAGACTCTGTCTAGCAACGATCGATCAACT